>OX369265.1:16127691-16519987 GCA_947284805.1 Coleophora flavipennella | reverse complement strand
ACTGGACATAGTTTCAGAAGAACTTTAGCTACATTGGTGGCTAATTCAGGTGCTGATATAATGGCTTTAAAGCTTCATGGTGTGTGGCGATCTAGTAATGTAGCAGAATCATACGTAGAAGATTCCATACAAAACAAAAAGGAAATTTTTGCTAAAATCACAAAAAGCATTAGACTTGAATCTGAGGCGCGCCCTACTGGCGAAACACCAAGTACATCCAATGATTGGATTTCACCTACTTACACGAATAATAGACTATCTCAAATAACAATAGAACATGAAAGTATTTCAGTAAATAATCCAGATAGATTATCCCAAGGATTTCCACGACGACAGGTTCTGCGCTGCCCGCATCCAGCGGCTTCCTGCGACCTTCACCAGGTTCACCGCGTGGGAGGCCTGCTTACGCTACGTCTTTCGGTGCGCGGTTGCCACTCGAGAACTTTACTTCCCCAACGGCCATCTGTTCTACGAGCTATGTGCCCCGCCTACTACCACTTAACTTTAGCAATTCCACAAACCCATACCTTAAAGGCGGTATATTGGCATATAAGCAGTGATAGATGCTTAGCAAAAATATCAGAAAAAAATCCTTACTTAATATTATAAATGTGAAAATGTGTTTGTTTGTTACCTTTTCACGCTTCAACGCCTTGACCAATCTTAATGAAATTTGGCATGCAGGTAGCCTGTATCACAAGGAAGGACATAGGCTACTTTTTATCCCGTGAAAATAGCATAGCCCGATGAAATTCCCGAGGGAACTGAAAATATACTCTTTTTTGGTTAATTAACATCGCAACGGAACAATGGATTGTGTGATTTTTTGCACCAAGATGGTTGAGGGGGTGGGAAATGAGACGATTTACTAATAAGCATATCCTGACATAGTTCCCGAGAGATCTGGAGAAAATTCATGCCCACGCTCGCGAGCCGCTTGCGGCTAGCGCACCGCGCTCCCTCTAAGTCAGTCACAAAAACGATGTTCACGCGGGCGAAGCCGCGGGCAAAAGCTAGTAATTTTTATAAATTTGAAATTTATATCACTATTTTCTTCTTTTCAAACTACGTAGTCTATGTTGATTCAAATTTAATTTAGTTCACTTTATTCAAACTTTTCATCGAAAAATCATTAAAAAAGTGCAAAAGTGTGGTTATTTTCTTTACTCTTTACACGTAATGTTTAATCAATGCCTCGTATATTAATTAATAATAACAAAGTTGTTGATTCGCAACACCACGCAAAATACTTTAATTACCCTGGTAATTAGGCCTTTTCTGCTCACCGAAATTAATTTAACAACAAATAAAATAGATTAAAGGGTTAACCCAAAATGTGTTTGTGTGTCGTCAACTTCAAACACATCGCAAATTTGTACAGGATTTTGCTCGCGTCTGTGCTCGAGTAGACAGTGTTTTTAAGACTTTCTTTGAGGTGAAAATGAGGTTTTTCCATATCACTCGGGAATCATGTTGAGCTATGCTAGTCTTTTTACAAGCTTTTATTTAACTTGCAATGTATGTATGTTTGTTCGGGTGAAATCTTGCGACTTAATTTTGAAGCTGTCTGTGCTCTAGTAGACAGCATTTTTAAGACTTTCTTTGAGGTGAAAATGAGGTTTTTCCATATCACTCGGGAATCATGTTGCTATGCCAGTCTTTTTACAAGCTTTTATTTAACTTGCAATGTATGTATGTTTGTTCGGGTGAAATCTTGCGACTTAATTTTGAAGCTGTCTGTGCTCTAGTAGACAGCATTTTTAAGACTTTCTTTGAGGTGAAAATGAGGTTTTTCCATATCACTCGGGAATCATGTTGAGCTATGCTAGTCTTTTTACAAGCTTTTATTTAACTTGCAATGTATGTATGTTTGTTCGGGTGAAATCTTGCGACTTAATTTTGAAGCTGTCTGTGCTCTAGTAGACAGCATTTTTAAGACTTTCTTTGAGGTGAAAATGAGGTTTTTCCATATCACTCGGGAATCATGTTGAGCTATGCTAGTCTTTTTACAAGCTTTTATTTAACTTGCAATGTATGTATGTTTGTTCGGGTGAAATCTTGCGACTTAATTTTGAAGCTGTCTGTGCTCTAGTAGACAGCATTTTTAAGACTTTCTTTGAGGTGAAAATGAGGTTTTTCCATATCACTCGGGAATCATGTTGAGCTATGCTAGTCTTTTTACAAGCTTTTATTTAACTTGCAATGTATGTATGTTTGTTCGGGTGAAATCTTGCGACTTAATTTTGAAGCTGTCTGTGCTCTAGTAGACAGCATTTTTAAGACTTTCTTTGAGGTGAAAATGAGGTTTTTCCATATCAATCATGTTGAGCTATGCTAGTCTTTTTACAAGCTTTTATTTAACTTGCAATGTATGTATGTTTGTTCGGGTGAAATTTTGCGACTCAATTTTGAAGCTGTCTGTGCTGAAGAAATGGACATCTAGGCAGGCACAGTTTGGAATATAATTCATGAACATTTTCAAATGTCTAGAGTCAGCGCAAGATGGGTCCCGCGGTTTCTGACACCACTTCAAAAGGACGCCCGACGCGAATGTTTTCAGAAGAACATGTGCCTCATTGGAGACAACCCAGGAAGTTTTTTTCAACGATTGGTGATAGTAGACGAAACGTGGGTTTACCATAGAGATCCCGAGTCAAAAATAGAGTCCATACAGTGGAAGCACAGATCTTTACCCACCCCTAAAATGTTTTAAGAAGAAAAATCTGCAAACAAGGTCATGGCCATTGTTTTTTGCGATGAGGAAGGATTTTTACTGCTGGAGTTCATGCCACATAAGATTACTATAAAGAGAGAGACCTACGCTATTACCATAAATGCATTGCGAGATTCTATCAAGGAGAAAAGACGGGGAAAGGTCACATAAAACATTCTGCTCCTTTTCGACAATGCTCCGGTGCACATGTGTGCAGAAGCACAGGCCGCTATTCGAGCCTGCGGGTTCCAACAGCTCAACCGTCCACCCTACAGCCCTGACCTAACCCCGTCGGATTGTTTTCTATTCCGAACCTTGAAAAAAATCCTTTGAGGACAACGATTTTCTTGTGACGAAGAGAACAAGGAAGCTGTGGCCACTTAATTTGACGAGCAACCAAAGGATTTTTTCTAAGGGTTTGAAGTCATTGGAAGATAAATAGACCAAGTTTATTGAGCTTAGCGGAGATTACATAGAAAAATAAAAATAAAGTCTTTTTACTGTAATGTCTTTTTCTTATCTAGGTAGATAAATTATTGAACGCTCCTCGTAAGTAACACGTTAACTTTAATGTTTCACTTAAGTATATTCCATGTATTTTTTGATCGAGTTAAACGATTTCTCTAATAGTCATTTTAACGAATAATTATGTATTTTGTCATGCAGCCTAAATTTATCTAAATTATTAAAAAAAAAAAAAAAAAATCTAGAGGAACTTTAGTGCGGGTTGCCGTGTACAGTTAATTGTAATTTGAATAGACAAGTCCCTATAGTATATTTTTTTATAATAATTACCCTAGCTATTACCCCAGATGAAGGGAAAAATGAAGTCTATGATTTTAGGCGGGATATATACTCTTGTTTTGATACTTTTCCGTAGTCGGGTTTTTTCACTTTTATTTTATTGTTAGAGTCAAGTAAATCCCCCCCCCCACCTACTAGCTAAACCGCTATTTCAGGACATCTGAAGTTTTTTTAAATAGTAGTAGGATGTAATATAATTACACTCTATTATATACACTATTTCAGGACATCTGAAGTTTTTTTAAATAGTAGTAGGATGTAATATAATTACACTCTATTATATACACTATTTCAGGACATCTGAAGTTTTTTTAAATAGTAGTAGGATGTTATATAATTACACTCTATTATATACACTATTTCAGGACATCTGAAGTTTTTTTAAATAGTAGTAGGATGTAATATAATTACACTCTATTATATACACTATTTCAGGACATCTGAAGTTTTTTTAAATAGTAGTAGGATGTAATATAATTACACTCTATTATATACACTATTTCAGGACATCTGAAGTTTTTTTAAATAGTAGTAGGATGTTATATAATTACACTCTATTATATACACTATTTCAGGACATCTGAAGTTTTTTTAAATAGTAGTAGGATGTAATATAATTACACTCTATTATATACACTATTTCAGGACATCTGAAGTTTTTTTAAATAGTAGTAGGATGTAATATAATTACACTCTATTATATACACTATTTCAGGACATCTGAAGTTTTTTTAAATAGTAGTAGGATGTAATATAATTACACTCTATTATATACACTATTTCAGGACATCTGAAGTTTTTTTAAATAGTAGTAGGATGTAATATAATTACACTCTATTATATACACTATTTCAGGACATCTGAAGTTTTTTTAAATAGTAGTAGGATGTAATATAATTACACTCTATTATATACACTATTTCAGGACATCTGAAGTTTTTTTAAATAGTAGTAGGATGTAATATAATTACACTCTATTATATACACTATTTCAGGACATCTGAAGTTTTTTTAAATAGTAGTAGGATGTAATATAATTACACTCTATTATATACACTATTTCAGGACATCTGAAGTTTTTTTAAATAGTAGTAGGATGTTATATAATTACACTCTATTATATACACTATTTCAGGACATCTGAAGTTTTTTTAAATAGTAGTAGGATGTAATATAATTACACTCTATTATATACACTATTTCAGGACATCTGAAGTTTTTTTAAATAGTAGTAGGATGTAATATAATTACACTCTATTATATACACTATTTCAGGACATCTGAAGTTTTTTTAAATAGTAGTAGGATGTAATATAATTACACTCTATTATATACACTATTTCAGGACATCTGAAGTTTTTTTAAATAGTAGTAGGATGTTATATAATTACACTCTATTATATACACTATTTCAGGACATCTGAAGTTTTTTTAAATAGTAGTAGGATGTAATATAATTACACTCTATTATATACACTATTTCAGGACATCTGAAGTTTTTTTAAATAGTAGTAGGATGTAATATAATTACACTCTATTATATACACTATTTCAGGACATCTGAAGTTTTTTTAAATAGTAGTAGGATGTTATATAATTACACTCTATTATATACACTATTTCAGGACATCTGAAGTTTTTTTAAATAGTAGTAGGATGTAATATAATTACACTCTATTATATACACTATTTCAGGACATCTGAAGTTTTTTTAAATAGTAGTAGGATGTAATATAATTACACTCTATTATATACACTATTTCAGGACATCTGAAGTTTTTTTAAATAGTAGTAGGATGTAATATAATTACACTCTATTATATACACTATTTCAGGACATCTGAAGTTTTTTTAAATAGTAGTAGGATGTAATATAATTACACTCTATTATATACACTATTTCAGGACATCTGAAGTTTTTTTTAAATAGTAGTAGGATGTTATATAATTACACTCTATTATATACACTATTTCAGGACATCTGAAGTTTTTTTAAATAGTAGTAGGATGTAATATAATTAAACTCTATTATTACTATTTCAGGACATCTGAAGTTTTTTTAAATAGTAGTAGGATGTAATATAATTACACTCTATTATATTCACTATTTCAGGACATCTGAAGTTTTTTTAAATAGTAGTAGGATGTAATATAATTAAACTCTATTATTACTATTTCAGGACATCTGAAGTTTTTTTAAATAGTAGTAGGATGTAATATAATTACACTCTATTATATACACTATTTCAGGACATCTGAAGTTTTTTTAAATAGTAGTAGGATGTAATATAATTACACTCTATTATATACACTATTTCAGGACATCTGAAGTTTTTTTAAATAGTAGTAGGATGTTATATAATTACACTCTATTATATACACTATTTCAGGACATCTGAAGTTTTTTTAAATAGTAGTATGATGTAATATAATTACACTCTATTATATACACTATTTCAGGACATCTGAAGTTTTTTTAAATAGTAGTAGGATGTAATATAATTACACTCTATTATATACACTATTTCAGGACATCTGAAGTTTTTTTTAAATAGTAGTAGGATGTTATATAATTACACTCTATTATATACACTATTTCAGGACATCTGAAGTTTTTTTAAATAGTAGTAGGATGTAATATAATTAAACTCTATTATTACTATTTCAGGACATCTGAAGTTTTTTTAAATAGTAGTAGGATGTAATATAATTACACTCTATTATATACACTATTTCAGGACATCTGAAGTTTTTTTAAATAGTAGTAGGATGTAATATAATTAAACTCTATTATTACTATTTCAGGACATCTGAAGTTTTTTTAAATAGTAGTAGGATGTAATATAATTACACTCTATTATATACACTATTTCAGGACATCTGAAGTTTTTTTAAATAGTAGTAGGATGTAATATAATTACACTCTATTATATACACTATTTCAGGACATCTGAAGTTTTTTTAAATAGTAGTAGGATGTAATATAATTACACTCTATTATATACACTATTTCAGGACATCTGAAGTTTTTTTAAATAGTAGTAGGATGTAATATAATTACACTCTATTATATACACTATTTCAGGACATCTGAAGTTTTTTTAAATAGTAGTAGGATGTAATATAATTACACTCTATTATATACACTATTTCAGGACATCTGAAGTTTTTTTAAATAGTAGTAGGATGTTATATAATTACACTCTATTATATACACTATTTCAGGACATCTGAAGTTTTTTTAAATAGTAGTAGGATGTAATATAATTAAACTCTATTATTACTATTTCAGGACATCTGAAGTTTTTTTAAATAGTAGTAGGATGTAATATAATTACACTCTATTATATACACTATTTCAGGACATCTGAAGTTTTTTTTAAATAGTAGTAGGATGTTATATAATTACACTCTATTATATACACTATTTCAGGACATCTGAAGTTTTTTTAAATAGTAGTAGGATGTAATATAATTAAACTCTATTATTACTATTTCAGGACATCTGAAGTTTTTTTAAATAGTAGTAGGATGTAATATAATTACACTCTATTATATACACTATTTCAGGACATCTGAAGTTTTTTTAAATAGTAGTAGGATGTAATATAATTAAACTCTATTATTACTATTTCAGGACATCTGAAGTTTTTTTAAATAGTAGTAGGATGTAATATAATTACACTCTATTATATACACTATTTCAGGACATCTGAAGTTTTTTTAAATAGTAGTAGGATGTAATATAATTACACTCTATTATATACACTATTTCAGGACATCTGAAGTTTTTTTAAATAGTAGTAGGATGTAATATAATTACACTCTATTATATACACTATTTCAGGACATCTGAAGTTTTTTTAAATAGTAGTAGGATGTAATATAATTACACTCTATTATATACACTATTTCAGGACATCTGAAGTTTTTTTAAATAGTAGTAGGATGTAATATAATTACACTCTATTATATACACTATTTCAGGACATCTGAAGTTTTTTTAAATAGTAGTAGGATGTTATATAATTACACTCTATTATATACACTATTTCAGGACATCTGAAGTTTTTTAAATAGTAATAGGATATAATATAATTAAACTCTATTATTACTATTTCAGGACATCCGAAGTTTTTTTAAATAGTAGTAGGATGTAATATAATTACACTCTATTATATACACTATTTCAGGACATCTGAAGTTTTTTTAAATAGTAGTAGGATGTAATATAATTAAACTCTATGATTACTATTTCAGGACATCTGAAGTTTTTTTAAATAGTAGTAGGATGTAATATAATTACACTCTATTATATACACTATTTCAGGACATCTGAAGTTTTTTTAAATAGTAGTAGGATGTAATATAATTACACTCTATTATATACACTATTTCAGGACATCTGAAGTTTTTTTAAATAGTAGTAGGATGTAATATAATTACACTCTATTATATACACTATTTCAGGACATCTGAAGTTTTTTTAAATAGTAGTAGGATGTAATATAATTACACTCTATTATATACACTATTTCAGGACATCTGAAGTTTTTTTAAATAGTAGTAGGATGTAATATAATTACACTCTATTATATACACTATTTCAGGACATCTGAAGTTTTTTTAAATAGTAGTAGGATGTTATATAATTACACTCTATTATATACACTATTTCAGGACATCTGAAGTTTTTTAAATAGTAGTAGGATGTAATATAATTAAACTCTATTATTACTATTTCAGGACATCTGAAGTTTTTTTAAATAGTAGTAGGATGTAATATAATTACACTCTATTATATACACTATTTCAGGACATCTGAAGTTTTTTTAAATAGTAGTAGGATGTAATATAATTAAACTCTATTATTACTATTTCAGGACATCTGAAGTTTTTTTAAATAGTAGTAGGATGTAATATAATTACACTCTATTATATACACTATTTCAGGACAATTGAAGTTTTTTTAAATAGTAGTAGGATGTAATATAATTACACTCTATTATATACACTATTTCAGGACATCTGAAGTTTTTTTAAATAGTAGTAGGATGTAATATAATTACACTCTATTATATACACTATTTCAGGACATCTGAAGTTTTTTTAAATAGTAGTAGGATGTTATATAATTACACTCTATTATATACACTATTTCAGGACATCTGAAGTTTTTTTAAATAGTAGTAGGATGTAATATAATTAAACTCTATTATTACTATTTCAGGACATCTGAAGTTTTTTTAAATAGTAGTAGGATGTAATATAATTACACTCTATTATATACACTATTTCAGGACATCTGAAGTTTTTTTAAATAGTAGTAGGATGTAATATAATTAAACTCTATTATTACTATTTCAGGACATCTGAAGTTTTTTTAAATAGTAGTAGGATGTAATATAATTACACTCTATTATATACACTATTTCAGGACATCTGAAGTTTTTTTAAATAGTAGTAGGATGTAATATAATTACACTCTATTATATACACTATTTCAGGACATCTGAAGTTTTTTTAAATAGTAGTAGGACTTAATATAATTACACTCTATTATATACACTATTTCAGGACATCTGAAGTTTTTTTAAATAGTAGTAGGATGTAATATAATTACACTCTATTATATACACTATTTCAGGACATCTGAAGTTTTTTTAAATAGTAGTAGGATGTTATATAATTACACTCTATTATATACACTATTTCAGGACATCTGAAGTTTTTTTAATAGTAGTAGGATGTTATATAATTACACTCTATTATATACACTATTTCAGGACATCTGAAGTTTTTTTAAATAGTAGTAGGATGTAATATAATTACACTCTATTATATACACTATTTCAGGACATCTGAAGTTTTTTTAAATAGTAGTAGGATGTAATATAATTAAACTCTATTATTACTATTTCAGGACATCTGAAGTTTTTTTAAATAGTAGTAGGATGTAATATAATTACACTCTATTATATACACTATTTCAGGACAATTGAAGTTTTTTTAAATAGTAGTAGGATGTAATATAATTACACTCTATTATATACACTATTTCAGGACATCTGAAGTTTTTTTAAATAGTAGTAGGATGTAATATAATTACACTCTATTATATACACTATTTCAGGACATCTGAAGTTTTTTTAAATAGTAGTAGGATGTAATATAATTACACTCTATTATATACACTATTTCAGGACATCTGAAGTTTTTTTTAAATAGTAGTAGGATGTAATATAATTAAACTCTATTATTACTATTTCAGGACATCTGAAGTTTTTTTAAATAGTAGTAGGATGTAATATAATTACACTCTATTATATACACTATTTCAGGACATCTGAAGTTTTTTTAAATAGTAGTAGGATGTAATATAATTACACTCTATTATATACACTATTTCAGGACATCTGAAGTTTTTTTAAATAGTAGTAGGATGTAATATAATTACACTCTATTATATACACTATTTCAGGACATCTGAAGTTTTTTTAAATAGTAGTAGGATGTAATATAATTACACTCTATTATATACACTATTTCAGGACATCTGAAGTTTTTTTAAATAGTAGTAGGATGTAATATAATTACACTCTATTATATACACTATTTCAGGACATCTGAAGTTTTTTTAAATAGTAGTAGGATGTAATATAATTACACTCTATTATATACACTATTTCAGGACATCTGAAGTTTTTTTTAAATAGTAGTAGGATGTTATATAATTACACTCTATTATATACACTATTTCAGGACATCTGAAGTTTTTTTAAATAGTAGTAGGATGTAATATAATTAAACTCTATTATTACTATTTCAGGACATCTGAAGTTTTTTTAAATAGTAGTAGGATGTAATATAATTACACTCTATTATATACACTATTTCAGGACATCTGAAGTTTTTTTAAATAGTAGTAGGATGTAATATAATTACACTCTATTATATACACTATTTCAGGACATCTGAAGTTTTTTTAAATAGTAGTAGGATGTAATATAATTACACTCTATTATATACACTATTTCAGGACATCTGAAGTTTTTTTTAAATAGTAGTAGGATGTTATATAATTACACTCTATTATATACACTATTTCAGGACATCTGAAGTTTTTTTAAATAGTAGTAGGATGTAATATAATTACACTCTATTATATACACTATTTCAGGACATCTGAAGTTTTTTTAAATAGTAGTAGGATGTAATATAATTACACTCTATTATATACACTATTTCAGGACATCTGAAGTTTTTTTAAATAGTAGTAGGATGTAATATAATTAAACTCTATTATTACTATTTCAGGACATCTGAAGTTTTTTTAAATAGTAGTAGGATGTAATATAATTACACTCTATAATATACACTATTTCAGGACATCTGAAGTTTTTTTAAATAGTAGTAGGATGTAATATAATTAAACTCTATTATTACTATTTCAGGACATCTGAAGTTTTTTTAAATAGTAGTAGGATGTAATATAATTACACTCTATTATATACACTATTTCAGGACATCTGAAGTTTTTTTAAATAGTAGTAGGATGTAATATAATTACACTCTATTATATACACTATTTCAGGACATCTGAAGTTTTTTTAAATAGTAGTAGGATGTAATATAATTACACTCTATTATATACACTATTTCAGGACATCTGAAGTTTTTTTAAATAGTAGTAGGATGTAATATAATTACACTCTATTATATACACTCCCACCCCACGCGCACAAACACATACACTCCCTCTCCACGCGCAGTTAGGCACTATAGTGGCTACGCCGCTCTTCTCATATCCGCTTTGGTGGATTACGGGCCTTACACAGGCCTCGCCCATTGAATAAAACGGAGTCGGACGCATGGCCGGACGGACAGACGGTTAGGTTAGGCACTATAGTGGCTACGCCGCTCTTCTCATATCCGCTTTGGTGGATTACGGGCCTTACACAGGCCTCGCCCATTGAATAAAACGGAGTCGGACGCATGGCCGGACGGACAGACGGTTAGGTTAGGCACTATAGTGGCTACGCCGCTCTTCTCATATCCGCTTTGGTGGATTACGGGCCTTACACAGGCCTCGCCCATTGAATAAAACGGAGTCGGACGCATGGCCGGACGGACAGATGGTTAGGTTAGGCACTATAGTGGCTACGCCGCTCTTCTCATATCCGCTTTGGTGGATTACGGGCCTTACACAGGCCTCGCCCATTGAATAAAACGGAGTCGGACGCATGGCCGGACGGACAGACGGTTAGGTTAGGCACTATAGTGGCTACGCCGCTCTTCTCATATCCGCTTTGGTGGATTACGGGCCTTACACAGGCCTCGCCCATTGAATAAAACGGAGTCGGACGCATGGCCGGACGGACAGACGGTTAGGTTAGGCACTATAGTGGCTACGCCGCTCTTCTCATATCCGCTTTGGTGGATTACGGGCCTTACACAGGCCTCGCCCATTGAATAAAACGGAGTCGGACGCATGGCCGGACGGACAGACGGTTAGGTTAGGCACTATAGTGGCTACGCCGCTCTTCTCATATCCGGTTTGGTGGATTACGGGCCTTACACAGGCCTCGCCCATTGAATAAAACGGAGTCGGACGCATGGCCGGACGGACAGACGGTTAGGTTAGGCACTATAGTGGCTACGCCGCTCTTCTCATATCCGCTTTGGTGGATTACGGGCCTTACACAGGCCTCGCCCATTGATTAAAACGGAGTCGGACGCATGGCCGGACGGACAGACGGTTAGGTTAGGCACTATAGTGGCTACGCCGCTCTTCTCATATCCGCTTTGGTGGATTACGGGCCTTACACAGGCCTCGCCCATGGAATAAAACGGAGTCGGACGCATGGCCGAACGGACAGATGGTTAGGTTAGGCACTATAGTGGCTACGCCGCTCTTCTCATATCCGCTTTGGTGGATTACGGGCCTTACACAGGCCTCGCCCATTGAATAAAACGGAGTCGGACGCATGGCCGGACGGACAGATGGTTAGGTTAGGCACTATAGTGGCTACGCCGCTCTTCTCATATCCGCTTTTGTGGATTACGGGCCTTACACAGGCCTCGCCCATGGAATAAAACGGAGTCGGACGCATGGCCGAACGGACAGATGGTTAGGTTAGGCACTATAGTGGCTACGCCGCTCTTCTCATATCCGCTTTGGTGGATTACGGGCCTTACACAGGCCTCGCCCATTGAATAAAACGGAGTCGGACGCATGGCAGGACGGACAGACGGTTAGGTTAGGCACTATAGTGGCTACGCCGCTCTTCTCATATCCGCTTTGGTGGATTACGGGCCTTACACAGGCCTCGCCCATTGAATAAAACGGAGTCGGACGCATGGCCGGACGGACAGACGGTTAGGTTAGGCACTATAGTGGCTACGCCGCTCTTCTCATATCCGCTTTGGTGGATTACGGGCCTTACACAGGCCTCGCCCATTGAATAAAACGGAGTCGGACGCATGGCCGGACGGACAGACGGTTAGGTTAGGCACTATAGTGGCTACGCCGCTCTTCTCATATCCGCTTTGGTGGATTACGGGCCTTACACAGGCCTCGCCCATTGAATAAAACGGAGTCGGACGCATGGCCGGACGGACAGACGGTTAGGTTAGGCACTATAGTGGCAACGCCGCTCTTCTCATAATCGCTTGTAGCACGACTTAGGTAGTAGGTGTTACTCGTAGATAGGGCGTGGGTTAGTAATGAAGGTGCGTGCTTCCAGATGTAATTAATTTAATTTGTAAATTAAAGACCTAGAAAGAATATCAGCCGGCAGAATATAAGTTAAGATAAATATCCTTTATTGCACTCCAAATATACAAAAATGAAAAAACTTATAAACTAACAAAATAAACAATGATATGCAAAGGCGGACTTATCGCTTTAAGCGATTTCTTCCAGCCAACCTTTGGTGAATGAAGGAGACGAGAAAGTGGAACGATAGCGGGTGGGTGCAAGTGCAACTAAAAATTAATACTTAATAATAAAGGTAAATTACAAATACATAAATAAATATATATAGATAAATATATAAATTACAAATACATAAATAAATATAAATATGTACTGTAACAATATATATCAATATCAGCGCTGTAGGTACATAATTACCTGCAGTCTGCAGTATATGCTGAGTTGGAGCCATTTCGAAGCTACGGCACAATTTTAGGTATCTACCCTCTTTTTACATTTAAGCTTAGATATAAGAAGTTTTTATTATTTTTCGTTTTCTTTTTGTGTATAAACTGTAATGTATCTTTGAATAAATGTTTTATCTATCTATCTAAAGAAATACAGGGTGGGAAGGAGTATACCGACAAATTATAACCAAAGATTCTAGTGCCTATTTATACACAAAAAAGTAATATAAACATGGGCCAGTAAAGCCTTATTTTTGGGATATTAATTTTTTAAATAGTTCACAAGGTCAAAAAATCTCAAGGGTAACACGCCCTAATAATATCGGATGTTTATCTGACGTTTGTTGTTTTGATCTCTAAATAATCAAGTGTCATACTCTGACGTCACTATGTAGACTAAGGTTTCGTTTAGAAGGGATTACTCTCGTTAAGTGATTTTTTTGTTCCAGAAATTAAGTAATTTAATAAGGCAGTTTTAGACACATGTTGATATAACATTATTTACTCATAACACCACCAGGAATCCATGGTTAAAATCTGTCGGTATAGTCCTTCCCAGCCTGTATATAAGAATTACAAAAGGGTTAGAACACGTTAAATTTACATCAAAATTTACAAAAACATAATTTTATCTTACCTGAGAAGGGTCTTTACGAAATCAGAAGATTAGTAAATAACTATTTATAAGGAAATTTTAATGATGAATATATCGAGATGAAATGTTGCATGATAGAATTTTTGGTTTTTGAATGATGTTGTCAGCTAGATGAAAGCGCATGTGTGGAAAAGAAATAGATAGAATGAAAAGAGGGTCAATAAAAAAAAACGCATAACAGCGTGCCTCGTAACACGCTTTGGTGGATTACGGGCCTTACACAGGCCTCGCCCATTAACCTTCCACTTTTTTGTAGTCCGTAACTTTTATTTACCATTACTGTTACAAATTAATATTCAAAATTATATGCATAGATTAGCCGTTTTATAATACAGCGCGCCGCTTTGTAAACTACTGAGTTGGACGGATGGCCGGATGGACAGACGGTTACGTTAGGCACTATAGTGGCTACACCGTTTTTCTCATATCCGCTTTGGTGGATAACGGGCCTTACAGAGGCCTCACCCATTGACCTTCCCCTTTAGCGCAATCCTTGAGCCACACATCAGTTCTTATTAGCCCTACGAGTTATACTAGGTCCTACCCATTATACTTCAACTTACTAGCTCTCTGAGCTACGCCCGTAACTTTCATTTACCAGTACTGTAACAAATCAATATTCAAAGTTATATGTATAGATTAGCCGTTTTATAATACGGCACGACGACGCTTTGTAAACTACTGAGTCGGACGGATGGCCGGACGGACAGATGGTTAGGTTAGGCACTATAGTGGCTACGCCGCTCTTCTCATATCCGCTTTGGTGGATTACGGGCCTTACACAGGCCTCGCCCATTGAATAAAACGGAGTCGGACGCATGGCCGGACGGACAGACGGTTAGGTTAGGCACTATAGTGGCTACGCCGCTCTTCTCATATCCGCTTTGGTGGATTACGGGCCTCGCCCATTGACCAAAATATCTACTCTGCCTAGAGCTACCCGGCTAGGTGGAGTTCGCAGCCGGAACTACGGGTCCGGCTGTTTGGATCAGAGTACTACGGGGTCGGGGGTAGCCCACCGCTTGCCTGCCGTTGGTCTATCGCCTTCGGCACTCTGGCTTGTCGGTCCCCCGACTGGGTCATGGACTCGTAGTGGTATGTGGTTAGTTGCAGGGGTTGGGCAATGTTTGTTGCCTGGCAAGCACGTTGCGTCCAGGCGTCCTTCCCCGCGCGCAACTAGTGTTGTCGTAGCCGGCCACGTGGGCTATGGGCGAAAACAACGCGGGGCACGTGACTGCTGGTTTAACTACTGGCAGGGAAGCATCTCCGGCACTTGCCTGGTCAGCAAGAAGAGCTAAGCTAGTACAGCTCCGGCCGATCCAGCCGCGTAGGAGTAAGTCTGGACAGGTGCGATAAGCGCCGGGAAGTGAGCGTGCCTACAGCTCCGGTACTACACCGGATATGTGGGAGCCAGCTTCTCTGGCGTCCCGAGCGGGGATCGAACCGCCAGCAGCGAAAGCCGCGGGAGGTGAGCGCGCCTACAGCTCCGGGACCTACCTGGACAGTAGGTAGTGGTTTTCTTCCACGAGGCACTCGCCTTGCAGAGTACCAGGACAAGCGTCTTGGCGGCAAGACCTACCGTAACTGGTCCTTGTCTTCACCTTATGGTGTTGGCAGGAATAGCGGCCCCCACTGTTATGCCCTAGGGTAGGTAAGTGGGGACGCTATATCATAAACCTGGAAGTCTAGCGTATCTGGTAGATGTGCGAGAGGGCATGACCAAAAATCATCCATAAGATAAAAATTCAATAATTACTTAAAGCCAGCGAAATAAATCGAAAAAATAACATATTTGTTTTGTTTTTTATTAATTTTTATTATATGAATTGAACCGATTACGTAATTTCTCTAACTAAAAAGACATAAATTAAAAAAAAAAAACAAATATGTTATTTTTTCTATTTATCTCGCCTTTTAGCGCAATTCTTTAGCCACAAATCATTTAATAGCTCTATGAGCTATACTAGGTCCTACCCATTATTACTTCAAATTGCTAGCTCTCTGAGCTACGTTTATTTTTAAAATATTTTTTTATTAAAAATTTGAGTGCGTTTGGCTGCAACTCACCTAATGGTAAGTGATGATGCAGTCGAGGATGGTGCACGCAAACTCCGTAACTTTCATTTACCAGTAAACCCAGTACATCATATCAGCTCATATTCGTCCCCACCGAGGGGCTCTAGCCTACCCTGAATTCGGGCGATCGGGCCTTAGTCGACCACGCGGGCCCAGTGCAGGTTGGTTGACTTCACACACAACCTGCGAGTTTCTTGGCAGGCGTGTGCCATTCCACCACTCAACTAAGCCGTACTACTGTTTTTTTTTATTCACAATTGGTAAGCCCTTGGCATCGACTCACCTGATGGTAAGTGACGATGATGCCGAAGATGGAAGCGAGCTTACCAAGATTCTCCAACGCAATGGAGAACTGGCTATCTTATCTTCAAGCTGGAACACATCAATGTTCTTTACACTAATGTTTGGCGGCAAGACTTAGATAAGATGGTGGTAGCTAGCCAGGCGGGCTTAGCAAATGCCCTACCACCAACCAAACCGAGTCTTAGAAGTTGAACCCACCGGGAATCGAACCCGCGACCTCCTGGTGTGAAGCGAATGGGCTAACCATTACGCCACGGAGGCGGTTAAAAAGGTAGAGTCGTGGGTTTTTTTTTTCCCTTGTGCTCTACTGATCCGGTAGTACCGTAGGTATTTGGAAAATAAACATATATGCATTTCCTATTACACTACCATATTTATTATTTTATACTAGGTTTCCTCACGATGTTTTCCTTCACCGTAAGAGCGTCGGATAAACGTACATATTCGAAATCACATTGGTACATGGCGGGATTCGAACCACGATCTTCCGGACAGGAGGCGGCGGCCCTAGCCGTTACGCCACCGACGCACTAAACCCAGTATACAGTAACAAATTAATATTCAAATTCACCAGTGTGCACACAGCTTTAAAAGTCATGCTGAGTCAGCGTTTTCCGTTTCGCCCATTTAAGAAATCACCGCGCTGACATCGGAAGGCATTAAAAGTCCAAAGGAAAAAGCTCGTTAGCCGCGACATTTGGAACAGAGACGGAGTAACGAGTCTTAATTAGTTGGTATTTACTCTTAAATACCTAAAGGTCGCTGAATGCGGGCAGCGCAGAACCGGTCGTCGTGCAAATCCTTGGGGAAGGCCTTCGTCCAGCAGTGTACGTCCTTCGGCTGATATGATGATAAAATACCTGGAAAATGATGCATCATAATATCAGCTCATAAAAGTCCCCGATACATACTTACCGATTGCTTTAACGGTGAAGGAAAACATCGTGAGGAAACCTACACACGCCTGCGAAGAAACTCGAAGGTTGTGTGTGAAGTCGACCAACCCGCACTGGGCCCGCGTGGTCGACTAAGGCCTAATCGCCCTGATTCAGGGAAGGCTCGAGCACCTCGGTGGGGACGTATATGAGCTGTAGTGATGATGATGAAAAGTCCCCGGCGGCGAGGGGCTCGAGCCTACCCTGAAGTAGGGCGATCGGGCCTTAGTTGATTACGCGGGCCCAGTGCAGGGTACATATTTGATTCAACAAAAGACATCATCGAAAGCGACAGCAAGTTGTGTTTTCTAGGGTTCCGTAGCCTAAGGGTAAAAACGAGTCCCTATTACTAAGATTCCGCTGTCCGTCCGTCTGTCTGTCCGTCTGTCACCAGGCTGTATTTCATGAACCGTGATAGCAATACAGTTGAAATTTACACAGATGATGTATTTCTATTGCCGCTATAACAACAAATACTAAAAATAGAAAAAAGGAAAAATAAAAACAAACAGAAATAAAAAAAAAAGATTTTTTTTAAACGTGAAGAAACTAGCGCCATCTAGTATGATGGTACGAAACCCTTTGTGAGCGGTTCTGACTCGCACTTGGCCGGTTTTTTATTTTCTTAATAATTTTTTTTGAGACGTAGGCCTTCCATAGACTAAAGTCGAATAGTAAAATCTAATTTTAATTTATTAAATACTAGCTGTTTCCCGCGGTTTCACCCGCGTGGACAACGTTTCTATGACTTTTCGAGGGTGCGCAGTGCGCGAGCCGCAAGCGGCTCGCGACCGTGGTAAAAAGTAGCCTATGTCTGAATCCAGGTCCTAATCTGTCTACCTACCAAATTTCAGCCAAATCCGTTCAGTAGTTTTTGCGGGAAAGCGTAACAGACAGACAGAGTTACTTTCACATTTATAATATTAGTAGGGAAGTAGGGATAAAAAAAAACAGTTTTTGTTTGACAAAATATTTTACAATTAAGCCCTTGCCAAGAGGCACATTTCGATGCTTAAATCATAACGATACCCTAAATACTTTCAGATTACTTGCCGTGGGCTTATCAATAGTGCGAGCGAAATGCAAAAAAACCGGCCAAGTGCGAGTCGGACTCGCGCAAAGTAGGGTTCCGAAGTATTTAAAAAAATATTTTAAAAAACGAAATTACATTTACTGTCGGTAATATAACATTTTGTATGGAAAATCTATAACTTTTGACAAATCCAATCGCGCAGATTAAGTTGGTCAACTTTTACTTCTAAATAAAGAAAGCCTACTTATCCATGTTAGTTGTACTTTTAAATTGATTATATGTCCTACTATTTAAATTTTTTTCAGTTTTATCGAAATAGCGGTTTTGCTTGTAGGGAGAGGTGGGGTGGAAACCTGACTCACACAAAAATAAGTACTTTAAAAATGTATCTCTGAATCAGAAAACCCTCAAAAACCCTCATTTTTTTAAAGACCTGTTCAACGATACCCAACACGACAGAGTATATATGTAGGGGTGCTAACAAATAAAAATATTTTTTTAATATTTTATTTCACAACTTTGTCGGCGTCATTAATATGTAAAACCGTGCCAAATTACAGCTTTCTAGTATTAATAGCCTCTGAGCTAAGCCGCGGACAGACGGACAGACAGACATGGAGAAACTATAAGGGTTCCTTGTTGACTTCGGAAAATCTTAGTATGACTCTGTAAGAAAGTATTTTTGGGTTTTGTATTTAAACTGGGAACCCTCATAGTTTCTCCATGTCTGTCTGTTCGTCTGTGTGTCTATCGTTATGTCACACTCTATGAGAGTAGATACTCAAAGACTATTACAGCTATAAAGCTGAAATTTTGTATAGTTAGGTGTACAAATATATGACGCCTGTAAACATACGTATAATAATTTGAAGCCGATGAATGCGGGCAGCGCAGGACCGGTCGTCGTGGAAATCCTTGGGGGAGGCCTTTGTCCAGCAGTGGAAGTTTTTGGCTGATATGATAATGACTGCCATAGATCTGCGCTACAGACTAATTTAGAGTAACTAAAAATTAAATTTATTAAGCTGCATCCTTGCTGCGACGCCTACGCAGCGGTCACAACAGTATCCTGGAGACTATCGCTGCTAGGTTTGACTGCCCTATTCAAAAACATTGGGTGGGGTTAGTCATAGGAAAAATAAAATAAATATGTACTGCAAATAAAATCTCTGTCGTTCTACTAACAATAAAATAGGAACTAACATAGATAATAAGTCAATATTGTTACTAATACACTAATATACTATGGATATTGTTTTTCCGAAATAAAGCTTATTTATTTATTTATTTTATTTAATACATTTATAATAAATCTTTTTTCTTTCAGACAAATTTAGTCCATTTCAAGTTAAGAGTCGCTATTTCTTATTCCCCAAAACGGCCCTGTTAGGGAATGAAAGGGCCGTGGAAAATCCATTTTTATATTGAAGTAATTTTTGTTTGATTACCTTGAATGTAAATTCTGGCGTGCTGGCACATTGTAATTTACATCTTCCCGAATAAATCGGATTTAGTTAATAGATTCTATACACATTCTACAATTTTATTACCTACTAGCTGACCCGGCGAACTTCGTTCCACCTTACACTACACTACTCTACGATACCCTAACCTACCCTACCCTACACTACCCTACACTACCCTACACTACCCTACACTACCCTACCCTACCCTACATACACCTACACTACACTACCCTACCCTACCTTACCCTACCCTACACTACACTACACTACCTTACCCTACCCTACCCTACACTACACTACACTACCCTACCCTTAAATCAATTATTTTCTGACTGATATTTTTTTTATTGATAAATATCATCTTTTTAATACTTATTATCCTATTCCGGACGAAGACAAATGCAAAAACACAAAAATCATAAAAAATGATCCAGCCGTTCTTGAGTTATAAATGGTGTAACTAACACGACTTTATTTTTACCCGACTGCGTCAGAAGGAGGGTTATATTTTTTGAGTGTCTGTATGTAAGTGTGTATGTATGTATATTTCTTTGGCACGCTCTGAAGCCTAAACGGCTTGATTGATTTTTGAGTGCGAAGTGTCGTTAGAATCGTCTTGACCCCGTGAGTGACATAGAATACATTTTAACCCGACTGGCAAAAAAGACGAGTTAAGTTTTAATGCAATTTGGTTTTTATTTCTTAATTATTTAAGTACTCACTATGAACCTGTAGTTTCACAGTAGCGTCGTCACGTGATTGTGTGTAATGTTGTATCATAATAATTATGTCACCGTAAAATTGTAAAAACCGTTAGATTATAATCTAACGGGAACTATCTCGCAAGATTGTGAACTGTTGAAAGATTGTGAACCGTAACATACTATTAGTGTCATTGTAATTGTACATTATTGTAATACTAAGCGAAGTGAATAACATTAAATAAATGAGCGAGCGAAGCGAGCGATGTTAGGTTCAGTCAGGTTTAATTGATTATGCAGTCAAAGTGGGTAGCAGAATGCTTCGGTTTTATCGGTTTTAATTGGCCGTGAAATTGTAAGCCGATTGACAATTTACCGTCATATTATAATCTGACTTAATTTAGTGTAGTGAGCTTGTAATACCGCGGTTTTGACAATATCCCGGCGACACATAGATATTAACCCACTTAAAATGTCCTTTTATTTGGTTTTTATACTCATCATATCAGCCAAAGTACGTTCACTGTTGGACATAGGCCCCCCCCAAGGATTTCTACGACGACTGGTTCTGCGTTGCCCGCATCCAGTGGTTTTCCCCGACCTTCACCAGGTCATTGATCCACCGAGTGGGAAGCCTGTCTACGCTACGCTTTCTGGAGCGCGGTCACCACTCGAGAAATTTAATGCCCCACCCACTGCCACTTAAGTCTTGGTTTCGGTCATATCTCTGATCGTTCGAAATTAGTTAAGATGGATAACGAGTCTTCCAAATGGTGTACGATTGATTCTGGTGTCCCTCATGGTGGCGTACTCTCCCCCATTTTATTTTCTATTTTCATTAATAGCATCACCAGCTCTCTTCAGTCTTCTTATCTTCTTATGCTGATGATCTCCAAATTTATTCTTCAGCCTCTTTGCGTAACTTTTCAGAGGTAATCAGCACAGTCAACGCTGACCTCCGCACTATTGCTGAATGGTCGAAAAACTTTGAACTCCTTGTCAATGCTTCCAAGACCCAGGCAATAGTGATCGGGAGCACTTTGTTTCCAAGTTTGGGATATGGTGATGCCTAACCTAGTCTTTAATAACACTGTTCTTCCCTTGCCTCCCACTGTCAAACAATTAGGCATCATCATGGAACAAACCTTATCCTGGTCTCCACAAATTGGCGAAGAGAGACGGAAAGTGTAACCTCTCTCCACTCTTTAAAGGGCCTAAAGAGTATCCTTCTTTTTGAGACTAAGCTTTTGCTAGATCGCTCACTTTTGAGACCAAGCTTTTGCTAGATCGCTCACTTTTGAGACCAAGCTTTTGCTAGTTCGCTCACTTTTGAGACCAAGCTTTTGCTAGTTTGCTCACTTTTGAGACCAAGCTTTTGCTAGTTTGCTCACTTTTGAGTCAAAGCTTTTGCCATTTCGCTCACTTTTGAGACCAAGCTTTTGCTAGTTTGCTCACTTTTGAGACAAAGCTTTTGCTAGATCGCTCACTTTTGAGACTAAGCATTTGCTAGTTCGCTCACTTTTGAGACCAAGCTTTTGCTAGTTCGCTCACTTTTGCTTCCCCTTCTTGACTACGGCGATGTCGCTTATCTCGATCCGTCTGTTGAACTCGTTCTGAAGCTAGAGCGTCTCCAGAATTAATGCATCAGGTATATTTTTGGACTGCGGAAGTTTGGCTTCATCCGTTTCTATGACTTTTCGAGGGTCCGCAGTGCGCGAACGCAAGCGTCTACCTACCAAATTTCAGCCAGATCCGTTCAGTTGTTTTTGCGTGAAGAAGTAACAAACATACACACTCACAAACTTTCGCCTTTATAATATTAGTATGATAGGAATAGAATAGGAAGATAGAAAAGATAGGAAATAGAATGGATTTTTAATCACATGTGTCATAGTTTATTGAAATTGTGACACATGGATTGTTTTGTACCAGCGCATGCGTAATATAACAAATAGATGGAATGAAGAAAAGGTCGAATGAAACAAGAACGAATATCAGCAACGCGTTGCCGCATTTAACGGTTTAACGGTGAAGGAAAACATCGTGAGGAAACCTGCACACGCCTGCGAAGAAACTCGAAGGTTGTGTGTGAAGTCGACCAACCCGTACTGGGCCCGCGTGGTCGACTAAGGCCTAATCGCCCTGATTCAGGGTAGGCTCGAGCCCCTCGGTGGGGACGTATATGAGCTGTAATGATTTTGCCGCGTTGCACGCCAGCGCAGGATCATAGATATCCTTTCTCTTCTATTCAATGCGTAGTTTAACCCTTCGTCTCCCGAGTATCTCCGTGAGAGGTTCAACTTCTGTACTTCAATGGAATGCCGTCTCTGATCCAGCAAGAACTGTGCGCTTGATATTTCTTCACACTGTTCGAAGATCTACACCAAGTCCTTCACTGTCCAAGCTGCGCGCCTTTGAAGTTCATTACCAGTGAATATCGAATGTGCCCCTCGCTTCTTGTATTTAAGACTGCACTCAAAAAACATTACCTTAATACTCCTTCCTTGAGCTAATTATATTGTAACACTAGCTATTTCGCGCGGATTCACCCGCGTGTACAACGTTTCTATGGCTTTTCGAAGGTGCGCAGTGCGCGAGCCGCACGCGGCTTGCGAGCGTGGAAAACCGTAGCCTGTGTGTTAATCCAGGTCTAATCTGTCTACCTATCAAATTTCAGCCAGATCCGTTCAGTAGTTTTTGCGTGAAAGAGTAACAAACATACATCCATACATTCTTACAAACTTTCGCGTTTATAATATTAGTAGGATAGGATGTACGAGTATGTAGTATACGGACGCACGCACGCACGCACGCATGCACGCACGGATGGAATTAAGATGTTCGGTTTTTCACGAAAATTGGAAAAAAAACTTTTTTTATTTGGGATAACAGTACTTCCTCTAACCTTTGTACGTACGTACCATACTACGGGGTCAAAAAAGTAAAAATTATTTTTCTTTTTATTCAGCAACCAGTATGTGTAAAACATAGGGTGTTTCTTAAACAAAATGACGTTTATACTTGCATTTACAATTTACATTGAATATTACTGGGAAAATGAACCTTCTTATGAAAAAAAATGTTGTTTTTTTATTTTATTTTATTCATCACAATGGTTAGCCCTTGGCATCATCTCAGCAAGAGCATCAGCAAGAGCGTTGGTGGCGTAATGGTTAGGGCCGCTACCTTCTGTCCGGAAGGTCGTAGTTCGACTCCTGCCTCGTACCAATTACCAATGTGTTTTAGAATTTCGATTTCTTATGTACATTTATCCGACGCTCTTGCGGTGAAGGAAAACATCGTGAGGAAACCTGCACACGCCTGCGAAGAAAATCGAAGGTTGTGTGTGAAGTCGACCAACCCGCATTGGGCCCGTGCGGTCGACTAAGGCCCGATATCGCCCTAATTTAGGGTTGGCTCGGGCACCTCGGTGGGGACGTACCTGTGCTGATATGATGATGGCATCATCTCACCTGATGGTAAGTGGTGATGATGTCGAAGATGAAAGCGGATTCACCAAGATTCCGCAACGCAGAGGGGAGTTGGCTATCTCATCTTCAAGCTGGAGCACATCAATGCTGTTAACATTGATGTTTGGCGGCAAGACTTGGACAAGATGGTGGTAGCTAGCCAAACCAAACAAACAGGTTCTTACAAGGTTAGACTCCGGCGGGAATCGAACCCCCGAACTCCTGATGTAAAGCTATTTGACTTAACCATTACGCCACGGTGGCGGTTAAAAGGTCGTGTTAGAGAAAAAGGACTTTTTCCCTATGAAGAAACGCAGGTGTTTTTAAAATATTATTTTTCTTTACTTTATCGAACTTCGAAAGATAAATTAAGACAGGAAAATGCTCTCTCGTCATGAAAAGTAGACTTCGCAGAAATATCAAATGTCAAAGTTAAAAGTGGCCTTAGTGAAGTGGCCCCGACTTAGCGTGAAATAATATTAGTTTAAGGCTTTGAATTTAGCGTTTTCATATGCTTGTATTTAGTACCTAGTCGGGGAGACAGGCCTCGTTAGGTAGATTGGCCGCAACACGTTTAGGAGAACAAAAAATCAAAAGTCAAAAGGTCCCCATACAAGAAACTTGATTTTTATTTGTTCTGTCTGTCTGTAGGCAGGCTATATTTCATAAAACGTAATCGGTAGACATTGAAATTATCACAGAGCGTGTATTTCTATTGTCGCTATAACAACAAATAATAAAAATAAAAAAAGTCAAGGTTCCCGTACAAGAAACGTATTTTTTTGAACGTGAAGGAACTAGCGACATCTAGTAGTATCTTCTAGTTGATTTAAATCCAATTTACTCTATAGTACTGTTTTGCTAGAAAAATAAATGATTTATCTGTGTATCCAACACACCAGATTTTATTTTCAGCTTTTTAGTTTGATGATGTATGGTTAAAAAGCGTCGGTGGCTCAACCGGTAACGACTCGGTCCTCCTAACTAGAGGTCCCGGGTTCAAATCTGGACGGCCAATGTACCAAAGAGTCTTTCGAAACTTACGTTTATATACTTACCGATTGCTTTAACGGTGAAGGAAAAAATCATGAGAAAACTTGCACATCTGATTCCAGATGTGTATGAAGGTCGCATTGCACAGCACATGCCCATAATGTGAATTTAATACCCTACACATGATCGCGGGTGATGCTAAGTGCAACACCAGGCAACCCGCGCCTATCCCTTGGAGAGCACCTTTAATTGTGCCACACGATAAGAGAAAGAGAGAGATTTGATTTCTGAAATTATAACGTTTCTTAATCATTCATTATCTATTGTTATTTATTATCACCCTACTAATCATATAAATATGAAAGTTTGTATGTATGGATGTATGTATGGGTTTGGTACTCTTTCACGCAAAAACTACTAAACACATCTGGCTGAAATTTGGTAGGTAAACATATTAGGACCTGGATTAACATATAGGCTGCTTTTTTCTACGCTTGCACTGCGCACCTTCAAAGACAGTCATAGAAACTATGTTTAAGCGAGCGAAGCCTCTGGCAAAATCTAGTGATAAATAAGTTAATGCGAATTTTCGGAAATGTAAAAATGTTTAGATGACCTACTAATGAACACGCCGATATTGAATAATTGCTCTGTGATTGACAGCAGACCTAAACCGAATTTTATATTAATATACTAACATACAGTATGGAGCGTAGGTGGCGTAACGGCTAGAGCCGCCGCCTTCTGTACTGGAGGTCATGATTCGAATCCTGCCACGTACCAATGTGATTACGAATTTAGATTTCATATGTATGTTTATCCAACGCTCTTACGGTGAAGGAAAACATCGTGAGGAAACCTAACGCCTGCGGAGAAACTCGCAGGTTGTGTGTGAAGTCGACCAACGAGCACTGGGCCAGCGTGGTCGACTAAGGCCCGATCGCCTTAATTCAGGGTTCATTCATTATCATTCAAATTTCAAATTCATTATGATGACAGTATGTACACTCCCTGCCACTCTTTAGATTCCGACCTCACCCCCTAGTCACCCAGATTAATACAGATTGGTGCTAGTTTGGTTCTCGAACGTAAACAATTTCGCCGTGATATCGTTTGTTCCGTCATTTGTTTTTACAAATGACATTTCTCGCACGTTGTATTAAGTCCGGGGTGGGCATAAACTATCTATTTTTGTGTTAATGTTCAAGCCATTCTGCCACTATGCGTTTGAACCCATTTTGCTATTTTACAGTTATATCATCACAAGGCGTGTCCGCTAGCCACTGACTCCGCTTTTCTCATGGCCTGGACTATAGCCAGTAAGCCCGTACTCCATCACCGCCGCAATCTCGCTCCTTGGACATGAATATAGAGTTGGTTAATTGAAACACATTATTTAGGCACCTTGTTACATCCTGTATAAGGAGTTAGGTATTTAAACGAAATTTATAGGCGGCAAATATTGGTATGCGCATCGGTTTGATAAATTATGGCTTGATGCTAGAGAGCTTTGTAAAGCGGAAATTCTCTTTGAGGAATTTATTAGAGAAACGTTAAGTTTTGGTTGGTGGTTGGGCATTTTCATAGCCCGCCTGGCTAGCTACTACCATCTTATCTAAGTCTTGCCGCCAAACATCAGTGTTAACAGTATTGATGTGTTCCGGCTTTAAGATAAGATAGCCAGATCCCCACTGCGTTGGGGAATCTTGTTAAGTCCGCTTCCATCTTCGGCATCATCGTCACTTACCATCAGGTGAGATGATGTCAAGGGCTTATCAGTTGTGGACAAAAAAATCGGTCTACCTGCTTATGTCTTATTTTTAAAGTTTTCTAACTATTACCTCTTGATGTATACAGGGTGTAACAAAATTGGTGTAGAACCCTTTAACTAGGGTTTTTATTCGTCAAGGCAAAAACTTTCCCAATGAAATCCATTGGGATCCAAGATATTTCCCAAAAAATTTCGACTATTCATATAAATCGATCAGCTGATTTATTTATTTTTATTTTATTAATGACCAAACAAACATTATCTTTACAGGTTGAGAATACCAATACAATAATTAATTAATATATATTAATTAACTTATTTATATTTTATGCGTCTTTATAATATGGGTAGAAATCACATACAGAAACATACTATAAGGTAGTGGAAATTAAAGAATAATCATCGGAAAACCGTAAAACTTTTAGGTACAAGCATTTAATATTGCATTGTCACGCGATATACATAAGCATGCAAAATTTCAGCTCAATCGGAAACCGGGAAGTGGGTCAAGTTTAACTTTCAAGATTCCACCCGAACACACATACATACATTGCAAATTAATTAAACGCTTGTTAAAAATCGTCTCGGTTATCCGCTAGGACACAGATTAAGTAATATTACCCATGAAAAAAAAAATTACCATTGCATGTTTGAGTTTCACAACCATTTAAGGCACAGTAATTACGTGGTCCCGGCATCTTGCATAGAAGAGCGTTACGACATGCGCGCGAACGAGCGCTAAGGCGTGCTAAGACTTGTATCACAGGTGATACTCGTAGCGGTAGGTACTTATCGCGCGGCCTTGAGCGAGTGACGGAGCCCTGGCCAGGACTTCATTATTTTTGTTTTCAGCATGATCGTGATTTTGTACGATAGTGAGCTATACAAAAATTTCAGTGCGTTTGACTGCATCTCTCCTGATGGAAAGTGAGTTATACAAAAATTTCTGTGCGTTTGACTGCATCTCTCCTGATGGAAAGTGAGCTATACAAAAATTTCAGTGCGTTTGACTGCATCTCTCCTGATGGAAAGTGAGTTATACAAAAATTTCTGTGCGTTTGACTGCATCTCTCCTGATGGAAAGTGAGCTATACAATTTCAGTACGTTTGACTGCATCTCTCCTGATGGAAAGTGAGCTATACAAAAACTTTAGTGCGTTTGACTGCATCTCTCCTGATAGAAAGTGAGCTATACAATTTCAGTACGTTTGACTGCATCTCTCCTGATGGAAAGTGAGCTATACAAAAACTTTAGTGCGTTTGACTGCATCTCTCCTGATAGAAAGTGAGCTATACAATTTCAGTACGCTTGACTGCATCTCTCCTGATGGAAAGTGAGCTGTACAATTTCAGTACGCTTGACTGCATCTCTCCTGATGGAAAGTGAGTTATACAAAAATTTCTGTGCGTTTGACTGCATCTCTCCTGATGGAAAGTGAGCTGTACAATTTCAGTACGTTTGACTGCATCTCTCCTAATGGAAAGTGAGCTATACAAAAACTTTAGTGCGTTTGACTGCATCTCTCCTGATAGAAAGTGAGCTATACAAAAACTTTAGTGCGTTTGACTGCATCTCTCCTGATGGAAAGTGAGCTGTACAATTTCAGTACGCTTGACTGCATCTCTCCTGATGGGAAGTGAGCTGTACAATTTCAGTACGCTTGACTGCATCTCTCCTGATGGAAAGTGAGTTATACAAAAATTTCTGTGCGTTTGACTGCATCTCTCCTGATGGAAAGTGAGCTGTACAATTTCAGTACGTTTGACTGCATCTCTCCTGATGGAAAGTGAGCTATACAAAAACTTTAGTGCGTTTGACTGCATCTCTCCTGATAGAAAGTGAGCTATACAATTTCAGTACGCTTGACTGCATCTCTCCTGATGGAAAGTGAGTTATACAAAAATTTCTGTGCGTTTGACTGCACCTCTCCTGATGGAAAGTGAGCTATACAATTTCAGTACGTTTGACTGCATCTCTCCTGATGGAAAGTGAGCTATACAAAAACTTTAGTGCGTTTGACTGCATCTCTCCTGATGGAAAGTGAGCTGTACAATTTCAGTACGCTTGACTGCATCTCTCCTGATGGGAAGTGAGCTGTACAATTTCAGTAAGCTTGACTGCATCTCTCCTGATGGAAAGTGAGTTATACAAAAATTTCTGTGCGTTTGACTGCATCTCTCCTGATGGAAAGTGAGCTGTACAATTTCAGTACGTTTGACTGCATCTCTCCTGATGGAAAGTGAGCTATACAAAAACTTTAGTGCGTTTGACTGCATCTCTCCTGATAGAAAGTGAGCTATACAATTTCAGTACGCTTGACTGCATCTCTCCTGATGGAAAGTGAGTTATACAAAAATTTCTGTGCGTTTGACTGCACCTCTCCTGATGGAAAGTGAGCTATACAATTTCAGTACGTTTGACTGCATCTCTCCTGATGGAAAGTGAGCTATACAAAAACTTTAGTGCGTTTGACTGCATCTCTCCTGATGGAAAGTGAGCTATACAATTTCAGTACGTTTGACTGCATCTCTCCTGATGGAAAGTGAGCTATACAAAAACTTTAGTGCGTTTGACTGCATCTCTCCTGATGGAAAGTGAGCTGTACAATTTCAGTACGCTTGACTGCATCTCTCCTGATGGAAAGTGAGTTATATAAATAATTCAGTGCATTTGACTGCATCTCTCCTGATGGAAAGTGAGCTATACAATTTCAGTACGCTTGACTGCATCTCTCCTGATGGAAAGTGAGTTATACAAAAATTTCTGTGCGTTTGACTGCATCTCTCCTGATGGAAAGTGAGCTATACAATTTCAGTACGTTTGACTGCATCTCTCCTGATGGAAAGTGAGCTATACAAAAACTTTAGTGCGTTTGACTGTATCTCTCCTTATGGAAAGTGAGCTGTACAATTTCAGTACGCTTGACTGCATCTCTCCTGATGGAAAGTGAGTTATATAAATAATTCAGTGCCTTTGACTGCATCTCTCCTGATGGAAAGTGAGCTATACAATTTCAGTACGCTTGACTGCATCTCTCCTGATGGAAAGTGAGTTATACAAAAATTTCTGTGCGTTTGACTGCATCTCTCCTGATGGAAAGTGAGCTATACAATTTCAGTACGTTTGACTGCATCTCTCCTGATGGAAAGTGAGCTATACAAAAACTTTAGTGCGTTTGACTGCATCTCTCCTGATGGAAACTGAGCTGTACAATTTCAGTACGCTTGACTGCATCTCTCCTGATGGAAAGTGAGTTATATAAATAATTCAGTGCCTTTGACTGCATCTCTCCTGATGGAAAGTGAGCTATACAATTTCAGTACGCTTGACTGCATCTCTCCTGATGGAAAGTGAGTTATACAAAAAATTTAGTGCCTTTGACTGCATCTCTACTGATAGAAAGTGAGCTATACAATTTCAGTAAGTTTGACTGCATCTCTCCTGATGGAAAGTCAGTTATACAAAAATTTCAGTGCGTTTGACTGCATCTCTCCTGATAGAAAGTGAGCTATACAATTTCAGTACGTTTGACTGCATCTCTCCTGATGGAAAGTGAGTTATACAAAAAATTTAGTGCCTTTGACTGCATCTCTCCTGATAGAAAGTGAGCTATACAAAAATTTCAGTGCGTTTGACTGCATCTCTCCTGATAGAAAGTGAGCTATACAATTTCAGTACGTTTGACTGCATCTCTCCTGATGGAAAGTGAGTTATACAAAAAATTTAGTGCCTTTGACTGCATCTCTCCTGATAGAAAGTGAGCTATACAATTTCAGTACGTTTGACTGCATCTCTCCTGATAGAAAGTGAGCTATACAATTTCAGTACGTTTGACTGCATCTCTCCTGATGGAAAGTGAGCTATACAATTTCAGTACGCTTGATTGCATCTCTCCTGATGGAAAGTGAGTTATACAAATAATTCAGTGCCTTTGACTGCATCTCTCCTGTTGGAAAGTGAGCTATACAATTTCAGTACGCTTGACTGCATCTCTCCTGATGGAAAGTGAGTTATACAAAAAATTTAGTGCCTTTGACTGCATCTCTCCTGATAGAAAGTGAGCTATACAATTTCAGTACGTTTGACTGCATCTCTCCTGATGGAAAGTCAGTTATACAAAAATTTCTGTGCGTTTGACTGCATCTCTCCTGATGGAAAGTGAGCTATACAATTTCAGTACGTTTGACTGCATCTCTCCTGATGGAAAGTGAGCTATTCAAAAACTTTAGTGCGTTTGACTGCATCTCTCCTGGTGGAAAGTGAGTTATACAAAACTTCAGTGCGTTTGACTGCATCTCTCCTGATGGAAAGTGAGCTGTACAAAAATTTTAGTACGTTTGACTGCATCTCTTCTGATAGAAAGTGAGTTACACAAAAATTTCAGTGCTTTTAACTGCATCTCCCGTGGTGGAAATCAGTTTCCAAAAAAAAATTGCGCGTTTGACTGCATCTCTCCTGGTGGAAAGAGAGTTATACAAAAACTTAAGTGCGTTTGACTGTATCTCTCCTGATAGAAAGTGAGTTATACAATTTTAGTGCGTTTGACTGCATCTCTCCTGATGGAAAGTGAGTTATACAAAAATTTCAGTGCGTTTGACTGCATCTCTCCTGATGGAAAGTGAGCTATACAAAAACTTCAGTGCGTTTGACTGCATCTCTCCTGATAGAAAGTGAGCTATACAAAAATTTCAGTGCGTTTGACTGCATCTCTCCTGATAGAAAGTGAGCTATACAATTTCAGTACGTTTGACTGCATCTCTCCTGATGGAAAGTGAGTTATACAAAAAATTTAGTGCCTTTGACTGCATCTCTCGTGATAGAAAGTGAGCTATACAATTTTAGTACGTTTGACTGCATCTCTCCTGATGGAAAGTGAGTTATACAAAAATTTCAGTGCGTTTGACTGCATCTCTCCTGATGGAAAGTGAGCTATACAATTTCAGTACGTTTGACTGCATCTCTTCTGATGGAAAGTGAGCTATACAAAAACTTTAGTGCGTTTGACTGCATCTCTCTAATAGAAAGTGAGCTATACAAAAATTTTAGTGCGTTTGACTGCATCTCTCCTGATGGAAAGTGAGTTATACAAAAACTTTAGTGCGTTTTACTGCATCTCTCCTGATGGAAAGTGAGCTGTACAAAAATTTTAGTACGTTTGACTGCATCTCTTCTGATAGAAAGTGAGTTACACAAAAATTTCAGTGCTTTTAACTGCATCTCCCGTGGTGGAAATCAGTTTCCAAAAAAAAAAATTGCGCGTTTGACTGCATCTCTCCTGATGGAAAGTGAGTTATACAAAAAAATTTGTGCGTTTGACTGTATCTCTCCTGATAAAAAGTGAGTTATACAATTTCAGTACGTTTGACTGCATCTCTCCTGATGGAAAGTGAGTTATACCAAAATTTCAGTGCGTTTGACTGCATCTCTCCTGATGGAAAGTGAGCTATACAATTTCAGTACGTTTGACTGAATTTCTCCTGATGGAAAGAGAGTTATAAAAAAAAATTGTGCCTTTGACTGCATCTCTCTTATGAAAAGTGAGCTATACAAAAATTTCAGTACGTTTGACTGCATCTCTCCTGATGGAAAGTGAGCTATACAAAAACTTTAGTGCGTTTGACTGCATCTCTCCTGATGGAAAGTGAGCTGTACAATTTCAGTACGCTTGACTGCATCTCTCCTGATGGAAAGTGAGTTATACAAAACTTCAGTGCGTTTGACTGCATCTCTCCTGATGGAAAGTGAGCTGTACAAAAATTTTAGTACGTTTGACTGCATCTCTTCTGATAGAAAGTGAGTTACACAAAAATTTCAGTGCTTTTAACTGCATCTCCCGTGGTGGAAATCAGTTTACAAAAAAAAATTGCGCGTTTGACTGCATCTCTCCTGGTGGAAGGAGTTGTACAAAAACTTTAGTGCGTTTGACTGTATCTCTCCTGATAGAAAGTGAGTTATACAATTTCAGTACGTTTGACTGCATCTCTCCTGATGGAAAGTGAGTTATACAAAAATTTCAGTGCGTTTGACTGCATCTCTCCTGATGGAAAGTGAGCTATACAATTTCAGTACGTTTAACTGCATCTCTCCTGAACGAAAGTGAGTTATAAAAAAAAATTTGTGCCTTTGACTGCATCTCTCTAATGGAAAGTGAGCTATACAAAAATTTTTGTGCGTTTGACTGCATCTCTCCTGATGGAAAGTGAGCTATACAAAAACTTCAGTGCGTTTGACTGCATCTCTCCTGATGGAAAGTGAGCTATACAATTTCAGTACGTTTGACTGCATCTCTCCTGATGGAAAGTGAGTTATACAAAAAATTTAGTGCCTTTGACTGCATCTCTCCTGATAGAAAGTGAGCTATACAATTTCAGTACGTTTGACTGCATCTCTCCTGATGGAAAGTGAGTTATACAAAAAATTTAGTGCCTTTGACTGCATCTCTCCTGATAGAAAGTGAGCTATACAATTTCAGTACGTTTGACTGCATCTCTCCTGATGGAAAGTGAGTTATACAAAAATTTCAGTGCGTTTGACGGCATCTCTCCTGATGGAAAGTAAGCTATACAATTTCAGTACGTTTGACTGCATCTCTCCTGATGGAAAGTGAGCTATACAAAAATTTTAGTGCGTTTGACTGTATCTCTCCTGATAGAAAGTGAGTTATACAATTTCAGTACGTTTGACTGCATCTCTCCTGATGGAAAGTGAGTTATACAAAAATTTCAGTGCGTTTGACTGCATCTCTCCTGATGGAAAGTGAGCTATACAATTTCAGTACGTTTGACTGCATCTCTCCTGATGAAAAATGAGTTATAAAAAAATGTTTGTGCCTTTGACTGCATCTCTCTAATAGAAAGTGAGCTATACAAAAATTTTAGTGCGTTTGACTGCATCTCTCCTGATGGAAAGTGAGTTATACAAAAACTTTAGTGCGTTTTACTGCATCTCTCCTGATAGAAAGTGAGTTATACAATTTCAGTACGTTTGACTGCATCTCTCCTGATGGAAAGTGAGTTATACAAAAATTTCAGTGCGTTTGACTGCATCTCTCCTGATGGAAAGTGAGCTATACAATTTCAGTACGTTTGGCTGCATCTCTCCTGATGAAAAATGAGTTATAAAAAAATGTTTGTGCCTTTGACTGCATCTCTCTAATAGAAAGTGAGCTGTACAAAAATTTTAGTACGTTTGACTGCATCTCTTCTGATAGAAAGTGAGTTACACAAAAATTTCAGTGCTTTTAACTGCATCTCCCGTGGTGGAAATCAGTTTCCAAAAAAAAAAATTGCGCGTTTGACTGCATCTCTCCTGATGGAAAGTGAGTTATACAAAAAAATTTGTGCGTTTGACTGTTTCTCTCCTGATAAAAAGTGAGTTATACAATTTCAGTACGTTTGACTGCATCTCTCCTGATGGAAAGTGAGTTATACAAAAATTTCACTGCGTTTGACTGCATCTCTCCTGATAGAAAGTGAGTTATACAATTTCAGTACGTTTGACTGCATCTCTCCTGATGGAAAGTGAGTTATAAAAAAAAAATTGTGCCTTTGACTGCATCTCTCTAATGAAAAGTGAGCTATACAAAAATTTTTGTGCGTTTGACTGCATCTCTCCTGATGGAAAGTGAGCTATACAATTTCAGTACGTTTGACTGCATCTCTCCTGATGGAAAGTGAGCTATACAAAAACTTTAGTGCGTTTGACTGCATCTCTCCTGATGGAAAGTGAGCTATACAATTTCAGTACGTTTGACTGCATCTCTCCTGATGGAAAGTGAGTTATACAAAAACTTTAGTGCGTTTGACTGCATCTCTCCTGAAGGAAAGTGAGCTATACAATTTCAGTACGTTTGACTGCATCTCTCCTGATGGAAAGTGAGCTATACAAAAACTTTAGTGCGTTTGACTGCATCTCTCCTGATGGAAAGTGAGCTATACAATTTCAGTGCGTTTGACTGCATCTCTCCTGATAGAAAGTGAGCTATACAATTTCAGTACGTTTGACTGCATCTCTCCTGGTGGAAAGTGAGCTATACAATTTCAGTACGTTTGACTGCATCTCTCCTGATGGAAAGTGAGCTATACAAAAACTTTAGTGCGTTTGACTGCATCTCTCCTGATGGAAAGTAAGTTATATATAAACTTTAGTGCGTTTGACTGCATCTCCCCTGATGGAAAGTGAGCTGTACAAAAATTTTATTACATTTGACTGCATCTCTTCTGATAGAAAGTGAGTTACACAAAAATTTCAGTGCTTTTAACTGCATCTCCCGTGGTGTAAAACAGTTTCAAAAAAAAAATATGCGCGTTTGACTGCATCTCTCCTGATGGAAAGTGAGCTGTACCTCACTGTACGCACGTTAAGAACCCACAAAGGAATCGGTCTTAATTGGAATTACTATTAAAAGGTTTCTTTTATACTTCGACTGTCTCAAAATATTATTAACATATTTTTTTTGCTCGAGAACCATCATTAAGAAAGTCACTTTTCTCCTAATTAACGACAATAATAGTAATCGTTAGATTTTCTGTCAATCGGCACTTTTCAGTACGTAACAAAATACACTCCAGCAGTTTTTAACACGACAATTATAGAAATTGATGGACAGTTAAATATTGTTACTATGTAAACTGCAATGTAGGTTTATGTTTCTTAAAATAATAATTTATTTTTGTTTCCTTAGCAAAAAACAGAACTTTACTAGCAATTAAATGGCTCATTTATTTAATAATCGAAAACGCTAAACACGTTAAAAAACCGACTTCCATCGCAACAACTTAGTACATTTTTGCATTATTATTTTTGGTTTTTATTTTTGATAATTTTTTTAATGGACCACACGGGAAGCACTAGCTTTCAAATAGCAAAAGAATCGTAAAAATCGGTTCACCCAGTCCAAAGTTATGAGATAACATAAAAAAAATCATACAGACGAATCAAGAACCTCTTTCTTTTTGGAAGTCGCTTGAAAATATAAAATGAAGTTACCAAAAGGAACTTTCACGTATAATGCATTTACAAAAATGTTTCGTACGTTGAGTGCACATACCTAAAGCTCTAATGATGAAGTCGCTTACCAAAAGTCTGTACCGCATCAGATGGTAATTCAGCACGATAAACTTTGACTATTTAGAACTTAGCATTCACAAAGTAAGTTTATTCCTCTTCAGTCTTCGCTGATAAGGTATTTTTGAGAGATTTGACTACTAAGTCAGGTTTGATGAGAAAGATAAAGTCTGGAGTCGCAGTCACAATAAATTCTCGGTTTTGTGATCGTTTTTACGATTTGGAGGAAGGACCTTCGTTGTGAAATTCAAATAACATTTACATACAGGATGTAACAAAAATGGTGTAGGACTCGGCAACTGGTGCTTCTATTCATCATACTTAACAAAATTTCGCAAGAGACCCAAAACCAATTCGCAATAGTTATTTATGACACATAAAACACACATTAATACACCACACGCACACACACACACACACACACACGCACACACACACACACACACACACATACACACACATACGCGCACAAGAACACACCGACACACAAGAACACAGGAAAACACACACCACACGTGTATTCATAGTTCGTGGTTCGTTTCTCGATTTTCTCTTTTAAGTAAACTTTTGAATTACTAATTCGAGCAATGAACATTGCTATGTTATAAGTACTTCTGTTTGATCTGTTCGTTTGTTTATACGTGCTTAGTGGTATTGGAGAACTGGGTATCCTGTCACAAGTATCTTTTTTACTTAAAAGGATGTCTAAACACAAAATATCATGTTATCTACAGTTACAAAATAAACAATTTTTGATTTTTTTTGAATTTTGAAAGGGTGATAAATAAGTTAGATCGGAATAGGTAGAGTTTTTCCGGCAATTATGTCATAACGTTGTCAATAGTATGGATAAGCTTCTCCGGATTTCCGGATTTGAGGGTCTTACAAAGTGAAATAAAAACTTTGTTGGAATCATCTTTCTACTGTTTATAAATACATAAATTACTTATTTAAAACAGATTACACCAATAATTATACAATAAGAATTAGTAAATAAACAAATGGGAGAATATATTTGTGCAAGTATTTCTCAATAAAACCTTGCACGCACGGATTAGCATTTTGTTGAGTCTTGAGTTAATTGCTTGTAAATGAAAAAAAAACCGGATACCAGATAAAATTAAGCTTATCCATGTTGTGCCAACGTTGCAAAAGTACGTGAAAAAACTCTACCTATTCCGATCATTGAAAATAACAGATGTTCGCGGATGCGCGAGTTGACTGCTTTCAAGCGGTGATACGAAAACGCGCGGCGTCCATGCTCGGCAGGGTGCGGGGTGCGGGGGGGTACCAACAGCATCCTGGAAGTCATTGCAGCAAGGTTTGACTCGCATTTCTTGAAGCACTGGGTAGGAATTACAAAAAGTGTTTGGGAGTTTATTATGTAGGTAGATATTTGTGAATAATTTATTTAGCGTTGTTTCCGTGCCATATTTAAATAATGCTTTTAATTCATTGATTTTTTTAATCTATACATTGACATTGTCCTAATATTGTTAATTTACTAAAATTGGCTAAGTTTACTAACAAAATGGAACAGTGTATTCTGACAAATAAAAAAAAAAGTTGAATGGCAAACGAGTGACATTTGTAAGCCCGAGCTGCAGGCTAGCGAGTGACATTTGTAAGCCCGAGCATAGGCTAGGTTTTATCATCGTCACAAGTTTGGCAATTGCCTTTTACGCCCATGTATACATACGACGTTTTTCAATACAGTTGTGAAAAAACAGGTTAAAAAGGACAGCAACAGAAAAACAAAATAAAACATACATGGATGGGTACATACTTGTCGAGTTCTTGTTAAACATTTACATAATTTGGCTCATTTAAAACATCCAGCGGAGCTATCTCATTTTATTTTTCATCAATACGTTGATACAAATACTATTTATCACACACTAGTCGTCCGCCCGCGGCTACACCCGTGTTGTTTTCGATTTTCCTGTGGGAATAAGACATTTTCCCGGGGTAAAATGTAGCCTATGCTCTATTCCAGGACCTAACCTACATGTGTGCCAAGTATCATTCCGAACCGTCCAGTGGTTGAAGCGTTAAAGAGTTACAAACATCCATACATCCACACATACAAACTTTCACATTTATAATATTAGTAGGATGAAAGTACTATACAATAATTATATTCTTACTCATTGGCGCCTTATAGCTACCAATGCATGCGCGTTAGTTTTTTTAATGTAACCATAAGGCTTGGAATAATGAGGTAAGCATAAAACCTTCTTTGCAAAGATGACCTATTCCTTATTGTGACTAATGCGATTCATGCGTCATCAGTCTGCTTCTGATACAGACCAACGTAGTGTGGCGACATCTGCAGTACCCGCCACATACAACTACATAACCTCAACTCAAGACTGAACCATCGATCATACTATATGGAATTACATCTTCATCTCGATAGATGGCATCTAGAACGCGCTATTAGAATTTCTTCAGCGCTAAGCATATATACAAGCACCAACCATTCACGGTTGGTCCACGGCCGGACCCCAGGCACACCACCTCGCCTGGCGGAGATATCTCCTATTGTCCTCGTCATGTAGGAGCACATCCGTTCCTACATTGGTGACCCCGACGCAGAACATCGACGCACCTTCAGCCAGCAACACCGTACCTACATTGGTGACCCGACGCTGAACATTGACGCACCTTCGGCAACAACTCCTCAACAGCCCTCCAGCCGGTAAAGCAAGCCAACAGCAGCATAGCAGTCCAATGCGAAGTACCAGGACCATCGCAGCCGTCATATCGAGCTTCCTGGCCCTGCACTTCACCCCGAAGCCTCATCAGGTTCGCAGCCGTCGACGCAGCATCAAGGACCTGCAGCTTCACTCTTCAGGCAGCAAGTCGTCGGCAGCTCACGCTGTAGAGCACGCGCTCCACGTGACTTGCTTCCCTTGCACCGTACGCCTGAACCACCTCCTCGTCCCGACTCACCGTGGACTCGAGTAGAGCAACATCGGCCTGGCGTCTCGACTCACCGCAGACGCCGCATCGCGACGCGTATCGTCACTCCGCCGCACCGCAACATTGGACTGCCAACTCAATATGGATATCGACCTCCGGTCTCGGAGGGGGAGTAATGTGGCGACATCTGCAGTACCCGCCACATACAACTACATAACCTCAACTCAAGACTGAACCATCGATCATACTATATGGAATTACATCTTCATCTCGATAGATGGCATCTAGAACGCGCTATTAGAATTTCTTCAGCGCTAAGCATATATACAAGCACCAACCATTCACGGTTGGTCCACGGCCGGACCCCAGGCACACCACCTCGCCTGGCGGAGATATCTCCTATTGTCCTCGTCATGTAGGAGCACATCCGTTCCTACAGTAGTATTATTTAATCTTCTTCACAAAGATTAGTAATATATCTTTTAAAACTATCTTAAAGAAGATTGTGACTGTATCTTTGGATTCTTTGGTTATTATATTTTTTTATTTTTTAGGAATTTTAAAAAATGATTTACTCGAAACCATCGTAGCTAAGTGTTATTTGCTTGGTTAGGTAGATCACTCAGGTTAACTGCCCTAAAGCACGGTCATTACCTAGATGGGTTTGACTGTTAATGCCTTTTTCTCGAACGTTGTGCTTCGCAAGCCACGTTAAGCCGTTGGTGCCGGTTGCTATCACTAGATGGCAATCGTTAAGCCGTGTCAGATGCCTTATAGACGGCTTGAAAAACTTGTGACTCCCGGATATTTAAAATAAGCCACAAGTTGCGTGAAATAAACTTTGGTTGCCGAAACCTTGATAGCTTTGTACTTATGTTTTGTTTTCTGTAACCGTCCGTTTTATTTTACCTGTTTTCACACAACTGTTTTGAAAAAGGTACCACCCTTGTATCAAAAAGGTAAATAACAAACAAGTGACATTTACCATCGTCACGAGTTTGCCATTTACTTTTTACACCCATGTATCATACAACGCTTTTCATTACAGTTGCGAGAAAAAAGGTAAAAAAACAAAAACCGTAACAGAAAAACAAAATACATCTATGGGGACAAACCTATCACGATTTCGGCAACCAAAGTTCATTTCACACGACTTGTAAATGTCCGGGGGATTACCCTCTCTTTGTTTTTCTTATACATACCTAAAAATATGAATATTTTTTGTCACACATAATTATATATTAACAATTCATTATTTTTTAGTATTGACAACTATTTTAGGCAAAACAACTCAATTCAGTTTTACGAAAATTGCGCCTTATTCATATATGCGTAAGTTTTTTTAAATATTACCATAAATAGATAACATAAAGGCTTGGAATGATATTGTGAGCATTAAAATCTCCTTGGAAAAGATAAACTATTCATTGGTGTAACCTATGGGTTTCATGCGTCATTGATCTATCTCCTAACACAGGCCACCGTTTTATTTATTATCCTTTCTTCAAAAATATATAATGCAAAGAGAATCTTACAAACAAGCGTTATGTAACCCCTCGGAGAAAAAACATATCTCTTTTAAAATTCTTATTTCAAAAGTATTAAACAATATTTTGTATCCTTGGTTATTATATTTTTTATTTGCTAAAAATGTCTTGTTCCTCAGAAATAAATCGAATCAGAAATAAAAAAATGGCAAAGTAAAAAGCACGTGTGCTGTAAAATAATTTTTGCGCACAGTAAACTGCCATCTAAATTGCCAGTTTTCAAGCAGTTGTATTAAAAATATATATTTTCGAACCCTCTACATAAATCGATGTTCGGCTGATTAAACAATTTTTAAAATTTTTGTGTTGTTTCATTCTTCTTTTTCGTATTGTATTGCAATAAAGAATTAAAAAAGAAATTTAAACTTTACATTGATGAATTTTACGTCAATTTTGTAACACCCCCCCCCCCCCCACCCCTCCTGCGCAAAAAGAGCGGTGTTATAAGTTAAACGTGTGTATCTATGTGTCTGTCGTGGCATCGCAGTTCTTAAACGAATAGACCAATTTTAATGCGGTTTTTTTCTGCGGCTTTCTTGCGGCTGGAGCATCTCCGGGTATCTGCAGGATACCCAATTCTTACTAACTTACAGCACAGGTATCATGTTTGGGATACGGAAAGTTTAAAAAGCATGAAATAAACATTAAATTAAAAATTTAAAAAACCCCCGACAAAAATCCTCTAGAAAGTAGAAAATAAAATGATTTGGCCCTTTAAATAAGTAGTTATATTTTGATCTAAGAGTCGTCGCGTAGGGGGACCGCTCAGTTGTGAAATCATTAGTAATTAGTTGTAGTAAAGTAAAATAGTTAAATTCTGTAATATAAGTCATTGTATTCTGTTTTTATTTTATTTACTTAGCCACTGGATGCGGGTAGCGCAGAACCGGTCGTCGTGGAAATCCTTGGGAGAGGCCTATGTCAAGCAGTGGACGTCCTTCGCTGATATGATGATGCATTTAGAATATTATTAAGCGATACTCATATTTTCCCACCGATCAACGAGTACATATAACAGTTTTGTAGTATTTCTAAAACGAAGCATTTAGACAGCAAAACATTTTATTAGTTAGTACTTCCATGTTAAATTTTCCGATTTTTTCTTTTCTCACAGAGCACCCGGGAACTGCACACGTAACCTTAATCAAACACGTCTTTTGGACATCAAATTACACCTAAAACTCGAGATTTAAAAAAATATAGTTTAAAAAAAACTAAAAAACATGCTTTTATAGCAAATCAAACTAAGAAGTGAAAAATAATTCTTAATATAAGCTGAAAACAATAATGAAAGTTAAATACTAGTATCATTGTGAAAAAAGCATGGGGTCCGACTAGTCGGACAAAGCAGTCGGACTACGTGGCTACAGGGTAATTTTCGTATATCGAGCAACCCACGCTTTTTTCATATGCTTTTATAGCAAATCAAACTAAGAAGTGAAAAATAATTCTTAATATAAGCTGAAAACAGTAATGAACGTTAAATACTAGTATTATTGTGAAAAAAGCATGGGGTCCGACTAGTCGGAAAAAGCAGTCGGACTACGTGGCTACAGGGTAATTTTCGTATATCGAGCAACCCACGCTTTTTTCATATGCTTTTATAGCAAATCAAACTAAGAAGTGAAAAATAATTCTTAATATAAGCTGAAAACAATAATGAAAGTTAAATACTAGTATCATTGTGAAAAAAGCATGGGGTCCGACTAGTCGGAAAAAGCAGTCGGACTACGTGGCTACAGGGTAATTTTCGTATATCGAGCAACCCACGCTTTTTTCATATGCTTTTATAGCAAATCAAACTAAGAAGTGAAAAATAATTCTTAATATAAGCTGAAAACAATAATGAAAGTTAAATACTAGTATCATTGTGAAAAAAGCATGGGGTCCGACTAGTCGGAAAAAGCAGTCGGACTACGTGGCTACAGGGTAATTTTCGTATATCGAGCAACCCACGCTTTTTTCATATGCTTTTATAGCAAATCAAACTAAGAAGTGAAAAATAATTCTTAATATAAGCTGAAAACAGTAATGAACGTTAAATACTAGTATTATTGTGAAAAAAGCATGGGGTCCGACTAGTCGGAAAAAGCAGTCGGACTACGTGGCTACAGGGTAATTTTCGTATATCGAGCAACCCACGCTTTTTTCATATGCTTTTATAGCAAATCAAACTAAGAAGTGAAAAATAATTCTTAATATAAGCTGAAAACAATAATGAAAGTTAAATACTAGTATCATTGTGAAAAAAGCATGGGGTCCGACTAGTCGGACAAAGCAGTCGGACTACGTGGCTACAGGGTATTTTTCGTATATCGAGCAACCCACGCTTTTTTCATATGCTTTTATAGCACATCAAACTAAGAAGTGAAAAATAATTCTTAATATAAGCTGAAAACAATAATGAAAGTTAAATACTAGTATCATTGTGAAAAAAGCATGGGGTCCGACTAGTCGGACAAAGCAGTCGGACTACGTGGCTACAGGGTATTTTTCGTATATCGAGCAACCCACGCTTTTTTCAAATGCTTTTATAGCAAATCAAACTAAGAAGTGAAAAATAATTCTTAATATAAGCTGAAAACAATAATGAAAGTTAAATACTAGTATCATTGTGAAAAAAGCATGGGGTCCGACTAGTCGGACAAAGCAGTCGGACTACGTGGCTACAGGGTATTTTTTGTATATCGAGCAACCCACGCTTTTTTCAAATGCTTTTATAGCAAATCAAACTAAGAAGTGAAAAATAATTCTTAATATAAGCTGAAAACAATAATGAAAGTTAAATACTAGTATCATTGTGAAAAAAGCATGGGGTCCGACTAGTCGGACAAAGCAGTCGGACTAAGTGGCTACAGGGTATTTTTCGTATATCGAGCAACCCACGCTTTTTTCAAATGCTTTTATAGCAAATCAAACTAAGAAGTGAAAAATAATTCTTAATATAAGCTGAAAACAATAATGAAAGTTAAATACTAGTATCATTGTGAAAAAAGCATGGGGTCCGACTAGTCGGACAAAGCAGTCGGACTACGTGGCTACAGGGTATTTTTCGTATATCGAGCAACCCACGCTTTTTTCAAATGCTTTTATAGCAAATCAAACTAAGAAGTGAAAAATAATTCTTAATATAAGCTGAAAACAGTAATGAACGTTAAATACTAGTATTATTGTGAAAAAGCATGGGGCGCTTTGTGCCATATTTTTCGTATATCGAGCAACCCACGCTTTTTTCAAATGCTTTTATAGCAAATCAAACTAAGAAGTGAAAAATAATTCTTAATATAAGCCGAAAACAGTAATGAACGTTAAATACTAGTATTATTGTGAAAAAAGCGTGGGGCGCTTTGTGCCATATTTTTCGTATATCGAGCAACCCACGCTTTTTTCACAATAATACTAGTATTTTTCGTTCATTATTGTTTTCAGCTTAAATTAAGAATTATTTTTCACTTTTTAGTTTGATGTGCTATAAAAGCGTGTTTTTTAAGTTTATTAATAAACTATATTTATTTTTCAATTTTTAGTTGAGGATAATGTGATAAACTTATGAAATTATCATATTGTTACTGATTCTTGATAAATGTACAAATTATATCTGTCCGTTTAAAGTGGGTGAAAATCGAGTGCAAAGGAGTCGGTTACAAACATACATACATACATACAGGTGAAGCTAATATAAGCGTGTTAAAAACAAGAAGGAAATTCTTCAGTTGACAACTGACATATACAGGCCCATACAGTGTGTTCGTGAATGGTCTTGTCTATATTTCTCGCTCTAACATACGCGTATCGTATACTGTGGCCTTCTCTTTTGTATTGCCAATCTACGGTAAGAAGAAATAAATTTATGTTTTTACTACAATAGAGCACCAAACTTTTGCAATGCACCTAAAATAAATTTTTATTTTTTTTAACCTCAAAATTTGGCAAACATTTTTAATGAGGACTTTTTTTACACTTATCAGAACAAAAACTTTTTACACTCCCAGACCAAGGCAATTTCTGGCATAAAGAAATCGTTTCTTTCTACGCCATTAGATAATTAGATTAAAACCTAACAGACTGACATTCCACGGTCATAAAACAAAAATAAGGTTTAAAATAAAATCTCATTAAACAGAACCTTTTGTAGAAATGAGGGTAGGATTTTTTTTTTCTTATCTGTGGGGTAGGAGCAGGATCTTGGTACATATTCTAAGTGATAACTTAAAGTATTCGGGGTCCGTAGTATTCTATCCGTATATCCGACACAAACTTCAAAAACTCTTTATCTTTTGCATTCTAAAATTGAATTAAATGAAATTTTGCACGAAAATAGTGTAAACAAAGATCGCCATATTGAAAAAGTAAAAAAAAAAATAGGGGTACCTCCCATAAAAAAAGCGGGATGAAAATTTTATTTATTGAGTGCACCCACTCGTGTGCGATATTGTTGAACAGGTATTTTAAAATGAAGTAGAGTTTTTAAGAACATATTATTTCAGGTTTCTCTGTTATCGTGTGCTACTATTAACCGTGCTATCCAAGGGATAGACGACGGCGGTTGCCTGGTGTTGCACTGAGCATCACCCGCGGTCACGTGTAGCGCATTTAGATTTACGCCTACGGACGTGTGCAACGCGACATTCATACACATCTGGAATCAGATGTGCAGGTTTCTTCACGATGTTTCCCTTCACCGTTAAAGCAATCGGCAATATATATGTACGCCAGTTTCGAAAAACTCATTGGTACATTGGCCGTCCGGGTTTAAACCCGGGACCTCTGGTTAAGAGGACCGACTCGTTACCGATTGAGCCATCAACACTTTTTTATTTTAGATTTGTGATACAATTATTCGCCAGAGTCATTAGAAAGTGTGTTTCAAGCATGCTCATAGAAAGAATATAAAACTTACCGTTTTTTTTGGGTCCAGATATACCCCTCACAAGTCGTCTTTCTTACTGAGTAGCTATGAGGAAAATGTGATTGAGAAAATAAATATAAAATTTATCAAGAAAAGGCGATTTGCGATAAATATTTTGGCGCCTAGTGTGTGAGCATAAAATATCTAAAATATTTTAGGTTTTCAAAGTCAACAAGGCACCCTTATACTTGTAGTTTCGCCATATCTTCTGTCTCTTAGTCTGTCCGTCTAAGCTCAGAGACTTTTAGTACTAGAACGCTGTAATTTGGCATGCTTACACATATTAACCACGGCAACAAAGTGGTACAATCAAATCTTGAAAACAATTTTTCCCTTACATGAAAAGAGGGATGACATTTTTTAGTTGACGTTTCCTAAAAGGAAAGCTATTACGGCTTTCTTAGTTTAGTAGGAGTTAGTCGACCAACTTAAGGTGTGCAGTTGTAATTGTAAAAGGTTTACAGATTTTTCATGCGAAATGTTGTATTACCAACTGAAAATGTATTTTTTTATTTTAAAATACAGGATGTAACAAAATTGGTCATCGCCATCGTGGTGAAACCACCCTTCGTCCCGATATCAGAAAGCCTTCCCCCTGGACATGACTTGCCATGGCCGGTTTGGAAGTCTTTAAAAAGACTCCGGACCCAGACCGGTCGAAGCCAAGAAAACATGGTCAGGTGGGGATTTTTGGGTGAAAGTGAATTAAACTGTTTGTGCGGTGCAGTTCAAACGATGACACATTTAAAATCGTGCCCTGCGTGCCCCTACATCTGCACGCAGGAAGACCTCATGACAGCGGCTGATAATGCTGTTAACGTGGCCAAATTCTGGGCTGCTACAGTGTAGTGTCTGCCATCGACACGCTAAGAAGAAGAACAAAATTGGTGTAGGTCCCGTTAACTGGGGCTTCTACTCATCATACTTGTTCTACGACTTTGCTGAAAATGTAAAAAAAAAAAAATTTACCATTCATACAAATTGATGAGCTAGCTGATCGACTGATTTCGTGCATTTTAGTACGGAGGGTCTAATTTTTTTTGAGAATTGACTATTTCTTCCTTGGGGAAAGTTGTTCAGTATGACGAGTAAAACCCCCAGTTAACGGGACCTACACCAATTTTGTTACATCCTGTATACACGTTTGTTTTGAAAAGACTACGGGACCCTACTTTGCGTAAGTCCGACTCGCACTTGGCTAGTTTTTAATTCTGAATTCTTTAACAGAGCATAGATAAAAGAATGACAATCCAATGACTTGAAATATCTTCACTGAGCTATGGCTCCACCATAAAACCTTATTAACTGGTAGCGTTATCAAAAACGAGGGTAGAACGAGATCTATGGCACATTAGCGAAATGGGAGCGTTTTCAATTCGCGCGCCCGTCGGCGACTGTCCCTCTGTTTAATTTACGATTATTCCCAATTATGCGCGATGGATGGTGCCGGCGATTGGCTGGTGGGCTCCGATTGGCTCACCTCATTAATTATCTTAGGAGGAGTGAGTGTATTTCTATACTCCTTCATCATCATCATATCAGCCGAAGGACGTCCACTGCTGGACATAGGCCTTCCCCAAGGATCTCCACGACGACTGGTTCTGCTCTGCCCGTATCCAGCGGCTTCGTGCGACCTTCACCAGGTCGTCGGTCCACAGAGTGGGAGGCCTGCCTGTACTACGCTCTCCTGTGCGTGGTCACCACTCGAGAACTTTACTGCCCCAACGGATGTGCCCCGCCCACTGCCACTTAAGTTTAGCAATTCTGAGAGCTATGTCGGTTACTTTGGTTCTCCTACGGATCTCCTCGTTTTTATAATCCTTACTAATATTATAAATGTGAAAATGTGTTTGTTTGTTACCTTTTCATGCTTCAACGCCTTGACCAATCTTAATGAAATTTGGCGTGCAGCTAGCCTGTGTCACGAGGAAGGACATAGGCTACTTTTTTTTCCGTGAAAATAGCATATCCCGATGCAGTGCCTGGGGGAACTGAAAATATTCTCTTTTTTGGTTAATTTCTTTAACATCGCAACGGAACAATGGATTGTGTGATTTTTTGCACAGAGATGGTTGAGGGGGTGGGAAATAACATGATTTACTAATAAGCATATCTTGACATAGTTCCCGAGGGATCTGGAGAATATTCATGTCCACGCTCGCGAGCAGTTTGCGGCTCGCGCACCGCGCACCCTCTAAGACAGTCATAAAAACTATGTTCACGCGGGCGAAGCCGCGGGCAAAAGCTAGTTCTGTAATAAAAAAGAGAAAAGATTTATACTATATACAGGATGTAACAAAATTGGTGTAAACTTTTGGTCTACGACTTTGCTGAAATCGCAAAAAAAAATTTTTACTCTTCCTACAAATCAATCAGCTGATCGACAATTTTTTTTCATTTTAGTATGGAGGGTCAAATTTTTTTTTTGTGAATTGACTATAGGCTCCTTGAGGAAAGTTGTTAAGTATGATGAGTAGAAGCCCCAGTTAACGGGTCCTACACCAATTATTTTACAGCCTGTATACATTTTTTTCTGAATAAAAAAAATGGAATCTGACTACGCCAGTAATATATAAGTCATTGAATCTGACAAACCACAGACGCAGATAGATGTTAGTTTCTAGAACGTGCTTACAAAATTTTAGTAAGTTTCATTGATGTTTTTTTTTAAATTCAAAATTGGTAAGCCCTTGGTATCATCTCACCTGATGGTGAGTGACGACGATGCCGAAGAAGGAAGCGGGCTTACCAAGAATAAGAACAAAATTACAATACAAAGGTCTACTTGATAAATCTAGAGTTATAGCTGTTTACGTGAGGCTGGTTTCCGCAACCAGGCGACCGATGCGCCCATTTTGTGTGGTTGACCGACACCACTGCCAACCCAGCACCTCGAAGAAGTCCAGTAGCCCGCAGGTTGCCAACGACTCCCTGAAGCGACCTTGGGTCACCGAGGTGCATGACCCTATACTGTTTTTTATTATTATTCACAATTGGTAAGCCCTTGGCATTATCTCACCTGACGGTAAGTGACGATGATGCCGAAGATGGAAGCGAGCTTACCAGGATTCCCTAACGCAATTGAAATCTGGCTATCTTATCTTCAAGCCAGAATACATCAATGCTGTTAAAACTGATGTTGGCGACAAGACTTAGATAAGATGGTGGTAGCTAGCCAGGCGGGCTGTGAAAATGCCCTACCACCAACCAAACCGAGTCTTACAAAGTTGACCCCACCGGGAATCGAAGCCGCGACCTCTTGGTGTGAAGCGAATGGACTATCCATTACGCCACGGAGGCGGTTAAAGCTAGCTCCTAGCAATCCAATGGGACGTGGGAAGCGGTCTCCTCAGCCTCCATGCACGCTATGTATAGTGGGTTTTCCGCGATATCTAGAGAGAATCATCATATCAGCCGAAAATCGTCCACTGCTGGACACAGGCCTCCCCCAAGGAATTCCACGACGACCGGTCCTGTGCTGCCCGCATCCATCGGCTTCCCGCGATCTTCACCAGGTCGTCAGTCCACCGCTTGGGACGCCTGCCTACGCTACGTTTTCCGGTGCGCGGTCGCCACTCGAAAAATTTACTGCCCCATCGGCCATCTGTTTTACGAGCTATGTACCCTGCCCACTGCCACTTCAGTTTAGCGATTCTGTGAGCTTTGTCGGTTACTTTGGTTCTTCTGCGGATCTCCTCGTTTCTGACTCGATCACGCAGAGAAACTCCGAGCATAGCACGCTCCATGAGAGAATAAGGTGTTTATTAAAATTACCATGTCCAGTGATAGCGGCTGTTACCCTGCGAAGCTGAGATCTCCCAAGTCTCAGGATCTTCCTGGATAAGCCAGGATTAATCGCCGGCAGGGCCACCCTCGCTTGCCTGCAGGTTTCCCTTTCGTACCAGTACAAATTGTGTTAATTTCTTGTGCGTTGCCTCAGGGTGGACCGTAGCCAACGAACCAGATGGGAGGGGCATTACAGGATCACTTGATAAACCTGTTCCAAAGATCAAAAGAGAGTATTGAAAACGGCTAGGGACGCTAGTGTTCTGTATGATTGAACAGTCACTTTGATCACATACTTTGATAATTTGATCGGTTAGGGTTGAGAGGGCGTGCATTATGTATATATTCAGCTTATATTAAGAATTTTTATCTTTTTAGTTTGATGTGTTTTAAAAGCGTATATTTTAGTTTTGTGAAACTTTTATTACATCGTCTCATTTTTTTCTGTCTGTGTGTTGCATGTCGCGTGACGGTCGCTTTCGTCTGATGGTATGATCGTTTCGTCCTCTGTACGGTAGCGAGAGCAGCCATGATCGTTTCGTCCTCAGTAAAGTTTCACTTTTACCGTGGTTTCATAAAAACAACTTTTTTAAACTATATTTATTTTCCATTTTTTAGTTTGATGTGCGATCCTGATCAGGATAGTGAGATAAACTTATGAAATAATTGTATTGTCACTGGCTTTTGTTAAATGTACAAAGTTTGAATTAAATCTGTCCGTTTAAAGTGTGTCAAAATCGAGTGCACAGGAGTCGATTACAAACATACATACATACATCAAAACTGTCTTGATATTCAATTTAAAGGCTAATTTAATAAAAATAAAAAAATCCTTATTTTGACACAAACACACACTTATTCCGATTATACAAGATGTAAAAATCATGAAAACATTAGAAACAATAATAAAACACACGTTAAGTGTGTACATTAATTTATAAATCTTAAGAATGTACATTTTTTAATCTTTTAAGATTAACTTAGATTACCTTTAGGTAGGTACAATTTTTTTGTCAGTGTTGAGTGAAATTCATTCAAAATCAATTATCTGAAGCCTACTACGCTAGTACTAATATACGAGTATATATACTGTGATCATATAAGACTTGTTCCTGAGTTTTAGCGGCACGCACATTGTATACTTACTTTTATAATATATAAGGTGTAACAAAATTAGCTGAAACCATTTTAACTGGTGCTTCTACCCATGAAACTGAACAACTTTCCCCATGGAACCCATTGTCAAATCGCAAAAAAAATTGAACTCTCCCATACTAACTCGATCAGCTGATCAGCCAACTTAGTATGGAAAGTTCAATTTTTTTTCGAGATTTGACTATGAGTTCCATGGGGAAAGTTGTTCAGTTTCATGGGTAGAATCAACAGTTAAAACTGAACAATTTTCCCAATGGAACCCATAGTCAAATCGCAAAAAAAATGGCTCTCCCATACTAACTCTATCAGCCAACTTAGTATGGGAAATTCAAAATTTTTTTTGGGGAAAGTTGTTCAGTTTCATGGGTATGAGCACCAGCAGTTAAAATAGTTTCAGCTAGTTTTGTTAGACCTTATATATTGATGATTACTATTGAAACAATCTATAAGAGTACCTTTTTTTTTCTTTATACTCTTATGACATGTTTAAAGGCCAAGTTACTCGTTTTCATTTATTCACTTAGACTTGGCTCTTTATTTGATCTCACTACTTTTTATGGCAAAACAATCTTAATCGAGATTAGTCACGTTTTTAGAGAATGTTTTTATTGGGATTCAAATATTATATTCTATAGCCGGTAGAACGAAGTGGAACGAAGCTCGTTTAAAAGGCCATCTTAAAATTGGATTGTCTTCATACTTTTCCTTTTTCTGTCTTTGGAAAAGAGAATTTAGTATTGATAGTAGATTTCCGGGTTGTTAGCCCCAAACGGGCCCGCTTAGTACCCACTTTGGGAGCTGGGTGCTGGGGACTGTGGGGGCAAACTGAGGTTTTGTGATTGCAGGATAAATCACATTGAATCCAATCTTGTCGGATTAGCAACGGGATCGGTGTTCTTAGAATGTAAATATTTGAATAGAAAATTTAAAATTTTACTTTCTTTATGGGAAAGTAAGAAAGGTCATTAAACTTCAAGAAATATATTTTTAATGACGCGCACATATCTGTTTCCTTTCATAAACATTTCCATTATAAGCACAAAGAACCACTAACATTATATATTTCTCTAGCTGTTTCCCGCGGCCGCACATGCGTGGACGTCATAGCTTTTTGTGGGTGCGAAGTGCGCGAGCCGACAAAAAGGAGCCTATGTGTTCACCCAGGCTCTAATCTGTCTACCTATCAAATTTCAGCCAGATACGTTCAATAGTTTTTGCGTAAAGAAGTAACAAACATACACACTCACACACTCACAAACTTTCGCCTGTATAATATTAGTGTGAAAGGTAGTTTGGTAGTTTCTATGACTTTTCGAGGGTGCGCAGTGCGCGAGCCGCTTGCGAGCTTGGGAAAAAGTAACCCATGTAATAATCCAGGTTCTAATCTGTCTACCTACCAAATTACGCCAGGGTGCTTAGAACCATCATGTGAACCTATTTTTTCCTGCCTCCTGTACTCGGTAACACATTCACAAAGTTCAAAGCTTCTAAACCACATTTAATCAGCCACCTATCGACAAGCCCGGCTGCACCAATTAGGGAATCGCTGATTAGACCCCGGGCCAGTGGCACAGCGTTAAACATGTGTTGGACACAGGCTAAAGCTAATGAAGCCAGCAAATAACGCTTTGGATCAGTTAATTAGAGTCAATGTTGCAAAGCCATAGACAGTTTTAAACAATAACTGTAGTTGAAAGTGACTTTGAAACTTCAATTACGGAATGTAATTTCTGTGGTTTTATTATTTGATATTAGTATTGAAATTACCGATTTTATTATTGAAAAAAAAGGATGTGCGTAAAAACTCGGAAAAACTCGTTTTTCAAGAGATGAGACGTAGCTAGATCGACATTTCGCCCCCATAAAACCCATGATATAATGTATCATTTTTTTATCTTTAATTTTTTCATTATTTGGCATAGGTGTCATTATTATATCAGCTCATATACGTCCCCACCGAGGGGCTCGAGCCTACCCTGAATCAGGGCGATTAGGTCTTAGTCGACCACGCGGGCCCAGTGCGGGTTGGTCGACTTCACACACAACCTTCGAGTTTGTAGGCGTGTGCAGGTTTCCTCACGATGTTTTCCTTCACCGTTCTTCACCTTCACTATAGGTGTCATTGTTTTCACTTTATTTACTATAAATTGTTTGGTATATAATATATGTATCGAATAAAATTTAAATCCTCTAACGATTTCGACATCGTCTCTCCGTTTTTGACAGACTTCTAAAAAGGAGGAGGTTCTCAGTTTGATTGTATCATGTTTTTTAAGACGCTTTTTTTATCTTCACCTGTATGTATGTATGTTTGTAACTTTGTGTGTTTATAACCGACTCCTTTGCACTCGATTTTGACCCACTTTAAACGAAAATATTTAATTCAAACTTTGTTAATTTATCAAGAATCAGTGACAATACAATAATTTCAAAAGTTTATCTCATTATCTTGATCAGGATCGCCAGGATTAAATGCACATTAAACTAAAAAATGAAAAATAAATATAGTTAAAAAAAAAACTAAAAAACACGCTTTTGAAACATATCAAATTAAAAAGTGAAAAATAATTCTTAATATAAGCTGAAAACAATCATCATCATCATCATCATTATCATCATTATATCAGCAATAAAACAAAAATCAGATCTCAATATTTATTTTATCAAAAGTTTATTACAACTCAAACTTCAAGTGCCACCATAGCTTTTTTTTACACAACACTTGTTTTTATGATAGTCACAAAGAACAGCCACTTAACAAGTCTTCAAAATTGGGCGCCAAATTTTAACCTAATTTTAAAGTTTTAGGCGTCACTGGCCAGCCTGTTTCTTCTTATATGCATTTGTAACGTGTTAGAAAGGATAGGGTATATAAAAATACGTTCTTTGGAGCAAAGAATGAGAACACACTTACCCATACCGGCTCCCGGTATGTCAACAGATATCCGGAAATTTCAATATACCGGAAGCCGGTATGTCAACTGATAAGAGGATAATGACGTCCACTGCTGGACAAAGGCTTTCCACGGATTTCCACGATGCCGGTTCTGCGCTGCCCGCATCCAGCGGCTTCCCGCGACCTTCACCAGGTCATCGGTCCACCGAGTGGAAAGCCTGCCTAGCTACGCTTTCCGGTGCGAGGTCGCCACTCGAGAACTTTACTGCCCCAACGGCCATAAAAATAAGCTGAAAACAATAATGAACGAAAAATACCAGTGTTATTGTGAAAAAAGCGTGGGGCGCTTTGTGCCATATTTTTCGCATATCGAGCAACCCACGCTTTTTTCACAATAATACTAGTATTATTCGTTCATTATTGTTTTCAGCTCATATTAAGAACTATTTTTCACTTTTTAGTTTGATGAGCTTTAAAAGCGTGTTTTTTTAACTGTATTTATTTGTACAATTTTATTGCATCACAATATAAAAAAAGAAATCAATAATAAAGAAGAAAGCCTATACAATAGGCGGCCTTATTGCTAGGTAGCAATTTCTTCCAGGCAACCTTTTTATTCACAATGTATTTGTATTGTATGTTTGTTACGCGATATCCTTACAGATTTTAGAGCGATTCTCATGATTATTTTTTATTCGATATGCTTCCAAGATGGTACCATATTTTTTACTTGTAGCACTTTATTAGAAAATTTACAAAAACCAAAAAAATTCAGATTTTTTAAAAGTTATTGCGATGGAAGTCGGTTTCAGTCGGGTTTTTAACGTGTTTACCGTTTTCAATTATTTATTACCAGATTTTGCCAGCGGCTTCGCTCGCTTGAACATAGTTTTACGACTGTCTTCGAGGGTGCGCAGTGCGCGAGACGCAAGCGGCTCGCGAGCGTGGAAAAAAGTAGCCTATATGTTAAGGTCCTAAGCTGTCTACCTGCCAAATTTGCAGCCCGATATATTCAGTAATTAGTTAGTTTTCGCGTGAATAATATAGTTTTTGTCTGTCGTGCTGTCGAGCGTGGGAACTGGGTCAACTCTAGATGTCTTGGGAACTATGTCGGGCCGTGCTAATTAGTAGTCAATTCGATAATCAGTATTAATTAGCACGTCAGTCCTTCGCTTCATTGCGAAGTGACAGAAATTACCAAAAAAGAGAGAGTTAACAGCTATCCCACGGGAACCGCTTATGAAATCTGGATAAAAAGTAGCCTATATGTTAATCCAGGACCTAACCTATATGTGTGCCAAGTTTCATCCCGATCCGCCCAGTGGTTAAAGCGTGAAAGAATAACAAACATCCATCCATACATACAAACTTTCGCGTTTATAATATCCCTACTAATATTATAAATGTGAAAGTAACTCTGTCTGTCTGTTACGCTTTCCCGCAAAAACTACTGAACGGATTTGGCTGAAATTTGGTAGGTAGACAGATTAGGACCTGGATTCAGACATAGGCTACTTTTTACCACTGCGCACCCTCGAAAAGTCATAGAAACGTTGTCCACGCGGGTGAAACCGCGGGAAACAGCTAGTTATATATATAGTAGGATTATTACCCACGACGACGAAACGGAGAAGCGGTATGCGTTTAGGGTGAGAGGTTGTCGGTTTGTTCCCATTTATCTTGGAAACTGCTGGGCTTATTTCCTTGTGGTTTTTTACATTTAAAAAGGTGTCATTTCAGGGCATGTTCTTAGAAATATTTTATGGCGGTAGGCCAACAGGGAGAGCTGCAGCAGCCAGAATAGTTGGCGCTAATGTCGCCATTTATCTCGAAAACTACTGGGCCGATTTCCTTGCGGTTTTTTTGTATTTAAAAGGTGTTATTTCAGGGCATGTTCTTAGAAATATTTTATGGCGGTAGACCAACAGGGAGAGCTGCAGCAGCCAGAATAGTTGGCGCTAATGTCGCCATTTATCTCGAAAACTACTGGGCCGATTTCCTTGCGGTTTTTTTTGTATTTAAAAGGTGTTATTTCAGGGCATGTTCTTAGAAATATTTTATGGCGGTAGGCCAACAGGGAGAGCTGCAGCAGCCAGAATAGTTGGCGCTAATGTCGCCATTTATCTCGAAAACTACTGGGCCGATTTCCTTGCGGTTTTTTTGTATTTAAAAGGTGTTATTTCAGGGCATGTTCTTAGAAATATTTTATGGCGGTAGGCCAACAGGGAGAGCTGCAGCAGCCAGAATAGTTGGCGCTAATGTCGCCATTTATCTCGAAAACTACTGGGCCGATTTCCTTGCGGTTTTTTTGTATTTAAAAGGTGTTATTTCAGGGCATGTTCTTAGAAATATTTTATGGCGGTAGGCCAACAGGGAGAGCTGCAGCAGCCAGAATAGTTGGCGCTAATGTCGCCATTTATCTCGAAAACTACTGGGCCGATTTCCTTGCGGTTTTTTTGTATTTAAAAGGTGTTATTTCAGGGCATGTTCTTAGAAATATTTTATGGCGGTAGGCCAACAGGGAGAGCTGCAGCAGCCAGAATAGTTGGCGCTAATGTCGCCATTTATCTCGAAAACTACTGGGCCGATTTCCTTGCGGTTTTTTTGTATTTAAAAGGTGTTATTTCAGGGCATGTTCTTAGAAATATTTTATGGCGGTAGGCCAACAGGGAGAGCTGCAGCAGCCAGAATAGTTGGCGCTAATGTCGCCATTTATCTCGAAAACTACTGGGCCGATTTCCTTGCGGTTTTTTTGTATTTAAAAGGTGTTATTTCAGGGCATGTTCTTAGAAATATTTTATGGCGGTAGACCAACAGGGAGAGCTGCAGCAGCCAGAATAGTTGGCGCTAATGTCGCCATTTATCTCGAAAACTACTGGGCCGATTTCCTTGCGGTTTTTTGTATTTAAAAGGTGTTATTTCAGGGCATGTTCATAGAAATATTTTATGACGGTAGACCACCAAGGAGCGCTGCAGCAGCCAAGATGGTTGGCGCTTAAGGGTTTCTTGGAAACTATTCAGCCGGCTGAGATGCGGTTTTTTTTATAGGTATCAAGTCTGAGCAGGTTGTAAGACATGTTTTACAGCAGTGGAACACCAGGGGGCGCTGCAGTAGTCAATACTGTTTGCGCTTCAGGGCTTTTTAGGAACTATTCAACCGATGTCACTGCGGTTTTTTGCTTTTTATCGTCATTTTTACCAGTCGGCCCAATAAGAAGGGTAATGTTTTTAGCAGTCAGGTTTTTTGGGTTCCAAAGTCAACAAAGAACCCTTATAGTTCCGCCGTGTCTGTCTGTTCGTCTGTCCGCCGCTTAGCTCAGATACTATTAATACTAGAAAGCTGTAATTTGGCATGGTTACACTTTTGATCTGAGGATAGATCATCTTTGTCTGAAGTGTAAGACTAAGGCAAATATTTTTTTTGATAAATATATGTATACAGGGTGTAACAAAATTGGTGTAGGTCCCGTTAACTGGGGGTTCTACTCGTCATACTGAACAACTTTCTCCAAGGAACCCATAGTCAATTCTCAGAAAAAAAAATTGCACCTTCCATACTAAAATGCACAAAATCGGTCGATTAGCTTGATCGATTTGTGTGAAGAGTAAAAAAAATTTTTGTACATTTTCAGCAAAGTCGTAGAACAAAAGTTGTTCAGTATGATGAGTGGCCCCAGTTAACGGGACCTACACCAATTTTGTTACACCCTGTATACATCTCTGAGTACGAGACTTGTAAAGACAATCTTCAATTATATTAATCATCATTTCTATGCTTGTGGCTTAAACGGCTTGATGGATTTTGGAGTGCGAGGTGTCGTTAGATTCGTCTTGATCCCATGAGTGACATAGAATACAATTTTAACCCCACTTCCCCAAAAAAATGGGGTAATGATATTATACAGTTGGGATTGTTCTATGAAATTGCTTAGTTTATGTATGAATCATCACTGTCTAGGTAGGTATTTATCAGCAGACATTTTTAATCTAATTAATCTTCTTAGTTATTAAAATAGTTATAAATCAGCTTATCTTTGCTAAACTCTAGCTAGGTAATCATGGTTATTTTATTAAATTTTTGAGTTGCTCATAATCTAGAAAGCGTGAAACAAAAATTGGCCTTTGTGTTAATTCAGCTTTTGATCGTTAAACTTATTTACTTTGAAACACTGTTATGTCTTGTTTTTAGAACAATTTTGAAAATAAGTTAGTAATTAAATTATTGGTTTTGAGGTGACGGTTGATGGAATAAAACCATCACTTAAACAGATGTGTACATGGTATAAAGGCGGACTTATCCCTTAATATCTTCTCGTTTAAAAAAACTTTTGTTTTATAAAGATTTTAACTTTTTTCAATTTTCAGTAGTTAAATTTCAATTGTCTAGCTGTCACGGTTCATGAAATACAGCCTGGTTACAGACGGACAGACAGAAAGACGAACGGACAGCGGAGTCTTAGTAATAGGGTCCCGTTTTTACCCTTTAGGTACGAAACCCTAAAAAAGAGAAAGCCCTAAAAGGAAGGTAATTTTTCTCGAGTGTATGTATGTATGTATGTCTGTTTCTTTGGCTAAGTCTACAGCCTCAACTACTTGATGGATTTTGAAGTACAAGGTGTCGTTAGAATCGCCTTGATCCCGTCAGTGATATAGACCTATTTACCCGACTATTCAAAACAGAGAAGTTTCGTTTTTTTGCGGTTGGTTCTTAATTTTTAATAGGGATGACGAATGCTAGTCATCTGATTTCCTTTTCATTATGTGTCAAAAACGACATTTTGTTCTAAAAATGTTTGAAATACCTAGGCGTGACGTCATAGTTTTGTAGCGTCTTTTAAGTAGGTACTCATTTTGTGATTTTGGTCAATCATAAATCGAAGACTTGATGGAAAACAAAACCAGTAAGGTTTTCCGAAGTTTGAGTAGAAAGGCAATTTAGTGATCAAGAGTTCTTTTTTTTTCTGATGCTGTCGTCATCCCTATTAAAATGGTTTGGTTATTTTATTTGACACCTCAGGGGTTTCCTTCCCTGCCAACGGCCATGATACCGATGACATTTGACCAACAGCGTCCAACCACAACCGATTGCCCGTCATTTGGATCCGCCATCTTGGAACAGCGATCACTCACTGTAGCACAGGCTATTATTCCTACAGCCACATCGATTGATATTATTATGTTATACGATATGTGAAAACATTCTAAGAACTCCCAAAGTGACTTTAAAAGGACGCAAATCATTTTCAACCGACTTTCAAAAAGGAGAAGGTTCTCAATTCGACTGTATGTTTTTTATGTGTGTTACCTCAGAACTTTTATATGGGTGAACCGATTTTTATGGTTCTTTTTTTATTTGAAAGCTAGTGCATCCCGTGTGGTCCCATATAAATTTTATCAAAATCGGTGTAGTACTTAATTAGAAAATTAACAAAAACAAAAAATAATAATGCAAAAATGTACTAAGTTGTTACGATGGAAGTCGGTTTTTTAACGTGTTTAGCGTTTTCGATTATTAAATAAATGAGCCATTTAATTGCTAGTAAAGTTCTGTTTTTTGCTAAGGAAACAAAAATAAATTATTATTTTAAGAAACATAAACTTACATTGCAGTTTACATAGTAACAATATTTAACTGTCCATCAATTTCTATAACTGTCGTGTTAAAAATTGCTGGAGTGTCATTTTGTTGCGTACCGAAAAGTGCCGATTGACAGAAAATCTAACGATTATTATTATTGTCGTCCTGAAAATAGCTGGCAAGTTATTTGGTGGCGTACAATTAGGAGAAAAGTGACTTTCTTAATGATGGTTCTCGAGAAAAAAAATAGGTAAATAAGATTTTGAGACAGACGAAGTATAAAAGAAACCTTTTAATAGTAATTCCAATTAAGACCGATTCCTTTGTGGGTTCTTAACGTGCGTACAGTGAGGTACAGTAAGGTAAGTAGGCACGGACACAAAACAAATACTTCGTCATCACCCAGTATCAAACATTAGTGTCTCCACTGCTAAAACACTGCTGGACAAAGGTCTCCACCAAGGATATCCGCGACTACTATTTCACCAATTCATCGGTCCACCGTGTGGGAGGCCAGTTCACACTATGTCTTCCGATGCGCGGTCGCCATTCGAGAACTTGCGGATCTACTATGCCCCCTATTCATATCCGCCATAAGGAGGTACCCAAAACACTTCGTAATCTAGACGTAAACAAAGCTAGTGGACCTGACGGTATACCAGCTATAGTGCTAAAGAACTGCGCTCCTGAGTTGTCTCCTGTTCTGACACGTCTGTACCGCCTCTCTCTTAAAACAAATATAGTCCCAAAGTCCTGGAAGCTCGCCAACGTGCAGCCTGTGCCCAAAAAAGGCAGTCGTGCAGACCCGGCAAATTACCGCCCCATAGTAATCACCTCTGTAATCTGTAAGTTTATGGAGCGTGTATTGAACACCCGCATTTTGGCATACCTAGAAGACAATGACTTCCCAAGTGATCGACAATACGGTTTTCGTCAAGGTCGGTCCACTGGAGATCTTCTAGTGTATGCTACGCATATATGGGGTGAGGCCATCGAGAAACACGGTGAGGCTCTCGCCGTGTCTCTTGACATCTCGAAGCCTTTTGACCGAGTCTGGCACGCTAGCCTTATTGGCAAACTTCCTTCATACGGACTGCCTGTGGGCTTGTGTAACTGGGTATCTGATTTCCTAAGGGAATGGTCTATTCGAGTAGTCATTGATGGCTGCTTCTCTGACCTATTGGCAATCGATGCCGGGGTACCTCAGAGGTATGTTCTTTCCGCCACTCTTTTCTTGCTACACATAAACGATCTGCTGACTCCGGGTATTATTGGGTATGCAGTTGTGGAAAGATACCTACCCAGTGCACGCGCGAACAGCGCTGAGACGCTGTCTTTGAGACAGGCCATGATCGAGCGCATGAACCTATCGGTTCAGGCAGTGTCTGATTGGGGTGATTCCAACCTCGTAAGGTTCAATGCCTCTAAGACACAGGCGTATCTTTTTCAACTTGACTCCTACTTTACGGAATGAATTCATTCAGATATCTGACCATCTTGAGCTTCTTGGCGTGGAAATAACACCTAATCTCAATTTCGGTAGGTACATTGAGTCTAAGGCCAAAGTTGCTGCAATGAGCTTGGTAAGCCCGCTTCCATCTTCGGCAACATCGTCACTTACCACCAGGTGAGTTGTTGTCAAGGGTTTACCGATTGTGAATAAAAAACAAAAAAAATAAATGAAGCTAGGTATTCTCTCTAAGGTGAGACGGTACTTCACACCTAGACAGCTTCTATCTTTATATCAAGCACAAGTCCGATCTTGTATGGAGTACTGTTCTCACCTATGGGATGGATCAGCCTACTATCAGCTGCATACCTTGGACGCTATCGACCGGCGCGCCCGGAGACTTATTGGTGACGATGAGCTTGTAAAAAAAAAGCTCCAAAGCCTGGAGCATCGCCGCAAAGTTCCCTGTCTTTCGGTTTTCTATCGAATTCATTTCGGAGAGTGTGCTCAAGAACTTCACGACCTCATTCCCCCAGCTTCATTCCACCTTCGGTCAACGAGACGCATGGGGAGGTTCAACCCCTTTGTTGTTAATATTCAGCCTATGCGCACGAAGCGTTACGCTTCCTCATTTATTATGCGGACAGCGATGGAGTGGAACTCCTTGCCTGCGTCTGTGTTTCCCGACTCATACAATTTGGGGATCTTAAAGGCGAGAGTGAATAGGCATTATTTGAGTTTGCGTGTACCATCCTCGACTACAGCATCACTTACCATCAGGTGAGATATAGTCAAACGCATTCAAAATTTTAATAATAATAAAAAAAAACTTTACTGCCCCATCGGCCATCTGTTCTACGAGCTATATTCCCTGCACACTTAAGTTTAGCTATTCTGTGAGTTTTGTCGATTATCTTGGTTCCTCTACGGATTTTCTAGAGTCTGATTCGATCACGTAGGGACACTCCGGGCATCTTTACATAGGTAATAAATAAGGTAAGAGAGATACCTTCGGATACCTACTTATGAGTGAACCAGCTTTTGGGTTGTTTGTCAATCCAGTGCTTGATCTATATACCTACCAAATTCATCCAAATCCGTTCAGCCGTTTACGCGTGCAGTGGAAAAATTTAATAAATAACACTAGTCTGATGTCTTATGTTGGTTGTTTTGATGAACATTTGAATAAATTTTTAGCCCAGGTTAAAAAAACATACAAAATATATTCTAATAATACTCACAGGTATAATTAATCCAAAAATATCGGCTAAGAGATTGAATTAAATCGTGTTACTTAATTTAAAAAAAATTGCGTGAAGTTATTTTATTTTAACTTAAATCTAAGACCTAAGATCAACTCTGCTATAGAAATTCTCAAGTTAATTAGGTATTATAAGAGATTCAGAATACAGAGAGGAAAACATTATTTTTAAACCTATAATATTATTACAGAGTCATTTAAGTGCCACTACTATCATTTTATTAGCCTATACTGCACTGAAACAGATCACTATAATAGGGATGACGAATGGTAGTCATCTGAGTTACTTTTTATCATCAGTCAAAAACGAAATTTTGTTCTAAAAATGTTAGAAATACCTAGGCGTGACGTCATAGTTTAGCAGCGTTATATGTGTACTCATTTTGTGATTTTGGTGAATTAAAAATCGAGCACCTGATGGAAAACAAAACAAGTAAGAATTTCCGAAGTTTAAGTAGGAGGGCAATTTAGTGATCAAGAGTTCATAACTTATTTGTGATGCTGTCATCATCCCTATTATTGGGAGGCCATAATGATTCCATCCTGCTCGCTCCACCGCATTTCATCGATTATAATCATTCAATTGACAGTAGCTTGGTAGTCCCTTTCAAAACAAAATTCGTAGTTTTTGAATCTCTAAGGAATCAATAGGGAAATTGGCATTAAATAAATTGGAAAACTTGTTTGGTTTTTAAAAAAGCGTTTATCGAACCAAAATCTCACATAGCTTGTAAAGAACCGCTGGAGAAAAAATGTTTGCAGGCCGGAAGACAAGATTTCAAAATTTCTAACTATGTTTTTAAAATAGGTGCATATTACACTTTTTCTGAAGGTCATAAAGAGATAAGAGAGAAGCGAGAAGAAAAAGGGAATAAGAGAGATGAGAGAAGAAAGAGAAGAAAGAATAGAGATAAGAGAGAAGAGAAAAGAGAGAAGAGAAGAGAGATAAGTCCACATTTGTACACATCCTCTCTAAGTTCTTGTCCTTTAAATGTTTGTGTACAATAAAGAATATACATAAATTTCATCTGTGAAAAATATTAAAAATAAAAATATGTAAGCAAAAGTTAATAATGTCAAAATATCTACAATGCGCCACCATCCGCACAAACATTTAAGCGAGCATGCATGCTTAGAATAAAAATAAAAATTTAAAAAATACTAGACCATAAATATACAAGTCTTTTCACTTCCACGTAAATTCTTGGATAGTATTACATGATTCATCTCATCAGCTCGATATACGTCCCCACCGAGGGGCTCGAGTCTACCCTACTCTGAATTAGGGCGATCGGGCCTAAGTGTGGGTTGGTCGAATTCACACACAACTTTCGAGTTTCTTCGCAGGCGTGTGCAAGTTTCCTCACGATGTGATCCTTCACCGTAACAGCGTCGGAAAAACGTACATATGAAATTGAAATTCGAAAACACATTAGTACATGGCAGGATTCGAACCACGACCTCCCGGACAGGAAAAATCTCTGACTTCACCAACAACCGCATGGAAGAAAGACGCAGATTGGTTTTGCAGTCCTCTGAAGATGCTACTCAGTATCGGCAACTAAACAGGCAGATCTCTAAGTCTCTAACTCGCAATTTGTGCCAGTATAATACAAATTGTATTAAACAGGCGATTAAGAACAACAAAGGCTCAAAAGTGTTCGCGAAAGATCTGCCTGTTGGACAAAGCCAATTGACCAAGCTGAAGACTGAGGATGGCAGGATCATATCGTCTAAGACTGAGTTGTTGGAAGAAGTTGAGAAGTTCTGCGGACAATTGTACATGACCACACGTCTGCCTATCAAAGATCTGGCTAAAGACCCAAGAGTCAGACTAACCCGACACTATACGGAAGATATCCGGGAGGTCAGCCTGTACGAGATTAGAATGGCTCTCAAACAGCTCAAAAACAATATGGCACCGGGTGATGATGGTATTACGGTTGAATTTCTGAAAGCAGGTGGAACACTGGTACTTAAAGCTCTTAAGAAGTTATTTAATTCCGTTATAATTGGGGGACAAGCGCTTAAGGCATGGCACAGAAGTGTGGTTGTGCTTTTTTTCAAAAAGGGCGACAATACCCTGCTGAAGAATTACAGACCCATCTCACTTCTGAGCCATTTCTACAAGCTGTTTTCGAGAGTCATTACGAATCGTCGCGCAGGTTTGACGACTTCCAGCCTCCCGAACAAGACGGTTGCCGAAAAAGCTTTAGTGCTATAGACCACATCCATACGCTGTGGCCGATTATACAGAAGACCGAAGAGTACAATCAGCCACTATGCTTGGCGTTCATAACTATGACAAAGCCTTTGATTTGGTTGAAACTTGGGCTCCAGCGATGCCAAATTGACTATCGATATACAGAGGTACTGAAGTGTTTGTATGAAAATGCCACCATATCAGTTCGCCTCCAGGATCAAAACTCGGAACCTATCCGACTGCAGCGAGGGGTGAGACAGGGAGACGTTATATCTCCTAAACTGTTCACCGCCGCCCTGGAAGATGTTTTTAAGCGTTTGGCCAGTCCAAACGCGGACTCGGTATCAATATCAACGACGACTACATCACCTTTCTTCGATTCGCTGACGATATCATGGTCATGGCTGAGACTATGGACGAATTAGCAACAATGCTCGATGGCCTTAGTAGAGCCTCTCAACAATTTGGTCTTAGAATGAACACGGACAAGACGAAAATAATGTTAAATGTCCGTATCGCACCCACCCCTCTAAAGGTTGGAAACTCTACACTGGAAGTTGTTACCGAATATGTGTACCTGGGACAAATAGTCCAATTAGGTAGGTCCAACTATGAGAAAGAGATCAATCGTCGAATCCAACTCGGCTGGGCGGCGTTCGGGAAGCTTCGTAATATCTTTATGTCCCAGATACAGCAGTGTCTTAAGACCAAGGTCCTCGACCAGTGTGCGTTGCCGGTGATAACATACGAAACTGAGACATGATTGCTTACTTTCGGCCTTATAAGAAGGCTCAAGATCACCCAAAGGACAATGGAGCGAGCTATGCTTGGAGTTTCTCTGCGTGATCGAATCAGAAACGAGGAGATCCGTAAGAGAACCAAAGTAACCATAGCTCTCAGAATTGCTAAGTTGAGTGGCAGTGGGCGGGGCACATAGCTCGTAAAACAGATGGCCATTGGGGCAGTAAAGTTTTTGAGTGGCAACCAACCACTCACCCGAAAACATAGCATAGGCAGGCCTCCCACTCGGTGGACCGATGACCTGGTGAAGGTGCCTACTGAAGGGCCTATGTCCAGCAGTGGGTGACCTTCGGCTAATATGATGATCTTAAAATAGTCGAAAAAAAAGATACAGGATAATTCAGCTACCTACTTGTCGGATAAATCTAAGCAATTCTGTAGATATTGTTTGCACTCAAAACAAATTGGTTGGATTGAGATAATTTTTTTTACTAACGATTTCAGTAACTAGGTGGAGTCTAAGTAACTATTGCGAGCTAAGAAAGATATACTTTCGTACTTCTTATTTAATTTGTTTGAAGTGTAAATGGATCTTTTCCATTTTAGAACGTGGCTCTTGAAATTGATTTGAAATTAGAGCTTACTTACCTCCATTTTTAATTATTGGTCCCCGACGTAAAAATAGGGATGTTAATTTCGTATATGTCACCGTAAGATTGTAAGTTCCGTTACATTATAATCTAACGGGATTTATTTCGCGAGATTGTGAGACTGTCAAAAGTTTGTTGTTTACATTTTCACTAGTGACATTGTAAACTCACTAGTGACATTACAATAACATTAAGCGAAGTGAAAAACATTACATAAATAAGCTCGCGAAGCGATGTTAGGTTAGGTCATGTTTGATTGATTTAACAGTCAAAGATTTAAAATGCCCCCCCTGGGTAGCAGAATGCTTCGCAGCAGATGAAATCATCGGTTTTATTCGGAGGTACAAGAATAGGCTGTGATATTGTGATCCGATTCACAATTCACCGTTATATCATACATAATCTAACTAGTGAGATTGTAATATCGCGGTTTTCACAATATCCCTGTGACATATATAAGTTTGATATATCTGTCTGTGTGTCTGTAAATGTCATCGCAGCTAAGTCGGATCGAAGGACCAGTATAACTTCGTTATTGAAAAATAAGTCGGATCGAAGAACTAATTTAACTTCGTAATTGAAAAACAAGTCGGATTGAAGGACCAATTTAACTTCGTAATTGAAAAATAAGTCGGATCGAAGGACCAATTTAACTTCGTAATTAAAAAATAAGTCGGATTGAAAGACCAATTTAACTTCGTAATTAAAAAAATTGTCGATACGAAGGATCAATTTAACTTCGTAATTAAAAATTAAGTCGGATCGAAGGACCAATTTAACTTCGTAAGACAGATACACTGTCTGTGTGTCTGTAAAAGTCATCGCAGCTCTTAAAGGGTGGACCTATTTCAATGCGGTTTTAGGAATCGTGTGTACCTATTTGACTAGAGCATAGGGAGATATCACTGCCAGGCGAGGTGTGGTATGCCTGAGATCCGACCGTAGACCAATGGTTGATGATTGGTATCTGTATATATACTCAGCGCTTAAGACATTCTTATAACGCGTTCCAGATGTCGTGTTTCTTTTTTTCTCTCGTCGCTTGTGTTAAGGTTCAGTAACGGGTTACTGCAGTTACCGCCACACGATTTGACAGAAATCCATTCATGGATTCATGGTGTCTACAAATCGTACATCATACATCATGGTAAGTGATGATGATGCCGAAGATAGAAACGGGATAACCAAGATTTACCGACGCAATGGAGAACTAGCTATCTTATCTTAAAGCCGTCACACAATAATACTGTTAACATAGATGTTTGGCGGAAATACCTATTTAAGATAGTGGTAGCTAGCCAGGCGAGCTTAGATATTACTTTAACACGAATAAAACATAGACTTACAAAGTTAGAATATGCTGGGAACCAAAGCCACGACCTCCCGAAGGACTAACCATTACGCCATTAAGGCGGTTAAATCGAGAGGAAAACGAATAAAAAATATAGAGAGGAAATATGGATTAAGTATTTTTTATTTTTTTGCGTTGCGTTTGTATATGTCACATACGTTAGATTGTAAATTTCGTTGGATTATAATCTAACAGGATTTATTTCGCGAGATTTTGAACTGTCCAAAAATTGTGAACTGTAACATATTGTTTACAATTTCACTAGTGACATTGTAAACTCACTAGTGACATTGTAAACTCACAAGTGACATTGTAAACTCACTAGTGACATTACAATAACACTAAGCGAAGTGAAAAACACTAAATAAATAAGCTCGCGAAGCGAGCGATGTTAAGTTCGGTCAGGTTTGATTGCCTCACCTCCCCCCTAGGTAGCAGAATTTAATGCTTCGCAGCAGAAGAAATCATCGGTTTCGTTCGGAGGTACAAAAATAGCCCGTGATATTGTGATCCGATTCACAATTTACCGTTATAATCTAACTAGTGAGATTGTAATATTGCGGTTTTCACAATATCCCGGTGATAGATATAGATGTTACTTACTACGAAATAAATATTTAAACATGGATTTTAAGACCAACATATACATTAGAGAGAAAGATATTCAAGTCAAAAGAAGAGCCTATAGGTTAAGAAGGCCGTCCCCGGCCGCCGTCAAAGCAAATTCTAGTCTACTGATAATTTGAAAACAAGAACAGAAGAACATAATACCGTTATATCTCAGCATATATAAGTTTTTTGAAAAAGACAGGTATATAAGGACTTATTTATCTTATCCGTAATAAGGACCACGGATCAGATAAATAAGCTTGGATTGGAAATGTGCGATGGGCAGGCGCGCCACAAGTATGATTAGACAATCATACTTCACCGAAGCACGCGTTCATACTTTTTATTTGCGTGTGGTTGTGTGTAACGTACAGACTCTCGAAATGGTGTGAGACACAATTGCAGACCGGTGTTGTAAGTGTGTTTTGTATTAGTGCGCGCAATTCGTGTATGTATTATTATTGCTTGTGTAGTGGAGTTGATGGGTGGGAGACAGGCGGCGACGCTGGTTTTCTAACAAAAGTGTGACAATTGCTAATCCAACCTTATTTATCTTATCCGTAATAATGACATTGATTTCTCTTATTCAATTGTAAAAAAAAGATATTTTTGTAAAGAAACTTCTTGTTTTCAAATTAACAGTGAAATGCGATTTGTATGGACGGCGGCCGGGGAAGGCCTTCTTAAGTGATAGGCCACTGCCTCCCATTTATATTCAAACCATGCACGCGTAGAGGGAACTACTAAGAAACATCTCAAAACCCGCGGAGAATCTCGGCGCGCAATAAATCAGAAACTTTTGGACAGCCTGCTCGGGACCCACGTCAGGGGAACATTTTTTTTATAGCGGTCGTGTGATTTGAATACATTCGAACATTCGGTCAAACAAATTGTGAGATTTTTTCCGGTTGACGACGAGAATGGTTTAATAAAAAAGATTGATTGAAGATTGGAAGACGTAGCGTAGGCAGGCCTCCCACACGGTGGACCGACGACCTGGTGAAGGTCGTGGAAAGCCGCTGGATGCTGGCAGCGCAGGACCGGGCGTCGTGGCAATCATTGGAGAAGGTCTGTCCTAGCAGTGGACATATTTCGGCTGGTATGATGATGATGATTATGATGATTTCTTTAGAGTTTAGGTATAGCAACGAAATTAAACAGCCATATTATATGCCACATATTTTATAAGCAATTACAAACTTATATCGATGAAAAGGAGAAAATTTTTCAATTACGAAGTTAAATTGATCCTTTGATCCGACTTATTTTTTAATGACGAAGTTGAATTGGTCCTTCGTTCCGACTTATTTTTCAATTACAAAGTTAAATTGGTTCTTCGATCCGACTTAATTTTCAATTACGAAGTTAAATTGGTCCTTCGATCCGTTTTCTTTGTTATAATTACGAAGTTAAATTGGTCCTTCGATCCGACTGTTTTTTTAATTTCGAAGTTATACTAGTCCTTCGATCCGACCTATTTTTTTATTATGAAGTTAAATTGGTTCTTCAATCCGACTTATTTTTCAATTACGAAGTGAAATTGGTTCTTCGATCCGACTTATTTTTTAATTACGAAGTTTAATTTGTCCTTCGTTCCGACCTATTTTTCAATCACGAAGCTAAATTGGTCCTTCGATCCGACTTATTTTTCAATTACGAGTTAAATTGGTTCTTCGATTCGACTTATTTTTCAATTACGAAGTTATACTGGTCCTTCGATCCGACTTATATTTCAATTACGAAGTTATACTGGTCCTTCGATCTGACTTATTTTTTTTCTAAATACACAACACAAATATTATATTGTGTAGCTGTATGGAACCCTCGACGCGCAAGTCCGACTCGGACATGGCCGGTTTATAAATACTTACATACTTTGATCTGTGAACATCGTTTTTCGAGAAACCCTTTATGCATTCCTTCAGAAAATATTCCGGTTGAGCGATCTCAAAAATAACGCTATCCGGTCGTTGTCAGCGTGCAAGAAATTCTCCGGCTTGATCTTCCGCCATTTTCACTTCTATTCATGGATGCTCCCCTTTTAGCTGCCAGCTACCTTTTAGCTAGCCCCTTTTTGCATTTATTTCCTAAAAACAGTGACAGGAATAATTTGAATTTAAGAAATGTAAATAAAATAGATATAGCCTTTTCGAGACTGAGTAAGGTTAAAAAGTCATTTGTGGGGCAGTGTATAAGATTCTACAATAGAATTCCAGAAAATGTAACTAGTTTGTCAGAGAATAAATTCAAGACTCATGTCAAAAAAGTTTTGTGCTCTAGAGGATATTATAAAATAAAAGATTATGTAAATGACAAAGATATATATGTTGATTCTATATTACCTGAGACAGTAATCTGAATCATGACATTATTTGTAATATACAGTTTTTTTTTTGTTTTGACTATTTAAAAGTGTGTGTAAACACCTATTTAAAATAAATTGTTTTGAATTTTGAATTTTAGCTGGGGCCTGAAATTTAGTCAACAACCTTCAAAATAAATTGAACAGCCACGCTGTGTTTACTTTCTCGTGGAGCCTTCACCGCAAATACAGAAAAAAAGAAATACGTTTATAAGTTTCAGTTACACCACACCATAATATACAACGTAACAAAAGTTGAGGTAAATATAAAATAATAATAATTTTAATTACATAATTATATTGATGAGGTGCCACTGCAACTCAGCATATGCTAGGCTCGGAAGCGAAGCGCTGGTATTCTGTTGGTACCCGGGGCTGTCAGTCAGGCGCGGACACGACTGTTTACATATAAGGTTTTATAAATATTACTTAATATATTGTAACTACAAAACAATTTATACATAGGTTATCTAAACTAAACATTTTGTTTATCATTATGGTTGTATCCATGGAATTGGGAGTCATTATTGCAGCAGCTTTGCAAATACACAAATGAACAATTAATATGGCGCTTTTTATAACAAAGGCAACCGCCGTCCTTGGATAGCACGGTTAATTGTGCCACACGATAAGAGAGAAATAGCAAAGGCATACAATCCTTACTAATATTATTAACGCGAAAGTTTGTATGTATTGATATATGGATGTTTGTTACTGAACGTATCTCGCTGAAATTTGGTAGGTAGACAAGCACCTGAATTAACATATAGGCTACTTTTTTTCACGCTCGCGAGCCGCTTGCAGCTCGCGCACTGCGCACCCTCGAGGACAGTCATAGAAACTATGTTCACGCGTGCGAAGCCACTGGCAAAATCTAGTACCTAATAAAAGGATTGCCTCTTAAAACGCTTAACTTTGAGCGTCTCTAGTGAAACTTAGACACAGCTGGAGGCCGACAATATTAGTTCAATATAAAGTGTACTTAGTGCTTGATGTCGTAAGGTTTGGTTTTATCCATTTTATTTCGTTGTTGCTTTTTTTTTTTTCAACATCTTCGATTGTAGTCCTATTTGACAGAAATTGTTAATAACGAAATATTCCTTGTAGTTTTTTGAGGCAGAAGTTATGTGATTCAACTATAATTTCATAAGTTACACAGAACATTAGGGATGCATCGATACGCCTTTTTGCCGATACGATACCGATACCGATACTCTTATAAAAATATCGGCGATACCGATACCGATACCGATACGCTTATTGAATTCAAAAAGGAAGGTAGAATAAATAAAACACAATTAATTAATAGTTTTAGTAATCAAAATTAACATTTATAAGATTTTTATTTAAAAAACAAAGCATTCTTAAGTTTTGCGGGCAAAGGCGATTTCGAAAGTCTGTTTGAATAAGACCTGCGGTGGAAAATAGTCTCTCAGATGCGACAGATGCCTCGTTTGCAACGAAATAGATGGGACTACGCGCGTTTACATAACATTTTTAAAGCGCGAAATTTGAAAAGTATCGTTGAATCTGTCATAAAAATATCGCCGATACCGATATATCGGCAAACCCGAAGTATCGCCGATATATCGGTATCGGTATCGGTATCGGATGCATCCCTACAGAACATTAAAGTGAAGTTAAGTTCTCGAGTGGTGACCACGCACCGGAAAACGTAGTGTAGGCAGGCCTCCCGCTCGGTGGACCGATGACGTGGTGAAGGTCGCGGGAAGCCGCTGGATTCGGGCAGAGCAGAACCGGTCGTCGTGGAAATCCTTGGGGAAGGCCTGTGTCCAGCAGTGGACGTCCTTCGGCTGGTTTGATGATGATGATGGCGGACAGCCTTAAATGGCAAGTCAGTAGCTGGTCCAAACCGATCGAGAGATTATCATAGAACTCTTTTTACTCCCGCGCGTTACACGAGTTGTATGGACTATACTTACTTAAGGGTCCCCAGGAGGTTCGAGTTTCCATACAAACGTAGTTCCGTTTAATACAAAAACTAAGTACATGCCGGATTAAGTACCTACTATGTAAATATATTGAGTAGACATATATCGATGTTTGTAATTAGTTGTCATCGTAATAAATTGAAACATAACTAAACAGAGGTTTAAATTAGTTTTGTACTGAAAGTTTGAAACTGCTCTTATTTTTTTCCGATACAGTAAATCGAAAACTAATTGCAAACATCGACATGTGTCTACTCAATATGTACGCATAGTTAGGATTCAATCCGGCATGTTGTTTTTATATTAAAGCGGAACTACGTTTGTATGGAAACTCAAGCCTCCTGGGGACCCCTTAAGTGAATTACCTAACCAATTTATTCAAAAATTTAAAACCCGACTGATTAAAATCTCATAAGGTAGACTTCTTTTTTGGGCAAACGGGTAAAAATGTTAAGACATTCTTAAAAAAAATCCTTGGGCAGTAGAAATAAAAAGCTCACATCCGCGCGTAAGGCTGGTAGACTGCTAGGCGCATCTTTTTCCATCAAGCGATTTTCTTTCAATCCACAATTGTTAAGCCCTTGGCATCCTCTCACCTGACGGTAAGGGACTATGATGCCGAAGATGGATTCGGGCTTGCTTTGGCTGCCAGCAAAGTATACAATATTAGTAATAACATACAGTATGGACACTCCCTGCCGCTCTCTAGATTCTGACCTCACCCCCTCGTTACCCAGATTGATACATTTTGGTTGTCGAACGTATAGGATTTCGCGCCATGTTGTTTGTTCCTTTCTTGAAATTTCATTTCTGGCCCGTTGTATGAAGTGTCTGAATTGAGCCTAACAACCCCATTAAGCCGGTCCCACACTTCAAGAAGCATAAGCTAGTTAGGAGTTAGGAGTCCTCGTCTTTATTGAGCTAGCTATCGCTAGCGGTCCAAGACGAATTAATATAGTTTAGGATGTAGCCTGATAAATCACCTAAGTTGGACAATGTGATGCGGGTCCTATCACTTGAAGTTCCATCGACTGATCGTCCAGCAGAAGCTAAGCTAATTAGACCGATAAATTTTCTAAAAAAAACGTACTACTAACCACGTGATTTGATCTAGTCCTACTTATAAGTACCTACTAGTAGGCTAAGCTAGTAGGTTGGTAGGCTCGGCTACTGAGTCTACTGAAACCACGTGACTCTTCCCTTATGAGATTTGACCTAGTCCTACTTATAAGTACCTACTAGTAGGCTAAGCTAGTAGGTTAGTTGGCTAGGCTACTGAGTCTACTGACTACTACCAACCACGTGACTCTTCCCTTATGAGATTTGACCTAGTCCTACTTATAAGTACCTACTAGTAGGCTAAGCTAGTAGGTTGGTAGGCTAGGCTACTGAGTCTACTGACTACTACCAACCACGTGACTCTTCCCTTATGAGATTTGACCTAGTCCTACTTATAAGTACCTACTAGTAGGCTAAGCTAGTAGATTAGTTGGCTAGGCTACTGAGTCTACTGACTACTACCAACCACGTGACTCTTCCCTTATGAGATTTGACCTAGTCCTACTAATAAGTACCTACTAGTAGGCTAAGCTAGTAGGTTAGTTGGCTAGGCTACTGAGTCTACTGACCACTACCAACCACGTGACTCTTCCCTTATGAGATTTGACCTAGTCATACTTATAAGTACCTACTAGTAGGCTAAGCTAGTAGGTTGGTAGGCTAGGCTACTGAGTCTACTGACTACTACCAACCACGTGACTCTTCCCTTATGAGATTTGACCTAGTCCTACTTATAAGTACCTACTAGTAGGCTAAGGTAGTAGGTTGGTAGGCTAGGGTACTGAGTCTACTGACTACTACCAACCACGTGACTCTTCCCTTATGAGATTTGACCTAGTCCTACTTATAAGTACCTACTAGTAGGCTAAGGTAGTAGGTTGGTAGGCTAGGGTACTGAGTCTACTGACTACTACCAACCACGTGACTCTTCCCTTATGAGATTTGACCTAGTCCTACTTATAAGTACCTACTAGTAGGCTAAGGTAGTAGGTTAGTAGGCTAGGCTACTGAGTCTACTGACTACTACCAACCACGACACTCTTCCCTTATGAGATTTGACCTAGTCCTACTTATAAGTACCTACTAGTAGGCTAAGCTAGTAGGTTGGTAGGCTAGGGTACTGAGTCTACTGACTACTACCAACCACGTGACTCTTCCCTTATGAGATTTGACCTAGTCCTACTTATGAGTACCTACTAGTAGGCTAAGCTAGTAGGTTGGTAAGGTAGGCTACTAAGTCTACTGACTGCTACCAACCACGAGACTCTTCCCTTATGAGATTTGACCTAGTCCTACTTATAAGTACCTACTAGTAGGCTAAGCTAGTAGGTTAGTAGGCTAGGCTACTGAGTCTACTGACTACTACCAACTACGAGACTCTTCCCTTATGAGATTTGACCTAGTCCTAATTATAAGTACCTACTAGTAGGCTAAGCTAGTAGGTTAGTAGGCTAGGCTACTGAGTCTACTGACTACTACCACCACGACACTCTTCCCTTATGAGATTTGACCTAGTCCTAATTATAAGTACCTACTGGTAGGCTAAGCTAGTAGGTTAGTTGGCTAGGCTACTGAGTCTACTGACTACTACCAACCACGTGACTCTTCCCTTATGAGATTTGACCTAGTCCTACTTATAAGTACCTACTAGTAGGCTAAGCTAGTAGGTTAGTTGGCTAGGCTACTGAGTCTACTGACTACTACCAACCACGTGACTCTTCCCTTATGAGATTTGACCTAGTCCTACTTATAAGTACCTACTAGTAGGCTAAGCTAGTAGGTTGGTAGGCTAGGCTACTGAGTCTACTGACTACTACCAACCACGTGACTCTTCCCTTATGAGATTTGACCTAAACCTACTTATAAGTACCTACTAGTAGGCTAAGCTAGTAGATTAGTTGGCTAGGCTACTGAGTCTACTGACTACTACCAACCACGTGACTCTTCCCTTATGAGATTTGACCTAGTCCTACTTATAAGTACCTACTAGTAGGCTAAGCTAGTAGGTTAGTTGGCTAGGCTACTGAGTCTACTGACCACTACCAACCACGTGACTCTTCCCTTATGAGATTTGACCTAGTCATACTTATAAGTACCTACTAGAAGCCTAAGCTAGTAGGTTGGTAGACTAGGCTACTGAGTCTACTGACTACTACCAACCACGTGACTCTTCCCTTATGAGATTTGACCTAGTCCTACTTATAAGTACCTACTAGTAGGCTAAGCTAGTAGGTTGGTAGACTAGGGTACTGAGTCTACTGACTACTACCAACCACGTGACTCTTCCCTTATGAGATTTGACCTAGTCCTACTTATAAGTACCTACTAGTAGGCTAAGCTAGTAGGTTGGTAGGCTATATAGGCTACTGAGTCTACTGACTACTACCAACCACGTGACTCTTCCCTTATGAGATTTGACCTAGTTCTACTTATAAGCACCTACTAGTAGGCTAAGGTAGTAGGTTGGTAGGCTAGGGTACTGAGTCTACTGACTACTACCAACCACGTGACTCTTCCCTTATGAGATTTGACCTAGTCCTACTTATAAGTACCTACTAGTAGGCTAAGGTAGTAGGTTAGTAGGCTAGGGTACTGAGTCTACTGACTACTACCAACCACGTGACTCTTCCCTTATGAGATTTGACCTAGTCCTACTTATGAGTACCTACTAGTAGGCTAAGCTAGTAGGTTGGTAGGCTAGGGTACTGAGTCTACTGACTACTACCAACCACGTGACTCTTCCCTTATGAGATTTGACCTAGTCCTACTTATGAGTACCTACTAGTAGGCTAAGCTAGTAGGTTGGTAAGGTAGGCTACAAAGTCTACTGACTGCTACCAACCACGAGACTCTTCCCTTATGAGATTTGACCTAGTCCTACTTATAAGTACCTACTAGTAGGCTAAGCTAGTAGGTTAGTAGGCTAGGCTACTGAGTCTACTGACTACTACCAACTACGAGACTCTTCCCTTATGAGATTTGACCTAGTCCTAATTATAAGTACCTACTAGTAGGCTAAGCTAGTAGGTTAGTAGGCTAGGCTACTGAGTCTACTGACTACTACCACCACGACACTCTTCCCTTATGAGATTTGACCTAGTCCTAATTATAAGTACCTACTGGTAGGCTAAGCTAGTAGGTTAGTTGGCTAGGCTACTGAGTCTACTGACTACTACCAACCACGTGACTCTTCCCTTATGAGATTTGACCTAGTCCTACTTATAAGTACCTACTAGTAGGCTAAGCTAGTAGGTTAGTTGGCTAGGCTACTGAGTCTACTGACTACTACCAACCACGTGACTCTTCCCTTATGAGATTTGACCTAGTCCTACTTATAAGTACCTACTAGTAGGCTAAGCTAGTAGGTTGGTAGGCTAGGCTACTGAGTCTACTGACTACTACCAACCACGTGACTCTTCCCTTATGAGATTTGACCTAAACCTACTTATAAGTACCTACTAGTAGGCTAAGCTAGTAGATTAGTTGGCTAGGCTACTGAGTCTACTGACTACTACCAACCACGTGACTCTTCCCTTATGAGATTTGACCTAGTCCTACTTATAAGTACCTACTAGTAGGCTAAGCTAGTAGGTTAGTTGGCTAGGCTACTGAGTCTACTGACCACTACCAACCACGTGACTCTTCCCTTATGAGATTTGACCTAGTCATACTTATAAGTACCTACTAGTAGGCTAAGCTAGTAGGTTGGTAGACTAGGCTACTGAGTCTACTGACTACTACCAACCACGTGACTCTTCCCTTATGAGATTTGACCTAGTCCTACTTATAAGTACCTACTAGTAGGCTAAGCTAGTAGGTTGGTAGACTAGGGTACTGAGTCTACTGACTACTACCAACCACGTGACTCTTCCCTTATGAGATTTGACCTAGTCCTACTTATAAGTACCTACTAGTAGGCTAAGGTAGTAGGTTGGTAGGCTAGGGTACTGAGTCTACTGACTACTACCAACCACGTGACTCTTCCCTTATGAGATTTGACCTAGTCCTACTTATAAGTACCTACTAGTAGGCTAAGGTAGTAGGTTGGTAGGCTAGGCTACTGAGTCTACTGACTACTACCAACCACGACACTCTTCCCTTATGAGATTTGACCTAGTCCTACTTATAAGTACCTACTAGTAGGCTAAGCTAGTAGGTTGGTAGGCTAGGGTACTGAGTCTACTGACTACTACCAACCACGTGACTCTTCCCTTATGAGATTTGACCTAGTCCTACTTATGAGTACCTACTAGTAGGCTAAGCTAGTAGGTTGGTAGGCTAGGGTACTGAGTCTACTGACTACTACCAACCACGTGACTCTTCCCTTATGAGATTTGACCTAGTCCTACTTATGAGTACCTACTAGTAGGCTAAGCTAGTAGGTTGGTAAGGTAGGCTACAAAGTCTACTGACTGCTACCAACCACGAGACTCTTCCCTTATGAGATTTGACCTAGTCCTACTTATAAGTACCTACTAGTAGGCTAAGCTAGTAGGTTAGTAGGCTAGGCTACTGAGTCTACTGACTACTACCAACCACGAGACTCTTCCCTTATGAGATTTGACCTAGTCCTAATTATAAGTACCTACTAGTAGGCTAAGCTAGTAGGTTAGTAGGCTAGGCTACTGAGTCTACTGACTACTACCACCACGACACTCTTCCCTTATGAGATTTGACCTAGTCCTAATTATAAGTACCTACTGGTAGGCTAAGCTAGTAGGTTAGTTGGCTAGGCTACTGAGTCTACTGACTACTACCAACCACGTGACTCTTCCGTTATGAGATTTGACCTAGTCCTACTTATAAGTACCTACTAGTAGGCTAATCTAGTAGGTTGGTAGGCTAGGCTACTGAGTCTACTGACTACTACCAACCACGTGACTCTTCCCTTATGAGATTTGACCTAGTCCTACTTATAAGTACCTACTAGTAGGCTAAGCTAGTAGGTTGGTAGGCTATATAGGCTACTGAGTCTACTGACTACTACCAACCACGTGACTCTTCCCTTATGAGATTTGACCTAGTTCTACTTATAAGCACCTACTAGTAGGCTAAGGTAGTAGGTTGGTAGGCTAGGGTACTGAGTCTACTGACTACTACCAACCACGACACTCTTCCCTTATGAGATTTGACCTAGTCCTACTTATAAGTACCTACTAGTAGTCTAAGGTAGTAGGTTGGTAGGCTAGGCTACTGAGTCTACTGACTACTACCAACCACGACACTCTTCCCTTATGAGATTTGACCTAGTCCTACTTATAAGTACCTACTAGTAGGCTAAGCTAGTAGGTTGGTAGGCTAGGGTACTGAGTCTACTGACTACTACCAACCACGTGACTCTTCCCTTATGAGATTTGACCTAGTCCTACTTATGAGTACCTACTAGTAGGCTAAGCTAGTAGGTTGGTAAGGTAAGCTACTAAGTCTACTGACTGCTACCAACCACGAGACTCTTCCCTTATGAGATTTGACCTAGTCCTACTTATAAGTACCTACTAGTAGGCTAAGCTAGTAGGTTAGTAGGCTAGGCTACTGAGTCTACTGACTACTACCAACCACTTGACTCTTCCCTTATGAGATTTGACCTAGTCCTAATTATAAGTACCTACTAGTAGGCTAAGCTAGTAGGTTAGTAGGCTAGGCTACTGAGTCTACTGACTACTACCACCACGACACTCTTCCGTTATGAGATTTGACCTAGTCCTAATTATAAGTACCTACTGGTAGGCTAAGCTAGTAGGTTAGTGGGCTAGGCTACTGAGTCTACTGACTACTACCAACCACTTGACTCTTCCCTTATGAGATTTGACCTAGTCCTAATTATAAGTACCTACTAGTAGGCTAAGCTAGTAGGTTAGTAGGCTAGGCTACTGAGTCTACTGACTACTACCACCACGACACTCTTCCGTTATGAGATTTGACCTAGTCCTAATTATAAGTACCTACTGGTAGGCTAAGCTAGTAGGTTAGTGGGCTAGGCTACTGAGTCTACTGACTACTACCAACCACGTGACTCTTCCCTTATGAGATTTGACCTTGTCCTAATTATAAGTACCTACTAGTAGGCTAAGCTAGTAGGTTAGTAGGCTAGGCTACTGAGTCTACTGACTACTACCACCACGACACTCTTCCGTTATGAGATTTGACCTAGTCCTAATTATAAGTACCTACTAGTAGGCTAAGCTAGTAGGTTAGTTGGCTAGGCTACTGAGTCTACTGACTACTACCAACCACGAGACTCTTCCCTTATGAGATTTGACCTAGTCCTACTTATAAGTACCTACTAGTAGGCTAATCTAGTAGGTTGGTAAGGTAGGCTACTGAGTCTACTGACTACTACCAACCACGTGACTCTTCCCTTATGAGATTTGACCTAGTCCTACTTATAAGTATCTACTAGTAGGCTAAGCTAGTAGGTTAGTAGGCTGGGCTACTGAGTCTACTGACTACTACCAACCACGTGACTCTTCCGTTATGAGATTTGACCTAGTCCTACTTATAAGTACCTACTAGTAGGCTAATCTAGTAGGTTAGTAGGCTAGGCTACTGAGTCTACTGACTACTACCAACCACGTGACTCTTCCGTTATGAGATTTGACCTAGTCCTACTTATAAGTACCTACTAGTAGGCTAATCTAGTAGGTTAGTAGGCTAGGCTACTGAGTTTACTGACTACTACCAACAACGAGACTCTTCCCTTATGAGATTTGACCTAGTCCTAATTATAAGTACCTACTAGTAGGCTAAGCTAGTAGGTTAGTAGGCTAGGCTACTGAGTCTACTGACTACTACCACCACGACACTCTTCCCTTATGAGATTTGACCTAGTCCTACTTATAAGTACCTACTAGTAGGCTAATCTAGTAGGTTAGTAGGCTGGGCTACTGAGTCTACTGACTACTACCAACCACGTGACTCTTCCGTTATGAGATTTGACCTAGTCCTACTTATAAGTACCTACTAGTAGGCTAATCTAGTAGGTTAGTAGGCTAGGCTACTGAGTTTACTGACTACTACCAACCACGAGACTCTTCCCTTATGAGATTTGACCTAGTCCTACTTATAAGTACCTACTAGTAGGCTAATCTAGTAGGTTAGTAGGCTAGGCTACTGAGTTTACTGACTACTACCAACCACGAGACTCTTCCCTTATGAGATTTGACCTAGTCCTACTTATAAGTACCTACTAGTAGGCTAATCTAGTAGGTTAGTAGGCTGGGCTACTGAGTCTACTGACTACTACCAACCACGTGACTCTTCCGTTATGAGATTTGACCTAGTCCTACTTATAAGTACCTTCTAGTAGGCTAATCTAGTAGGTTAGTAGGCTAGGCTACTGAGTTTACTGACTACTACCAACCACGTGACTCTTCCGTTATGAGATTTGACCTAGTCCTACTTATAAGTACCTACTAGTAGGCTAATCTAGTAGGTTAGTAGGCTAGGCTACTGAGTCTACTGACTACTACCACCACGACACTCTTCCCTTATGAGATTTGACCTAGTCCTACTTATAAGTACCTACTAGTAGGCTAATCTAGTAGGTTAGTAGGCTGGGCTACTGAGTCTACTGACTACTACCAACCACGTGACTCTTCCGTTATGAGATTTGACCTAGTCCTACTTATAAGTACCTACTAGTAGGCTAATCTAGTAGGTTAGTAGGCTAGGCTACTGAGTTTACTGACTACTACCAACCACGAGACTCTTCCCTTATGAGATTTGACCTAGTCCTACTTATAAGTACCTACTAGTAGGCTAATCTAGTAGGTTAGTAGGCTAGGCTACTGAGTTTACTGACTACTACCAACCACGAGACTCTTCCCTTATGAGATTTGACCTAGTCCTACTTATAAGTACCTACTAGTAGGCTAATCTAGTAGGTTAGTAGGCTGGGCTACTGAGTCTACTGACTACTACCAACCACGTGACTCTTCCGTTATGAGATTTGACCTAGTCCTACTTATAAGTACCTACTAGTAGGCTAATCTAGTAGGTTAGTAGGCTAGGCTACTGAGTTTACTGACTACTACCAACCACGTGACTCTTCCGTTATGAGATTTGACCTAGTCCTACTTATAAGTACCTACTAGTAGGCTAATCTAGTAGGTTAGTAGGCTAGGCTACTGAGTCTACTGACTACTACCAACCACGAGACTCTTCCCTTATGAGATTTGACCTAGTCCTAATTATAAGTACCTACTAGTAGGCTAAGCTAGTAGGTTAGTTGGCTAGGCTACTGAGTCTACTGACTACTACCAACCACGAGACTCTTCCCTTATGAGATTTGACCTAGTCCTACTTATAAGTACCTACTAGTAGGCTAATCTAGTAGGTTGGTAAGGTAGGCTACTGAGTCTACTGACTACTACCAACCACGTGACTCTTCCCTTATGAGATTTGACCTAGTCCTACTTATAAGTATCTACTAGTAGGCTAAGCTAGTAGGTTAGTAGGCTGGGCTACTGAGTCTACTGACTACTACCAACCACGTGACTCTTCCGTTATGAGATTTGACCTAGTCCTACTTATAAGTACCTACTAGTAGGCTAATCTAGTAGGTTAGTAGGCTAGGCTACTGAGTCTACTGACTACTACCAACCACGTGACTCTTCCGTTATGAGATTTGACCTAGTCCTACTTATAAGTACCTACTAGTAGGCTAATCTAGTAGGTTAGTAGGCTAGGCTACTGAGTTTACTGACTACTACCAACCACGAGACTCTTCCCTTATGAGATTTGACCTAGTCCTAATTATAAGTACCTACTAGTAGGCTAAGCTAGTAGGTTAGTAGGCTAGGCTACTGAGTCTACTGACTACTACCACCACGACACTCTTCCCTTATGAGATTTGACCTAGTCCTACTTATAAGTACCTACTAGTAGGCTAATCTAGTAGGTTAGTAGGCTGGGCTACTGAGTCTACTGACTACTACCAACCACGTGACTCTTCCGTTATGAGATTTGACCTAGTCCTACTTATAAGTACCTACTAGTAGGCTAATCTAGTAGGTTAGTAGGCTAGGCTACTGAGTTTACTGACTACTACCAACCACGAGACTCTTCCCTTATGAGATTTGACCTAGTCCTACTTATAAGTACCTACTAGTAGGCTAATCTAGTAGGTTAGTAGGCTAGGCTACTCAGTTTACTGACTACTACCAACCACGAGACTCTTCCCTTATGAGATTTGACCTAGTCCTACTTATAAGTACCTACTAGTAGGCTAATCTAGTAGGTTAGTAGGCTGGGCTACTGAGTCTACTGACTACTACCAACCACGTGACTCTTCCGTTATGAGATTTGACCTAGTCCTACTTATAAGTACCTACTAGTAGGCTAATCTAGTAGGTTAGTAGGCTAGGCTACTGAGTTTACTGACTACTACCAACCACGTGACTCTTCCGTTATGAGATTTGACCTAGTCCTACTTATAAGTACCTACTAGTAGGCTAATCTAGTAGGTTAGTAGGCTAGGCTACTGAGTCTACTGACTACTACCACCACGACACTCTTCCCTTATGAGATTTGACCTAGTCCTACTTATAAGTACCTACTAGTAGGCTAATCTAGTAGGTTAGTAGGCTGGGCTACTGAGTCTACTGACTACTACCAACCACGTGACTCTTCCGTTATGAGATTTGACCTAGTCCTACTTATAAGTACCTACTAGTAGGCTAATCTAGTAGGTTAGTAGGCTAGGCTACTGAGTTTACTGACTACTACCAACCACGAGACTCTTCCCTTATGAGATTTGACCTAGTCCTACTTATAAGTACCTACTAGTAGGCTAATCTAGTAGGTTAGTAGGCTAGGCTACTGAGTTTACTGACTACTACCAACCACGAGACTCTTCCCTTATGAGATTTGACCTAGTCCTACTTATAAGTACCTACTAGTAGGCTAATCTAGTAGGTTAGTAGGCTGGGCTACTGAGTCTACTGACTACTACCAACCACGTGACTCTTCCGTTATGAGATTTGACCTAGTCCTACTTATAAGTACCTACTAGTAGGCTAATCTAGTAGGTTAGTAGGCTAGGCTACTGAGTTTACTGACTACTACCAACCACGTGACTCTTCCGTTATGAGATTTGACCTAGTCCTACTTATAAGTACCTACTAGTAGGCTAATCTAGTAGGTTAGTAGGCTAGGCTACTGAGTCTACTGACTACTACCAACCACGAGACTCTTCCCTTATGAGATTTGACCTAGTCCTAATTATAAGTACCTACTAGTAGGCTAAGCTAGTAGGTTAAGTAGGGTAGGCTACTAAGTCTACTGACAACTATCAAAGACTTTTATATCATGAACCTCATTGGACAGAATTATCTAATGACGTCATACCTAAGCCTTTTGAAATTTATGAATAGCATTGGCTAGTCTGGCAGTACAGACTACAGAGCCCTTGAATTCCGCACGTTTCAGCAAGTTAAGCCAAGAAACTGTTTTATTGCAAACTACTCCGCGTCGGGCATGCGAATGTTCTGAAAATAGAGCACATCGATTGTTCTACAACTGTTTAGAAGTTTTCTGATTTTTGTTGACATTGATGGAGGAGTATGCCATTTTAGATACTAATTATTTTTACTATTTTGTCGGATATACTTCATTTTATTTCATCTTCCAAGCGCTTTTTATGTAATGGAGTTAGATTACATCTTGAACATGAGAACTAAGCTTTGACCAGTTCAAAATTAAAATTAAATATTTACTCATTACTAAAAGTTATTACAGTATCACACCCTAGCCAGGACACTTTATACAACGGGCCAGATATGACATTTCAAAAAAAGGAATGACGGAAAAAACAAAATGGAGGCGAAGTCCTATATGTTCGACAACCAAACTGTAACCAATCTGTATCAATCTGGGTGACGAGGGGGTGCGGTCGCAATCTAGACAGCGGCAGGGAGTGTCCATACTGTATGTTAGTATAATTTGACAGTATTAAAGAGACTCTTGATGATAATAAATTTACTACCCCAGTATTGTCATAATTGTCACTTTAGTAGGTATATATTTTTTTTACGAATTTAGAGGCTCTCTTTTCTCTTTTTTTATCATTAGTATTTTATTTTTAATTGTAATTTATTTTTATTATGACATGGCCCTTTTACAGCTGAAACTATATACTTATTTAAAAAAAATATTTGTTTTTTATTATGATACTAGCTTTTGCCCGCGGCTTCGCCCGCATCGTTTTTATGATTATCTTTTAGGGTGATGACTGGTGCGCGAGCCGCATGCGGCCAATTCTATACAAGAAACCACTTCAGTCTAAATGAGTTTTCCCCAGATTCCTCGGTAACCATGTCAGGATATGCTAATTAGTAAATTATGTCATTTCCCAACCTCTCAGCCATCTCTGTGCAAAAAATCACAGCAATCCATTGTTCCGTTGCAATGTTAAAGAAACTAACCAAGAAAAGAGTATATTTTCAGTTCTCTCAGGAACTGCATCGGACTATGCTATTTTCACGGGATAAAAAGTAGCGTATGTCCTTATTAGTGATACAGGCTACCTGCAAGCCAAATTTTATCAAGATTGATTAAGATTTTGAAAGGTAACAAACAAATAAACAAACAAACACATTTTCACATTTATAATATTAAAGTAAGGACGGTTCTTTTACAGCTGAATATTATATTTTTCTTTTTTTAAATTTGACATTTTATCTTTAAAAAGGATTTTTTTTATTATTACTTAGCCCCTAACGCCCGATTTCGGTCGGTTATATCAAAGACCCTTTCAAGTCCCCAACACCCGATTTCGGTCAGTGAAACGTATGCCACTTTAAGCTCTTCCACTTAATAAATATGATACAAAATCCTGTGTAACGTTTTTGTTTACGATTCTTTAAGTAGTCAGGCGTTTATTAATATAATTTATATCTATGGCTGCATAGATTTTTATCGAAAATTAAGACATTCTGCACACCAAAGAGTACTTACGCGTTACTTGGGCGCAACATGCTTGGTACTTCAGGGATATTATATTGTTATTTCTAGTAAACAATTGTTTTAGATTGTTATTGATTGTTACTTGTTTATCTATTTGTTGTTATTCCGTAAAGTATCCTTAAAATATCGATGGCCGTTTAGCAATAAATCAATGTTTTTATGCCCAAGGTCAAGTGACGAGTTTTTTCAGGTGGCCCATTTTGTAAGTGATTTATAGCTATGATGTCATGGATGAATGGCTGTAGTGTTTTTGTGTTCATTGGACTGTATTTGTGTATATGTTGAGTTACGCAGCGATTGTTCATAGAAGGTACCGCTTTAAAATAATGTTTGTTTACATTACTGGGGCAATAAATCTGTCATAATAATAAAAAATGAAAATCTGTAAAAATGTGTTGAAAAGCGTCGGTGGCTCAACCGGTAATGACTCGGTCCATCTAACCAGAGGTACCGGGTTGAAATCTAGACGGCCAATGTACCAATGATTTTTTCAAAAACTTACGTACGTATACTTACCGATTGCTTTAACGGTGAAGGAAAACATCGTGAGGAAACCTGTACACGCCTGCGAAGAAACTCGAAAGTTGTGTGTGAAGTCGACCAACCCGCACTGGGCCCGCGTGGTCGACTAAGGCCTAATCGCCCTGATTCAGGGTAGGCTCGAGCCCCTCGGTGGGGACGTATATGAGTTGAAAGAGAAATCTGTCATAAAAAGTTCTTACAAGTTCTTAAAAGTTCTTCTATAACCTGTGCTTACCATGTGTTTTTTTCTCTCTCTGTGGTGATACTGTCTAAACTAAACTTAAGTATAATTACGATAGGATGACGTAACCAAGTGTTGAACATTGTACCTATGGTTTTATATAAATAAATATATTTAAAAAAAAACCTATATTTTATACTAATAACATTATAAAGAGGAAAGATTTGATTGTTTGTTTGCATTAAACATACTCCGAAACTACTGGAACGATTTGAAAAATTCTTTCACCGTTGGGAAGCTAAAGTATCCACAGTTGTTATAATAAAAAAAATTGGGATCTTTACTAAAACTCTAATACTGTGACCCAAGGTGTAAAAAAAATAAAAAAAAATCCTGAATTATCTACTTAAAACAGTGTAGTGTAGTGTAGGGTAGGATAGTGTAGTCACAATAGACTAAAGTAATAGTCTACTGTGGTGTAGTATAGTGTCACGGAATTACAATATAAGCAATGTCGTTATACTGTGGTAGTGTTGTGTAGTGTAGTGTAGTGTAGTGTAGGGTAGGTTAGGGTAGGGTAGTGTAGGGTAGGTTAGGGTAGGGTAGTGTAGGGTAGGTTAGGGTAGGGTAGTGTAGGGTAGGGTGGTGTAGTGTAGTGTAGTTGTGCAGTGTAGTGTAGTGGTGTGTAGTGTAGTGTAGTAGTGTAGGGTAGAGTAGGGTAGGGTAGTGTAGTGTTGTTTAGTGTAGTGTAGTGTAGTGGAGTGGAGTGAAGAGTAGTGTAGTGTAGTGTTAGTGTTTGGTTAGTCCTTGGCATCATCTCATCTGATGGTAAGTGACGATGATGCCGAAGGTGTAAGTGGGCTCACCAAAATGCCCCAACGCAATGGGGAACTGGCTATCTTATCTTCAAGCCGGAACAGCAACGATACCAAGTTTTACAAATATAGACTCAACCGGGAATCGAACCGGCGACCTCCTGACGTGAAGGTGAAGCCATTACGTTACGGAGGTGGTAAAGTTTTCATTCAATGTGGACTCCAGTACAACTTACAATTGGCCAGTTCATATTATTTGTTGTTTTACTTTCGGACTAGTAACAATCACACAAAGTTTTAAGCTTGCACGTGTTACCGTTTTCACGATAGAGAAAAAATGATATAGTTGAAAAAAACTAATAAACACGCTTTTAAAGCACAACAAACTGAAAAGTGAAAAATCATTCTAAATATAAGCTGAAAACAAAAATGAACGAAAAATAATAGTATTATTGTAAAAAAGCGTGCCATATTTTTCGTATATCGAGCAACCTACGCATTTTTTTTATGGGTTGCTCAATATACGAAAAATATGGTACAAAGCGCCCCACGCTTTTTTTTACAATAATAATAGTATTTTTCGTTCATTCTTGTTTTCAGATTATATTTAGAATGATTTTTCACTTTTTAGTTTGATATGCTTTGAAAGCGTGTATTTTAGTTTTTTTTAAATATGCATATTTATTGTATTATATGAGATTATTGTATTATCACTGATTCTTGATAAATGTACAAAGTTTGAATTAAATTTGTCCGTTTAAAGTGGGTCTAAATCGAGTGCAAAGGAGTCGGATACAAACACACAGGTGAAGCTAATAAAATCGTGATAAAAAGCAAACCTTAGTGAAAAGGCAAGTGCGAATCCTTTTGATTTTTTACTTTTTGTAATTTTAAATATTTAAAAAAAACTCACACTTATACTAATGCATATTTTATTTATTTATTTTATTTTATTTTATTGAGAAACAGACAGTCGTAAAAAAAAAAGAAAATTAGAAAAAATTGTGTAAATTTCAGCGGGATACCTATTACGGCTCAAGAGATACAGCCCTTTATGAGTCGGACAGTGAGACAGACGGATGGACGGACAGAAAGACGGACAAATAACGTAGACTTAGTAAAAGGGTCCTGTTACCTGGTTCGGAAACTTAAATGTTGTATCTCATCAAACTAAACGTTATATTTTCGCTAAAATAAAACCCACAATCATCATCATCATCATATCTGCTCATATACATCCCCACCAAGGGGCTCGAGTCTACCCTGAATTAGGGCGATCGGGCCTTAGTCGACTACGCGGGCCCAGTGCGGGTTAGTCGACTTCACACACACCTGCGAGTATCTTCGCAGGCGTGCGCAGGTTTTCTCGCGATGTTTTCCTTCACCGTAAGACCGTCGGATAAACGTACATATGAAATCTAAATTCGAAATCACATTGGTACGTGGCAGGATCGAACCACGACCTCCCGGACAGGAGGCGGCGGCCCTAGCCGTTACGCCACCGACGCCTACTTACGCCTACTTACGTCATTACTTACCTATACAATCATATCTATAGCAAAAATTTAGCTTCCTCTTCCTATTCTAATTTATATATATTTATTAATGTATTTGTAATTTATCTTTATTCATTTTTTGCTGCACATGCACCCGCTATCGTTCCACTTTCTCATCTCCTCCATTCACCAAAAGTTGGATGGAAGAAATTGCTTAAAGCGATAAGTCCGCCTTTGCATATCATTGTGTATTTTGCTAGATAATAAGTTTTTTTTATTTTGGTATATTTAGTGTGCAATAAAGGATATTTATCTTATCTTCTTCGCGTGTCGACGGATTCCTTGCTGCGGCACTCTCGAACAAACTCTGGCCGCTCCGATGGTCCTCTCCGTTGCGTCGACAAGGTTCTGCTCGCTGCAGGAGTAAGGATATGGTGATCATGAAAGGAGGTGCACCATGGCGCCATGGTTCAGACCAGCTGTACTGCGTTTGAGGGTTGGTCTGCATACCTCACTTTACCAGGTTTTCCTTGCAGCAACCCACTTGTATGCGAAGACGTTTGAGTCAAGATTCAAGATTCAAGGTATTTATTCGAAATAGGTGCAAATACACTCTTTAATAATAATAACTTAATTTGATTTGTGAAAAATCAAGAAATAAATAATTATTCTTTATTATTGTCAAAATTCAATCCTAGTAATAAACCAGATTATGTCATTAGAACATGAAAACAATATGACACGAAAACTTATGCATAAAATTATTGAATGTCATTGATACCTTTGACAAGAGTAGGCCAGTTCACACGGACAGCACCCGGTCACGAGTATAACGCGAGATTCAGCCATCGCTCCCATCAACCATATTAGAGGGAAAGGAACGACCCGGCTCCCGATGCGCCACCATCCACACAAACATCTAAGCGAGAATGCTAAGATATAAAGTATTAATTAAAAGAAGTACTAAATTGTCATGTCTTGTCGCTTTCATGTCAATTCTTAGGTTGTTTATTATTATCTTATTACTATTAAACATGATTAGTAGTGTTGATAGAAGAAACACTGTCAACCCATACATTTTTGTCATTAAAATATTCGGATGTCTTTTAACAACCTTTTTTACAAAGAGTTCTTTTGACACAATTTTTAAACTGTTTTTCTGACAAATTTAAGACATCATCGGGCAATTTGTTATATATGAGTGAGCATTGGCCCACAAAGGACTTATTAATTTTGCTAAGTCTGAGTGAAATCTATCTCGCCCATCGGTTTTAAAGACCTGCAAGCAGCTCTTCGTAGACCTTCACTGAGGGGCGTTTATGTCGTGATACAGAGTAGCGCATATCTCAGAGGCAGTGCATCTTAAGAAATTCTTTCTGCTTTTGAGACGGGGGTCTTTACTTATGTGTAAAGAAGACAAAAATTTCCTTGCTCACAATCCCGAAAAACTCTTCGTAGAAAAAGGTTTGTTGAGAGTACGCCTTTCACGTAGAACAAGTTTGTTCCGAATTCCGAACACCCAGAGCAACAAAGAATGCTTTCAGCCAGTGGAGTTTCTTTAAACAAAGTTTTTTTACATAACAACAAGAAGTACCTATCAACAATGATGAAAAGGCGCCCTTTCACTTCGAGTTTCCTAAGTTTATTTCACTTTGTGCTAGTAATTCGTTCTGACGAGTTTCAAAACAATGCGAAAAGTAAGCCTGAACTTTGTTTCTGGTTTTGAACAGGCTTTTCAATCTCTTTTGAGATTTACTGAGCGCTCACTGAATACTCATTACATTAGTACTACATAATTTGTCACATAAACTTCCTAAAATTATTATTTATTAGTATTAGGAGCACATTGTCTATTATCGTTTTTTCCCAATGGCTTTTTCCTTTCACAAATTATTAAAATTCCTTTTTTGTCCGATGAAAAACAACTCTTAGTTCCATCAAAAGTAGATGTTTACATACATATATGTTACTAGTTCTCTTTTATAGTTTTCTTGTTAGATCTTTTTGCGTATCTGTTCAATTACAGAACTACAACGGAAATCTAGTTGTCACTTACACAATCTCTGTCACTTATCGTGTAATAAAATGTCCGTGTTATACCAGGGATACTTACGTAATGAAAACCATAATCCTACTAATATTATAAATGTAAAAGTTTGTATGTATAGATGTATGTATGGATGTTTGTTACTCTTTCACGCAAAAACTACTGAACGTATTTGGCTGAATTTTGGTAGATAGAGAGATTAGGACCTGGATTAACATTATAGGCTATTTTTCCACGCTTGCGAACCGCTTGCGGCTCGCGCACTGCGCACCCTCGAAAACAGTCAAAGAAACTATGTTCACGCGAGCGAAGCCGCTGGTTAAATCTAGTTATGTCATAAAATCGTATGCTTATTTCCATTATTTCGTTGCCACTCCTAAAAACTGAAAATAAATACTAATTATTCGACTGGCAGGAATGGACCTATAGCACGTAGTGCAACAATTCATTTTCTGTTTTCGTTTTAAGATTCAATGTAGAAAAAATTACGCTTTTGTAACCGCGGCGGGCTTTTATGAAAGCCCACTCAAAAAGGGCCCCTTGTTAAAAGACCTTTAAGATTGCCATCCAAAATAACGAGATTTCTAAAAATGACGGATGTTTAAGATTTTCTTTTCCGTTATAAAACAATTTACGTTTCCTGTTTTAATTTGCTTGAGCATTCTGAGAAATAATTAGTGTACTTCACTGTGTAATTAATAGTAAATTTAAGAGTACTCGTAAAAGAATTGCAATAATATTTTCTTTATATTTAACTTACGTTCCACAAAATGCACAAACGATTATTTAGATTTTATGTAACAATCAAAATAAATAATAAGAGCACTTTCTAGGTACGTATACCTACTCCACTGTGTACTTGAAAGTAAATTCAAGAGTACCCGTAAAAGAATTGCAATAATAGTTTCTTCATATTTAACTTATGTTCCAAAAAATGCACAAACGATTATTTAGATTTTATGTAACAACCAAAATAAATAATAAGAGAACTTTCTAGGTACGTATACTTCGCTGTGTACATGAAAGTAAATTCAAGAGTACCCGTAAAAGAATTGCAATAATAGTTTCTTCATATTTAACTTATGTTCCAAAAAATGCACAAACGATTATTTAGATTTTATGTAACAACCAAAATAAATAATAAGAGAACTTTCTAGGTACGTATACTCAGCTGTGTACATGAAAGTAAATTCAAGAGTATCCGTAAAAGAATTGCAATAATAGTTTCTTCATTATTAACTTATGTTCCACAAAATGCACAAACGATTATTTAGATTTTATGTAACAACCAAAATAAATAATAAGAGCAATTTCTAGGTACGTATACTCCACTGTGTACTTGAAAGTAAATTCAAGGGTACTCGTAAATGAATTGCAAAATAAGTTTCCTCATCTTAAGGTTATGTTCCACAAAATGCGCAAACAATTATTAAGATTTTATGTAACAACCATAATAAATAATACAAGACAGTACTTTCTAGGTACGTATACTCAATAATTTATTGCTGTCATATACAGGGTACAGCTGATGATCTTAAGTATACTTAGTTACATATTATAGTATGTATATGACACCCGGCTAGACTACACTATGTGAAGTCGACCAACACGCACTGGGCCCACGTGGTCGACTAAGGCCCGATCGCCCTAATTCAGGGTAGTCTTAAGCCCCTCGGTGGGGACGTACACGAGCTGATGTGATGATACTCCACTTTGTAATTAATAGTGAATTTAAAAGTACTCGTAAAGGAGTTACAAAATTAGTTAGATTATGTTCCACAAAATGCACAAACAATCATTTAGATTTATTCAGAATAAATAATACAAGTACTTTCCAGGTACGTACAGTTGGGAGTCGGTGGCGTAACGGCTAGGGCCGTTACCACCTGTCCGGAAGGTCGTGGTTCGAATCGTGCCACGTACCATCGTGTTTACGAATTTTGATTTCATAATTATATACGTTTATTCGACGTGCTGTGCCCAGGCACGAGGCGCATTTTATATGCGTGGATTCATTTATTTGACAAGGTGGGTTTATTTCCACTGCAGAACACACTATACACGAATATTGAACCCACGGCTATGTACGTACAACTGTAGCACAGTATATATATTAGTACTAACGTACAGTATGGACACTCCCTGCCGCTCTCTAGATTCGACCTCACCCCCCGTCACTCAGGTTGGCTGTAGATTGGTTACCAAACGTAAAGGACGAGCTACGCAAGCACTTTTATTCACTATATTCACTTTGCGCGCCGCTGTGATTTCGTTCACAGGAATAAAAACAAACCAGTTACCGAACGTAAAGGTCCAACTGAACTCTTTTTTTTTCATACTTGTCTTATGTTGTAAACAAACACCGCTCGAACAAAAAACAACACTTTCCGAATACACCATACACATTATGAGACTATAAAACATTGTAAATGGTAACTGCGACGTGGACGCATGAATTAACACTGAAAACTATTATTATTATTTTATTTTATACATCTTTTAACACATTTTCCATAAAATTGCGAAATTGATAAAGGATTTTGTCACAGATTAAAAATCGACATGATAGTTTTGTTGCTTTGGTGTAGAGATGGGACGAAGTGAATGACTGAATGAATGATTTTGAACTGTTGTTGCGAGGTAAAAATTGGGTCATCTTTGGGCTTAACTGTACAATAGGGTACATCGATGTGGCAGTCCGCGATTTTTTGTTAAGAGATAGGCTTTAGCTGAACATCCATACCAAATTTCAAGGATAGGAAACCAGCGGTTTTTGAGTTATGAATTTTTGAAAATTGTATTTTTAGGTACTCTTTGGTCTTTGTTTTGTGAGTTTATGTAGGACCAAAGATGACTTTATTACTGATTGTATAATTTGATTCCAAAGATTCATAATATGGGGTTAAAACCCCCAACAAACCTTCGGGATCCGAGGGGGATGTGGGAGTATCAGGGCGGGGAAAGCACGCGGGGCCGACTTGAGGGCAGACAAACTTGGGGGTAACAAATCGAAAACCAGGGGGTAATCCGTCAAGGTCAAGGTCAATCAGTCAAGGTCATTTCAAGGTCAAGGTGTAAGTCAATTTGATCTCCAAGATTCATGATATGGGGTCCAGGGGGCCCAGCCCCCTTCACCCATTTAAAACCCCCAACAAACCTTCGGGGTCCGAGGGGAATGTGGGAGTATCAGGGCGGGGAAAGCACGCGGGGCCCGGACCCCTAACGGGGGCGTAAGCCCCGCTACCCATTTAAAGCCCCCAACAAACCTTCGGGATCCGAAGGGGATGTGGGAGTATCAGGGCGGGGAAAGCACTCGAGGCCTGGACCCCTAACGGGGGCGTAGCACCCGCCACCTATTTAAAACCCGTAACGAACCTTCGGGATTCGAGGGGGATGTGGGAGTATCAGGGCGGGGAAAGCACGCGGGGTCCGGACCCCTAACGGGAGCGTAGCCCCCGCCACCCATTTAAAATCCCCAACAAACCTTCGGATCCGAGGGGGATGTGGGAGTATCAGGGCGGGGAAAGCACGGGGGCCCGGACCCCTAAAGGGGGCGTAGCCCCCGCCACCCGTTTAAAACCTCCAACAAACCTTCGGGATCCGAAGGGGATGTGGGAGTATCAGGGCGGGGAAAGCAAGCGGGGCCGACAAACTCGGGGCTCCTACTTCTGAATTTTTATGTTAATCCTAACACTACGACTGTGCGGGGACCTAACGGATCCGAGTCGGGTTGTTCCGAAAGTCCGAGCTCGCTTCGCTCGCTCCCGCTTCTATTTAGAACTCCCCGTACCTCACTCGCGGACCCCATATTATGAATCTTTAGGATCAAATTGACTTAGACCTTGACCTTGAAATGACCTTGACCTTGACGGATTACCCCCTGGTTTTCGATCAAGTCAGCCGCGCGTACTTTCCCCGCCCTGATACTCCCACATCCCCTTTGGATCGCGAAGGTTTTTGGGGGCTTTAAATGGGTGACGGGCCTACGCCCCCGTTAGGGGTCCGGGCCCCACGTGCTTTCCCCGCCCTGATACTCCCACATCCCTCTCGGATCCCGAAGGTTTGTTAGGGGTTTTAAATGGGTGGCGGGGGCTGGCTACGCCCCCGCTAGGGGTCCGGGCCCCGCGTGCTTTCCCCGCCCTGATACTCCCACATCCCCTTCGGATCCCGAAGGTTTGTTGGAGGTTTTAAATAGGTGGCGGGGGCTACGCCCCCGTTAGGGGTCCAGGCCTCGAGTGCTTTCCCCGCCCTGATACTCCCACATCCCCTTCGGATCCCGAAGGTTTGTTGGGGGCTTTAAATGGGTAGCGGGGCTTACGCCCCCGTTAGGGGTTCGGGCCCCGCGTGCTTTCCCCGCCCTGATACTCCCACATTCCCCTCGGACCCCGAAGGTTTGTTGGGGGTTTTAAATGGGTGAAGGGGGCTGGGCCCCCTGGACCCCATATCATGAATCTTGGAGATCAAATTGACTTACACCTTAAGCGGCAATAAGCGGCAGCGATTTTCGCCGTCAGAGAAGTGGATGTCCTTTTTTTTTATTAATCGGCAGCGATTTTCGGCGTCATAGAAGTAGATGACCTTTTTTTTAATAAGCGGTAGCGATTTGTAGTCAAAGACTAACAAAAGAGATTACCCCCTAGTTTTCGATTTGTCACCTCCAAGTTTGCCCGCCCTCAAGTAATAAGTCATCTTTGGTCGTACATAAACTCACAAAACAAAGACCAAAGAGTACTTAAACATACAATTTTTAAAAATTCATAACTCAAAAACCGCTAGTTTCCTAACCTTGAAATTTGGTATGGATGTTCAGCTAAAGCCTATCTCTTACAAATAATTCATTCAGTAATTCACTTCGTCCCATCTCTACACCAAAGCAACAAAACTATCATGTCGATTTTTTATCTGTGACAAAATCCTTTATCAATTTCGCAATTTTATGGAAAAAGTGTTTAAAGATGTACAAAATAATAGCAGTTTTCAGTGTTAATTCATACGTCCACATCGCAGTTACCATTTAAAATGTTTTTAAGTCTCATAATGTGTATGGTGTATTCGGAAAGTGGTGTTTTTTGTTCGAGCGGTGTTTGTTTACAACATATGAAAAGTATGAAAAAAAAAGAGTTTAGTATTCACACTGTTGCATTCAGTAAATAACTAACAAACATTTCGTGACCAATACCCCCGGTGTGATTCAACCCTACCTGCATTCTTGCCTATAGATACGTCAGTTATATATATGTATGTATATCATTTCTCGCTCGTTTGTATGGAGTGTCCGGGGTGTGACTGTAGCCTGGCCCACCACGGCCCACGGAGAGGCTACGTCACACCTTGGACACTTCATACAACGGGCCAGAAATGACATTTCAAAAAACGAATGACGAAACAAATAAAATGGCGGCGATATCCTATACGTTAGACAACCAAACTGTAACCAATCTGTATCAATCTTGGTGATGAGGGGGTGAGGTCGGAATCTAGAGAGCGGCAGGGAGTGTCCTTACGGTATGTTAGTACTAATATAATATATACTTTGGCACCAGCGTGCATGGCGTTGACAGCGTTGAGCTATGTAGCGCCTATTCGAGCAAGTCACGGGTGTATCAGTGACGTCAGTTAATGCGTAGCGAAATTAACCAACAATAACGAAATCAAAGGTAAGGACGAATTAAATTAGGGAGGGGCCTACATTTTTTTTTGAGCACGGTGCCAGCGATTGCCATTGAATCTAAAAAATTATAGGTCCCTAATTTGATTTGTACCTACTTTTGATTTGGTTATAGTTGGTTAATTTCGTGTATTCCTATATAAAAAAAATATTGTTTCATACAACTGATTGAATTTCTTTTTGGAGTCGGTTTTTAGGTTTTTTAAACTTTTATTTTTAACGCAAACAATTTTTATTTAATTTCGAGCGATGAAGGAGCGAAGAAGGTACTGTGAGTGAAAAAAAAAAATTGTGGGGATGGGTTATCTTGCCAAGTAAATTGAACCTTTAAATCAAGCCTTTTTTTCCTTTTCTTCATTTTTTGGGTTGCCAACATAATAAAAATCACTTACTCAATATTGGCTTTAACGATTTTGATGTACGATTTTTTTTGTACGTTACTATATAACTTTCCATGACCTACAGAATGCGGTAGTTAGTTCGTTTTACCTAAGGAATTCGGAATAAGGTACCTCCCATGGAAATACAGGTTGTTTTTCTCAAAAATGGCTGTAATGATTTTAATAAGACTTTGTCAATAACTAGGACTAAATAAGGCCTCCTGCACTGGGTAGTTAATTATTTCAGATAATATGTAATTTACTTCTCATACTTATAAGCGACTGAGGAAACGTTATCGTGCGATGAAGGAGTGAATAATGTATTGTGGTGGCAAAAATAAAGAAAATTAACCACTTTCGTGGCATAATAGTTAAGGCCATTAGCTTCACATCAGGAGAGCGCGGGTTCGATTCCCAGCGGAGTTTAACATAGTAAGACTCGGTTTGGTTAGTGGAAGGGCATTTTCTAAGCCCGCCTGGCTAGCTACCACCATTTTATCTAAGTCTTGCCGCCAAACATCAATGCTATCAACTTTGATGTGTTCCGGCATAAAGATAAGATAGCCAGTTCCTTATTGCGTTGAGGAATCTTGGTAAGCCCGCTTCCAACTTCGGCATCATCGTCACTTACCATCAGGTGAGATGATGCCAAGTGCTTACAAAGTAAAAAAAAAGTCTAAAAAACTGCATATTTCTATTTATTTATTTTAGCTAAAAATAGAAAATGAATGTGTGTATGTGTTTATGTCTGTCCTGGCTCCTAAACTGTTAGACTAATTAAGATGTTATTTGGGGTTAGGGAAATATCTGTGAGCTGTGTAGACCTGGAGAGTTTCTAGAAATGGCTGAATAATGTATTTTTAGGGTTTCGTACCTGAAAAGGAACAAAAACGGAACCCTTATAGGATCATTTTTGTCCGTCTCTCCGTCCGTCTGTCTGTCTGTCAAGACCCTTTATATCGTTAACGTGTGGAGGTATCAAGTTGAAATTGAAATTATAATTTACTTCGGTCTACGGTCCCTTGATGCTGTGAAAAAATCTAACTTCTAAGGTAAAACAAAAAAAAGATACTGCCGTTTACGCTGCAAAAAAACGTATATTTCGACACTCTCAAGGTAATCAAAAATAATAGGGTATTTTCCGTTGACCTTGAACTATGAAATTTGGCAAATAACGCCGTCTTATACTACAAGTATAGGGAAAAATCTGAAAATAATCATTTGTAATTAAATCATGAAAAATATAGTCTTTATTTAAAATACGTAATCAATCTGTTTCATTCTCAACAATAAATCATACAACTAGATACGAGTGCCACTACCACGATCGTTTTTTGTGCATAAGCCAAAGTTTAAAAAGTGTATGTAAACACCTATTTGTAATAAATTGTTTTGAATTTTGATTTTTTTTGAGTTGACAACCCTTGCGCGACTACCGAGCGTAGGTATAAAAAGTGAAGTACATACATGTGATTTACTTCTGTACTGTTTGTGCCCCATGGCTCTACCATTTTGAAAAGTTTCAGAAAACTGAACCCACAAAGAATATCCATATATGGTAGTTACCAAACATGCTTTTAAAATTTTACGAAAATCGTTTAAAAAATGTGACGTGCAGAGGAGAACAGCCGGACATCCACCTGAGAAAGCATTTTTGCCAAAGCTGAATCGTATACGGCTGTAACTATTTAAATGAAATTTTATATGTAGGTAATGTTTTACAAAAACACAAAAATTTCAAGTCTGTCTACGAGTAGATAGTTGTCGTTCCTGAGGAAATCAGTTTTCACACAAAATGTTGTATTTTTAGTCTACTCGCCTAAAACTGACTCCAAGCAAAGCCTGGTCGTCCAGGTTCTAGGACATCTACTTTAGGGCTTAGGCCTTCTCCATTCGCTGCCACGTAGTCCTGTCCAGGGTGAGCCGAGTTCAGGTGCAGCCAGCGAGCTGCGCGATGTCGTCACTCCAGTGGCTCAATTATAACATGAATCATTCCTATCCGTTAATTCGAAAATCCGTGTAAGAGTTTTGGTGCAGCCGGCTAGCTGCGCGATATGGTCACTCTAGTGACTCAATTATAACATGAATCATCCTTAAACGTTAATCCGAAAATCCGTGTAAGAGTTTAGGTGCAGCCGGTGAGCAGCGCGATGTCGTCACTCCAGTGGCTCAATTATAACATGAATCATCATTAACATAAATCCGTAAATATTTTTAAGAGTTCAGGTGCAACCGGCGAGCTGCGCGACGTCGTCACTCCAGTGGCTCAATTATAACATGAATCATCATTAACATAAATCCGTAAATATTTTTAAGAGTTCAGGTGCAACCGGCAAGCTGCGCGACGTCGTCACTCCAGTGGCTCAATTATAACATGAATCATCCTTAACATAAATCCGTAAATCTGTTTAAGAGTTCAGGTGCAACCGGCAAGCTGCGCGACGTCGTCACTCCAGTGGCTCAATTATAACATGAATCATCCTTAACATAAATCCGTAAATCTGTTTAAGAGTTCAGGTGCAACCGGCGAGCTGCGCGACGTCGTCACTCCAGTGGCTCAATTATAACATGAATCATCATTAACATAAATCCGTAAATCTGTTTAAGAGTTCAGGTGCAACCGGCGAGCTGCGCGACGTCGTCACTCCAGTGGCTCAATTATAACATGAATCATCATTAACATAAATCCGTAAATATTTTTAAGAGTTCAGGTGCAACCGGCAAGCTGCGCGACGTCGTCACTCCAGTGGCTCAATTATAACATGAATCATCCTTAACATAAATCCGTAAATCTGTTTAAGAGTTCAGGTGCAACCGGCAAGCTGCGCGACGTCGTCACTCCAGTGGCTCAATTATAACATGAATCATCCTTAACATCAATCCATAAATCTGTTCATGAGTTCAGGTGCAACTGGCGAGCTGCGCGACGTCGTCACTCCAGTGGCTCAATTATAACATGAATCATCCTTAACATCAATCCATAAATCTGTTCATGAGTTCAGGTGCAACTGGCGAGCTGCGCGACGTCGTCACTCCAGTGGCTCAATTATGACATGAATCATCCTTAACCATAAATCCGTAAATCAGTTTAAGAGTTCAGGTGCAGCCGCCTAGCTGCGCAATGTCGTCACTGAGCCACCTCAATTATAACAAGAATCATCTTTAGCCATAAATTCGTCAATCGGTTTTCACTCCAGTGCCTCAATTATAACATGAATCATTCCTAACCATAAATCCGTAAATCTGTTTAAGAATTCAGGTGCAGCCTGAAAAAATAGTGAATAAAATTAATGAATAGAATGGTGTTGATAGAAAAGGGAATGACCGAAGTATAAAAATCAAAAATTAAAACGTAATTACAAAAACAAATTAAAAAATAAATAATACAATACAGATCGAAAACTAACTAAAAGTATGATTTCGTCACAGCACTGCAGCAATATAGCATTTTTAGAATCATTTCGACATATTTTCGAGCTCCAGTAACTAGGCGCTAGGTACGATCCATCATATCAGCCTCATGAGTTATAACATGTATCATCCGTAACCATAATTCCGTAACTCCGTATAATTATTTACTCTGCACTTTGAATACTCAGTTAATCCAACCAGATAATATCATGTGTGTAACCATGATTAAGCAGCTTAATTGGAATTATTAATAATTAACAGTTATGATTAGAATGTTCATGTTATTTACCAAATACGTATAGTAATTAAGATGAATCAGCCAGTAATTAATCTAATACAAAATTTACTTTTTTGCAACTTGATTATAATTAAGTTCCTTGTGGCAAAAGTTTTTATTCTTATATTCCCAAACTCTCAAAATTAGATTCTCACATCATTTTGAAGAAAAAACCAACACGCTTTAATGTACCTATTTCCATTAAATAAATTGTTCACCCAAAGCCCTCAATATAAAAACTGTGTCATAAATCTAACCCTGCAGGGCAAGTGGGCTATATTTTACCCCCTACAGTGCAACATATTCTGGCACTACACTGGCCCTGTCAAAGAGGAGTAAATAGTTCAATGACTGGACTGCCTACTGTTAAACCTTGTTCAATATGTTCAAAATGTGTGTTTATATTGTTCTATATGATTAGAAGTCAAGGTCTCGTTAACAACCCCTATGTCCCCACTCCTAGGGCACGTGTCTCTTTCCAAGCTGAGGAAGGTTAGGCCATACGCCATTTATTTTTATTTTTATTCACAATTGGTAAGCCCTTGGCATCATCTCACCTGATAGTAAATGATAATGATGCCGAAGATGGAAGCGGGCTTACCAAGATTCCCCAACACAATGGAGAACTGGCTATCTTATCTTCATGCCGGAGCACATCAATGTTGTTAACACTGATGTTTGGCGGCAAGACTTAGATAAGATGATGGTAGCTAGCCAGGCGGGCTTAGAAAATGCCCTACCACCAACCAAACCAAGCCTTACAAGTTGACCCCACAGGGAATAAACCCGCGACCTCCTGGTGTGAAGCGAATGGACTAAACTAACTCCACGGAGGCGGTTTAAACACGGGGGCCAAGTCCGGGTTGGTGAAGGTTGTAGGATTAGTGACGGACACCACTGTCAGAAGCTTTTCAAGCTGCCTATAGGGCATCTGGAATAGCTTAACGTCATATCAGCTCATATACGTCCCCACCGAGGGGCTCGAGCCTACCCTGAATTAGGGCGATCGGGCCTTGGTCGACCACGCGGGCCCGTGCGGGTTGGTCGACTTCACACACAACCTGCAAGTTTCTCCGCAGGCGTGTGCAGGTATCCTCACGATGTTTTCCTTCACGGTAAGAGCGTCGGACAAACGTACATATGAAATCTAAATCCGAAATGACATTGGTATGTGGCAGGATTCGAACCACGACCCCAGCCGTCACGCCACCGACGCCTTAACGACTGCCACCAAATAATAGCAACAGGTATGAACGGCTTAACGTGCCTTGTAACCACGCCAACTGCACTGAGCTACGACTTCTTCTAGTAAGGTTGCGGCGTCCGGCGCACCCTCCGTCCGCGCCGATGCACCCACAAGGAAGTTGATAAGTTGATAAAGGAGGGTTCTTTAAAAAAATAGTGGAATCCACCAAACTGAATGTAAATTTAATCAGAAAAAAGAAATAATTGTAAAATATGGAAAGTAGACAGTTTCGATGATCGGATTCGGAAGAGAGTGATAATTTCAAAAAACAAGACAAATAACAAAAAGTGATAATTTTGAACAAACGAAAAAAAACCGACTTCAATCACGAAACTAAGGTTCCCCTCGATTTCTCTGGGATGCCATCATCAGATCCTGGTTTCCTTATCATGGTACCACCCTTGGGATATCTCCTTTCCAACAATAAATAATCATTAAAATCGGTTCATAAACGACGAAGTTAATCCGCGAACACACATATAAAAATATACAGTCGAATTGAGAAACCTCTTCCTTTTTTGAAGTCGGTTAAAAATAGATAAAAAAAAGTGTGTGTGTCAGCTCCGACGCACACAGGCACAAAACAGGGCTTGACTTTGGTGTTAAGTTGGTCTCCTCCGACCTGTTTTGCAAAACAATACACAGATACAGTACAATTTTACTCCCCGCGCGGGTGGAGAGGGGAAGGATATGTTTCATTTTTCTACAACTGCCGTGTCGCGCACATTTTTTGTTTCAGAAACATTTCCCTGTAGCGGGAGACGGCTTGAGTATGAAAACAAATGTTTTTGTTTCATGTTTTCTGTGTAATGTTTCAAAAAAGCGGGCGCAGGAGACACGCCTTAAGACTGCAACAATGACAGAACGTCATCTTAGATTCAGCCAATCCTGACTGTTTTGTATCACGTGACAGAAGTGCGCACAATAGGTTGCGCGTAAAAAACGTAACGCGCAAAGAGAATATAACAAACTACGTTTTCGATCACTAGATTTTACTCCTCATATTTTTTTCATACCGGGCGCCATAAATGCAAATCGATTCTTAAGGAGTAAACTCCAAAAATGATATAACATCAGGTTTGAAATAAAAATAATTTTCGAAGAACCTAAAAACTTTGAGTACAATTTTTAATATTGCATTGTCACGCGATATACATATGGATGCAAAATTTCAGCTTAATCGGAAACTGGTAAGTGGGTCAAAATTAACTTGCAAGATTTCACCCGATCAAACATACATACATTGCAAGTTAAATCATCATCATCATCATTACAGCTCATATACGTCCCCACCGAGGGGCTCGAGCCTACCCTGAATCAGGGCGATTAGGCCTTAGTCGACCACGCGGGCCCAGTGCGGCTTGGTCGACTTCACACACAAGCTTCGAGTTTCTTCGCAGGCGTGTGCAGGTTTCCTCACGATGTTTTCCTTCACCGTTAAAGCAATCGGTAAGTATGTACGTAAGTTTTTGAAAAACTCATTGGTACATTGGCCGTCCAGATTTGAACCCGGTACCTCTGGTTAGATGGACCGAGTCGTTACCGGTTAAAGTTAATAAAAGATAAATAAATAAAAGATTTAAAAAAAAAACTAAAAAGATTGACTTCGTCACAACATGTTCGACATCCAAATGTTCATTACCTCTGTGTTGTCGCCCAAGTTTCGTGTATATTTACACCTCTGATTCGGTGTGGCGTTTTTGAGCCCCTGTATTTAAATCCATTAACATTTCAAAAGTCTAAGAATTGACTTTTAATAACACGGCACCTGAAATGGCGCAGATAGCAAAGTACTGAAAAAGCATACGAAGTAAAAACAAATTTGAGCTCGAGAGCGATTTGTTCGCATCCACGTTACCCTGGGGCTATGCCAAGTTGTCTTCCTAAACAAGGCTGTGGGGAACATGGAGAGTTCGGATTGAGATCCGGAAATAAATGTTTGATCCCTTCTACGTTGCAATAGGGGATCGGACTGCACCAAAAATAAAATCTGAAATATGATTTTCTAAACTGGTCTCCTGTTGAAATTTCAATAAACCTTAATTTTTTTGTTTTTACATCACGTCTTCAATTTTTAATTGATCAAATTCACAATATAAGTTCGGTCAACGACGCTTAAAATCTATGACGTCACTTGTAGGTATTTCAAACATTTTTAGAACCCAATTTCGTTTTTGACAGATCATAAAAAGTAACTCAAACGAATTATCAATTATTTATGCAACTTTTCAACAGACTTTAAAAAAAACCGGCCAAGTGCGAGACGGACTCGCGCACGAAGGATTCCGTACCATTATATATAAAAATCACGTTTTTTGTATGGGAGCCCACTTAAATATTAATTTTATTTTAATTTAATTATTAATTTTAAACTGAATAATACAACTCAATATTCTGTGAATATTTTAAGCGTCTACCTGTTTCGTTTATCAATTTCGATTTCATACGAATTTGTACGTTTATACGACGCTCTTACGGTGAAGGAAAACATCGTGAGGAAACCTGCACACGCCTGCGGAGAAACTCGAAGGTTGTGTGTGAAGTCGACCAACCCGCACTGCGCTCGCGTGGTAAGGCCCGTTCGCCCTAATTCAGGGTACGGATAAGTATGAGCTGATATGGCAACGATAGCCGATGACGAATTGATACGGCCGTTATTCACTAAATACAATATCTTGACCATCCCTTGTTAATACATCTGCAAGGTAGGTCTGTACGTGCATCATCATCATCATATCAGCCACAAATCGTCCACTGCTGAACAAAGGCCTCCCTCAAGGATTTCCACGACGACCGGTCCTGCGCTGCCCGCATCCATCGGCTTCCCGCGACCTTCACCAGGTCATCGGTCCACCGCGTGGGAGGCCTGCCTACGCTACGTTTTCCGGTGCGCGGTCGCCACTCGAGAACTTTACTGCCCCATCGGCCATCTGTTCTACGAGCTATGTGCCCTGCCCACTGCCACTTCAGTCTAGCGATTCTGTGAGCTATGTCGGTTACTTTAGTTCTCCTGCGGATCTCCTCGTTTCTGATTCGATCACGCAGAGAAACTCCGAGCATAGCACGCTCCATTGCCCTTTGGGTGACCTTGAGCCTTCTTATGAGGCCCAAAGTAAGCGACCATGTCTCAGTTCCGTAAGTCATCACTGGCAACACACACTGGTCAAAGACCTTAGTCTTGAGACACTGCGGTATTTGGGACGTGAAGATATTGCGAAGCTTCCCGAACGCTGCCCAGCCGAGTTGGATTCGTCGATTGATCTCTTTCTTGAAGTTGGACCTGCCTAGCTGGACTGTTTGTCCCAGGTATACATATTCGTCAACAACTTCCAGTGTAGAGTCTCCAACCTTTAGAGGAGTGGGTGCGACACGGACATTTAACATTATTTTCGTCTTGTCCATGTTCATTTTAAGACCCACTTGTTGAGAGACCTTACTGAGGCCATCGAGCATTGTGCTTAGGTCTTCCATAGTCTCAGCCATGACCACGATATCGTCAGCGAATCGGAGGTGGGATATGTACTCGCCGTTGATATTGATGCCGAGTCCACCCCAGTCCAGAAGCTTAAAAACATCTTCCAGGGCGGCGGTAAACAGTTTCGGAGATATAACGTCTCCCTGTCTCACCCCTCGCTGCAACTGGATAGGTTTCGAGTTCTGGTCCTGGAGGCGAACCGACATGGTGGCGTTTTCATACAGACACTTCAACACCTCGATGTATCGATGGTCAATTTGGCACCGCTGGAGAGACTGTAGCACAGCCCAGGTTTCGACTGAATCAAAGGCCTTCTCATAGTCCACAAACGCCAAGCATAGTGGCTGATTGTACTCTTCGGTCTTCTGTATAATCTGCCGCAGCGTATGTATGTGGTCTATGGTACTAAAGCCTTTTCGGAAACCGGCTTGTTCGGGAGGCTGGAAGTCGTCAAACCTGCGTGCAAGACGATTCGTAATGACTCTCGAAAACAGCTTGTAGACATGGCTCAGAAGTGAGATGGGTCTGTAGTTCTTCAGCAGAGTGTTGTCACCCTTTTTGAAGAAAAGCACGACCACACTTCTGTGCCATGCCTTAGGCGTTTGTCCCTCGAGTATAACGGAACTAAATAACTTCTGAAGAGCTTTAAGTACCGGTGTTCCACCTGCTTTCAGAAGTTCAGCCGTAATTCCATCATCACCCGGTGCCTTGTTGTTCTTGAGCTGTTTGAGAGCCATTCTAATCTCGTACAGGCTGACGTCCGGGATATCTTCGGTATAGTGTCGGGTTAGTCTGGCTCTTGGGTCTTCAGCCAGATCGCTGACAGGCAAACGTGTGGTCTTGTACAATTGTCCATAGAACTTCTCAACTTCTTCCAGCAACTCAGTCTTAGACGATATGGTCCTGCCGTCCTCAGTCTTCAGCTTGGTCAGTTGGCTTTGTCCAACAGACAGATCTCTCGCGAACACTTTTGAGCCTTTGTTGTGCTCAATCGCCTCTTTAATACAATTTGTATTATATTGGCGTAAATCGTGAGTTAGGGACTTAGAGATCTGCCTGTTTAGTTGCCGATACTGAGAAGCGTCTTCAGAGGACTGCAAAACCAATCTGCGTCTTTCTTCCATGAGGTTGCTGGTGAAGTCGGAGATTTTTTTGGTTCTGTTTGAACGGCGAGTTTTAAAAATCTTAGACCCGACCGTTTGAACAATTTCCACGAACCTGTCATTATAATCGTCCACATTCTCGCAGTCTCCTAGGCATTCGAAACGATTGTGCAACTCGAGCTGAAAGCTCTCGGGGTTTTGGAGCTGGATGGGCGCTGGTCGGAGCGTAGACTTCATCAGTCGACATCTTTCTAGCTTGGTCTTTAGATTCAATGTGCCTCTGACCATCCGGTGATCGCTTCCTGTTTTGACTGAATTGATCACGGAGACATCATTGAATATTTGCTTCCTTGTCGACAAGATGAAGTCTATCTCGTTTTTTGTTACGCCATTGGGATGCAACCATGTCCACTTCCACTGTATTGACTTTTTAAAGAAGGAGTTCATCATAAAGAGGCTCTCCTTCTCCATAAAGTCGGCCAGCATCTGGCCACGTGAATTTCTTACTCCATATCCAAATTGCCCCACTCTCAGCTCACCATCGCTTCGTTTGCCCAGTTTCGCGTTAAAGTCCCCCATAACAACGGTATAATGGGTCCTGGTGCTATGTAAGGCTGTAGAGATGTCCTCATACATAGTCTCTACCTCGTCGTCGGAGTGTTCCGTTGTCGGCGCGTATACCTGTATGACCTTCATCGAATACCGTTTGGTGATTCTGAGTATAAGGTATGCTACCCTTGTCGAAACGCTCACGATTTGGACCACATTGTTAATGAGGGACTTGTGGACGAGAAACCCGACACCACCCTGGGACTGTTGGTCGCCCTCCCGGAAATAGAGCAGGTTTCCGGATTTAAGGATCATGGTGTCCTTTCCCTCTCTTCGGACTTCACATAAACCTACGATATCCCACCGTAACCTGCTCAATACTTCTTCGAGTTCTGCAAGTTTCTCGTCAGTCCGCAGTGTGCGCGTGTTGTAAGTTGCCAGGGCCAAAGGTCGTTGGGTTTGGTAGCCTGGCATCTGCCGGGGATTCTTCGCACCCCCTACCCCGCCGTTACCATGACTGCTACCGGAGCCAGGAATAGCGGGGCCGCCGGGGAATAGGGGCCGTTTTCTGGGTGTGAAATTCATAGGGGGGGTTGTGCCGTAATCGCCACGCTTGGCAGGCGGGTTGGCGATCGCAGTTTGATTGCAGGTGTGTTGCAATGCACGGAAAGACGCTGCTGCCCATCCTCCGGTTTTAAGTCCCTTAGTCGCCTCTTACGACACCCATTGGAAGAGATGGGATGGTCCTATTCTTAGCCGGGAACCATACGGTCATACGTGCATGCAAACTTGGAAATATATAAAAGCAAGGGTAGAAACCCAAGGCACGACTTACGTAGCAACGCCAACAAGGACCAGCTGGTGGCACCGTTTCACAAGCCAAAAAAAATCGGAACAGTTCGTATACATTGTTATGGTTGGATATTTTGTTAAAGGGCTTTGGGAATCCAGGACAATCAAACAAGGACTTAATTGGTACGACACGTATATTAGCCTTTGTACGCCATGACAGTGTGGAAGAGAGCGGTGCGGTAGAGGTAGGTGGTCTTTGTATGCTATTGTCAAAGATGACCTATTCTTATAAGATGCATGACAAGGATGACCTACACGTAACATACATATCGGTGGCCCCATCGTTTATAACGAATTGCAGGATAAATATTTTTCGAAAAACCTCAAAACTATTAGGTACAAGCTTTTAATATTGCATTTTCACGCGATATACATATTATGCATCCAAAATTTCAGCTCCATCGGAAACCGGGAAGTGGGTCAAATTTTAAATGCAAAATTACACCCGAACTAACATACACATACATTGCAAGTTAAATAAAAGCTTGTAAATTAGAGTTGCAGCATCCATCGCGGTGTTTAAGTCCAAACTCAGAAAATGGCTATCTTTTAATCGATTTTATGATCTTACCGTTTTTATAAATTTAAAGATTTAATGTATTTTTAACACGCTTCTAATAGCTTCACTTGTAACTAACTATGTATGTAAGAAAATCTTGGAATCTTAATTTGACCCACTTGCCGTTCTTCGATTTAAATAAAATTTTCCACACGCTCTCAGTTCTGATGACAATACATGACTAGCTAAGAAACATCATTACAAATCCAATATGGCGGCCTCCCCAAGATGGCGGGCTGGCTGTTTGAAATCCACCCCCATGATATGGGTATCAAATGAAAGGGTTTGCTGTCAGGAATACGAAAAAAATAGTCACGTGACTTAAATCCAATATGGTGGACGTCCAAGATGGCGGACAGTATATTTGATATTATAAAAAGCGTCGGTGGCTCAACCGGTAACGACTCGGTCCATCTAACCAGAGGTACCGGGTTCAAATCTGGACGGCCAATGTACCAATGAGTTTTTCAAAAACTTACGTACATATACTTACCGATTGCTTTAACGGTGAAGGAAAACATCGTGAGGAAACCTGCACACGCCTGCGAGGAAACTCGAAGGTTGTGTGTGAAGTCGACCAACCCGCACTGGGCCCGCGTGGTCGACTAAGGCCTAATCGCCCTGATTCAGGGTAGGCTCGAGCCCCTCGGTGGGGACGTATATGAGCTGCAATGAATGAATGAATGAATATTTGATATGCACCCCCATGATATGGGTATCAAATGAAAGGGTTTGCTGTCAGGAATACGAAAAAATAGTCACGTGACTTAAATCCAACATGGCGGACATCCAAGTACTACTTAACGTGTTTACTAAAAGCGTTTTTTTAGTTTTTTAAACTATTTGATGATTTTTTATTTATTATTAGTTGCAATATTGACATTCGCTGTTGCGAAATTGTTATAATAATTTATTTATACTGTGATATATTTTTGTGACAGTGTCGGTGGTGTAACGGTTAAGGCCACTATCTCCTATCGGGAGGCCGTGGTTCGAATCCTGTCACGTACCAATGTGTTTTGGAATTTCGATTTCATATGTTCGTTTATTCGACGCTTTTAAGGTTAAGGAAAACATTGTGAGGAAACCTGCACACGCCGGCGAAGAAACTCGAAGGTTGTGTGTGAAGTCGACCAACCCGCACTGGGCTCGCGTGGTCGACTAAGGAATGATCGCCCTAATTCAGGGTAGGCTCGAGCCCCTCGGTGGGGACGTATATGAGCTAATAAGAAGAAGATATTTTTGTGTCCAAATTTCGCAATCTGACCTGTAATACGAAAAGTTGTGATGATGACGTACAGTATTCTTTGCTTTTACCAAATCTACTTTATAAGAATATCCATTATTTTCAGATACTTTACCGATCTTCATAACATCCCTGCTTGGTATCTAGATTTTGTCGAATTTATACCCTGGAGCCGGAATTTAGACGACTAGTGCTATTCTTTAAAAATTCTCTCTCCTATCTTTTGTTACATTCCGATCCAACTTATAGGTTTTGAGATATTGAAGAGCTGGATTTTGGAACAGCTCACACTGTTATCTGAGTTATAGAGAACAGATATTATACATAGTTTTGTCACTTTATTTGTATTTTATATGGTTGTTGTTTGTTGACAGCCAGAAATTCTTTAATTAATTTATCTCAACGTTTTTACCATTGCGATGGATAATGACCCTTACTGTTAGCCAAGAGATTAACATCAAGTTTCAACGGTTATATTTGTCTTTTAAAATCTTTTATGAGCTGTATTTAGGCGCTTTCTTAAATTTAATTACGCCATCTTACGCGCGCGCGTCAACAGAGCACGCTTGAGTGTAAAGGGACTTCGTTTAATAAAAGATGAGTTTTTAATGTATACTTTAATGTATACTTTTAAAAATAAAGATAAGTTATGGAACTAGGTGGGAGAGTCTATTGGAAATAATTCTTAGTTTTAATGAAATACATGGAAAGATTTATTATCATCATCGGCGAATAGCTTCACCTACTGAGACTTAGGCCAAAACAAGGCACTTGCAGGCACCGATCTCAAAAGAAGCGTCGGTGGCTCAACGTAAAGACTTGGTCCTCCTCGAAATCGAGTTCAAATCCGGACGACCAATATACCAATGAGTTTTACGAAACTTACATACCATATAATTACCGATTGCAATAACTGTAAAGGAAAACAACCTGAGAAAATCTGCACATCTGATTCCAGATGTGTATGAAGGTCGCTTTGCATACGTCCGTAGGTGTAAATCTTATTGCCCTACACGTAACCGTGGGTGATGCTAAGTGCAACACTGGGTAAACGCCGCCGTCTATCCCTTGGATAGTAAGGTAAATTGTGCTACACGATAAGAAAAACAGAGAGAGAGAGATGAAGAGACCGATCTCAAGCCACGTCCAGTAAATGTATCCAGCAACCTTCCATCACACAGATCAACAAAACGCGATCTAGACAGGGTGAAATGAAATTGGTTTATGACGCCTATACTGAGGCTTCTCCTCATATTCTTCTCTGTCATTTCGATCTTGGCAGAGCGGTCGTGGTCACTTCGAGGTGTCTACGTCGGTGGTAGAGGCAGACACCTCATATTACTAAGCAATAACTCTTCCAAAGAGAGTCAACCTGTAAAAAAATATTAGACACTTCACACAATCATTACATTCTGTGATTGATTTTCCTTCCTTGCTGTCTTTTATTAACATAAATCCAGGAGTAGGTCACCAAGGACTTCTTAATTGCATGTTTTTGAAAAAAAAAACGTAGTATTACAAACCCATTATCACAATGTGTAGATTGTTGTTCAACACCACCAAATCGTTTGATGATAGGTCTAAAAGATGCTATCAGAATGCCAAAAATTAAATTAAAATTAAATATAACTTACAGTGAAGGCAAACATCGTGAGGAAACCTGCACACATCTGCGAAGAAACTCGAAGGTTGTGTGTGAAGTCGACCAACCCGCACTGGGCGGGCCCAAATAAGTGGTCAAATAAGGCCCGATCGCCCTAATTCAGGGTATGCTCGAGCCCCACGGTGAGGACGTATATATGAGCTGATGTGATGATAACTTTTTGAGTTTACTCCTTAAGAATCGATTTTCACATAAGGTCGGTCAGGAAATTTTATGAGGAGTAAAATTTATCCAAGCGTTACATTCTTCTGCGCACCATACGTTGCGCACCTTTCACCCGTATTTGAACTGTGTTTATTTATTAAATCTTTAAATTGTTTACTGTCTTTAGACATTATCTAACAAGGCGTTTATCTACCTCCCCCCTGACTGATTAGCGATAACATGATTTATTTGATAAAAACAAATAAATAATGCTTATTAGTTATTCATTTATAAGTCGATTATTTTATTGGCAATTGTTGTTATCTGTAACTTCCTGATTATTACTTTGTTTTCTTTTTGATGTGTAACATCTTTGCTCTCGCTTTCCTGCAATTTGTGGGAGTGATTTCGTGAAATGGGACGGAAATGTGTAACATGGGACGGAAATGTGTAACAGGAAGTCGCGAAAGCGCGCGCTATTCGATCTGACGAATGAGCTTTGCTCTCGCTTTCCTGCAATTTGTGGGAGTGATTTCGTGAAATGGGACGGAAATGTGTAACAGTGATTTGTTACGTAGGTCTCGTTTTTTTTTTACGTTTTGTTATATATTTTGCTCTGCCATGGCGCACGCGACAATTTCTCTCGGCACCGGCAGAATAACAGCGCAGTAGGTAGTCCTCCCTGCTTGCAGCATTATGCTGAGTCGGGGCCGGTTTGGCAAATTGCGCATAGCATGTTTACAACCGTATCGTACTCATATTTTCAAGCGACTTCCAAAAATAAGGAGGTTCTCAATTCGTCTGTATGTTTTTTTAATTTTTTTTTTGTGTGTTACCTCAGAACTTTTGACTGGGTGAACCGATTTTTATGATTCTTTTTTTATTTGAAAGCTAGTGCTTCCCGTGTGGTCCCATATAAATTCTATCAAAATATGTGTAGTATTTTATTAGAAAATTAACAAAAACCACAAATAATAATGCACAAATGTATTGAGTTGTTGCGATGGAAGTCGGTTTTTTAACGTGTTTAGCGGTTTTTTTTCTACATTTTCTTTGTGATAATTGTAGCTTTTTTGTTATTTTTATGTTGTCTGTGTGTATTATTGTCAAATTGTTATATGAAAAATATAAGAGGGGTGAAATGGAGTGGTGATCGGTATCGCGTTACCGTAAGGTTGTATTTAGTGGTCGACCGATGGTCATTGCTAATATCATCGGTTGGACGTAGCTATTTAAATGAAAATGTATCGACTTCAGTGCCGCGCTGATGAACTGATACGCGCGTACAGCTTGTCAGCGATGAAGGATACCATATCGGACGAGCGCGCCGTACGCGCGTACGCCGGTCGACTGACGCGTATGGCGGTATATGAGTGTTTTCAGTGCGATGCTGACCGTGCGACCGATTGTACGCGCGTCTGTACAATTAAGTATGTAAGTATGTATGTAATAAATAAGTTAGTAGTTTATTGGAATATTAACCGCCTCCGTGGCGTGTTAGTCTATTTGCTTGACACCAGGGGAGGTCGCGGGTTCTATTCCCGGTGGGATCTACTTGTAATACTCGGTTTGGTTGGTGGTAGGGAATTTTCTAACCCCAACTGGCTAGCTACCACCGTCTTATCTAAGTCTTGCCGCCAAACTTAAGTGTTAACAACATTGATGTGTTCCGGCTTGAAGATAAGATAGCCAGTTCTCCATTGCGTTGGGTATCTTGGTAAGCCCGTTTCCATCTTCGGCATCATCATCACTTACCATCAGGTGAGATGATGCCAAGGGCTTACCAATTGTGAATAAAAAAAGATACAGAATAATAGCAAACTATACTTACTTATTAAAATTAAAAAAGCGTCGGTGGCTCAACCGGTAACGACTCGGTCCATCTAACCAGAGGTACCGGGTTCAAATCTGGACGGCCAATGTACCAATGAGTTTTTCAAAAACTTACGTACATACTTACCGATTGCTTTAACGGTGAAGGAAAACATCGTGAGGAAACCTGCACACGCCTGCGAAGAAACTCGAAGGTTGTGTGTGAAGTCGACCAACCCGCACTGGGCCCGCGTGGTCGACTAAGGCCTAATCGCCCTGATTCAGGGTAGGCTCGAGCCCCTCGGTGGGGACGTATATGAGCTGTAATGAAATACTTACTTATTGAAATTACGTCTTAGTGGTAGCTTTGTAATTGTACTCTAACTCTAACTGAGAAGAGAAGTCGTTTAGAAAAAAATGAATATCAATATAGTGTGTACACAGTGTTTAATAACTTACGTACACCTTACGTCCGCCACTGTGAGAGCTCTCTACAAAATTAACTGAATTAATTATTTTAATTTTTGAACTCGAAGGTTGTGTGTGAAGTCGACCAACCCGCACTGGGCCCGCGTGATCGACTAAGACCTAATCGCCTTATTTCAGGGTAGGCTCGAGCCCCTCGGTGGGGACGTATATGAGCTGTAATGATGAATTATTTTTAAATGAGTTCATTTTTAGGATTCCGTAGCACAAAAGGAAAAAAAAAAACGAAACCATTACAGGATCAATCGTGTATTTGTTTTTCCGTCCATCTGTCATATACGATTTGCTCAGAAACTACTTAACCGACTGAGTTGAAATTTGGTACACATAATGTAAGTCGGTGACCCAAAGATGGACATGTGGCGTAAATAAATTAATTATTAAACATGGAGGCCACTAAATTAGAAAATATAAAAAAAGTTTTGTAAACCTATCGTGTGACATATCAAATGAAAGAGCTTGTTGCGACAATTTCAAATATATTTTTTTCTAATCGTAAGATAAATAGTTTTGAAGTTGTTATAGAAGATAGGTGAAAATTTACCATTCGAAGTCAATTGTTTTTAAAGGCGATTGTTTAGAAACTACCGACACCAGTGGGATCGAGCACTATCTTCTACATAGTTTATTTACATAGTAATACGACAACAGCAATTAGTTCCCTTTTGTCTATATATACAGTGGGCGCTGTAGATGAAAATTAGTTTTTGGTACGGAATCCTTAGAGCGCGATTTTTTTTTTCGAAAGGACAAGCTTGTTGTTGGCCTTGGGGGCCTTTACAACTTCACCGGGCAGGGGAGGCGAGTGCGGAGGGCACTCAACCTAGGGCAGTTTAACTCGCACTTGGTAGGTTTTTCTTCATCTTTGTACACGCTCGCCGTCGGTCGAGCACTAAACACAAATTGACAGTACTGTCAGCGCTGACGGTATAAAAATACGTTCCGTGCGAGGCCGGAAGCCGAGCTCCGCGTAGGGCGAAGCCTGAAGCGCTCCCTGCAAGGCCGAAGGCCGACCTCCGTGTAGGGCGGAGCCCTGAGCGTTTCGTGCGAGGCCGAAAGCCAAAAAAAAAGGTTTATGAGTACACGAACATATTTAAAAAAAATATTTTAACTTTGTTACATTAATTCAAGTAAATGAATAGGTTAATTCAAGTAAATGAATAGGGTTGTTGAATGCATCAAAAATAAAATTATTAAATATTATTTTCAAAACTACCCTTGCTCCTAAAAATTTCAAAAAATCTCACTTGTTTTGTTTTCCATCAATTCTCAAATAATTCATTAAATTAACAAAATGAGTATGCCAATGACGCTGAAAACTATCACACGTTCCTATTTCGTACATTTTTAGAACAAAATGATGTTTTTTAGATGATAAAAAGTAACTCAAAATGACTAGAATCAAAATCCCTATTTCAGACATTCCAAAGACATACAGCTACTGCTGTACTAAGTACTTAGAATACCTCAAGCGCAATTACTCACGTTCAGGGCATTGCAGCTTAACACCTGCGAACGTGCGCCAGACGTGCAGGTTACATTACAATGTTAGCTTCCACCGAAAAGAGTCATTTTTTTTATTCACAATTAGCATCATCTCACCTGATGGTAAGTGAAGATGATGCCGTAGATAGAAGCGTGCTTACCAAGATTCCCCAACGCAATGGAGAACTGGCTATCTTATCTTCAAGCTGGAACACATCAATGTTGTTAACACTGATGTCTGGCTGCAAGACTTAGATAAGATGGTGGTAGCTAGCCAGGCGGTCTTAGAAAATATACCATCAACCAAATCGAGTCTTACAAGTTGACCCCACCGGGAATCGAACCCGCGACCTCCTGGTTTGAAGTGAATGGGCTAACGGAGGCGGTTTAAAACGGACTAAAGTAAATGTTTAAAAAAATAAATAAAATATTCTGGGACAAATCACACATGGTCATCTGGCCCCAAAGTAGGATTCTCTGTGTTATGGGAACCAGAGACTGATATAAATACTTATTTACTTTTTATATATATACTAGCTGTCCCGGCGAACTTCGTTCCACCCTACACTACACTACACTGCCCTAGCCTACACTAGATTACCCTACCCTACCCTACACTACCCTACCCAACACTACAATACCCTACACTACCCTACCCAACACTACACTACCCTAACCTACCCTACATACACTACTCTACACTACCCTACCGTACACTACCCTACCCAACCCTACACTACACTACCCAACCCTACCCTACCCTACACTACCATACACCTACACTACACTACCCTACACCTACACTACACTACCCTACACCTACACTACACTACCCTACCCTAAAACCAATTATTTTTTGACTGATTTTTATTTTTGGATTTTTTTAAATTTAATTCCGAGCATTTTCATATTTATTCGCCTTTTAAACCTTCTCTGGACTTCCACAAATAATTCAATACCAAAATTAGCCAAATCGGTCCAGCCGTTCTCGAGTTTTAGCGAGACAAACAAACAGCAAAAAAATATACTTAAGTGTATGTATAAAAACTCGAAGGTTGTGTGTGAAGTCAACCAAAATTTTTTTTATTACTTCCGATCGTTTTCATATTTATTCACCTTTTAAACCTTCTCTGGACTTCCACAAATAGTTCAATACCAAAATTAGCAATTCGGTCCAGCCGTTTTCGAGTTTTAGCGAGACTAACGAACAGCAATTCATTTTTCATATATATTTATACTAGCTGTCCCGGCGAACTACGTACCGCCTTACATTACATTACACTGCCCTACCCTACCCTACCCTACACTACCCTAACCTACACTACTCTACCCTACATACACTACACTACACTACCCTACCCTACACTACACTACCCTACCCTACCCTACACTACCCTACCATACATACACTACACTACACTACCCTACCCTACACTACCCTACACTACACTACCCTACACTACACTACCCTACCCTACACTACACTACCCTACCCTACCCTAAAATAAAATAGATGTTGGCCGATTCTCAGACCTACTCAATATGCTCAAAAAATTTCATCAAAATCGGTCCAGCCGGTGAATCTAAACCATCCTCAAACCCCCTGGAATACACACAAAAAATTTCATCAAAATCGGTCCAGCCGTTTAGGAGGAGTGCAATGACTAACACACGGACAGAAGATTTATATAGATATTTATTATAATTATTATTATTTAAAACCCAGAGACAGAGCAAACAAATCTGCTCATCACACAAATGTTTGCCCTGGGTGGGGATCGAACCCACAACTCTCGGACCAGCAGTCAGTTTAATTAAAAGTATTTTTTTTTAAACATACGACCTGGTTTTGTATGAGAGGTTCCTTATTCCAATTCAACCCGATGTACGGTCTCACGGCGTCGGTGGCGTAACGGCTAGGGCCGGGAGGTCGTGGTTCGAATCCTGCCACGTACCAATGCGATTTCGAATTTAGATTTCATATGAACGTTTATCCGACGCTCTTACGGTGAAGGAAAACATCGTGAGGAAAACCTGCACACGCCTGCGGAGAAACTCGCAGGTTGTGTGTGAAGTCGACTAACCCGCACTGGGCCCGCGTGGTCGACTACGGCCCGACTGCCCTAATTCAGGGTAAGCTCGAGCCCTTCGGTGGGGACGTATAGGTGCTTTTAATCTTTAGCTAAAGTTTATTTATATTAAGTACCTCATACTGTGATTATTTTTCTATTTATTTTTTGCCGAATAAACTTCATTCTTTCTATTCTTTCTTTTCTTTCCTTTCTTTCTTTTCTTTCTATTCTTTCCTTTCTTTCCTTTCTTTCTTTTCTTTCTTTTCTTTTTTTCTTTCTTGTCTTTCTTGTCTTTCTCTTCTTTCTTTTCTTTCTCTTCTTTCTTTTCTTTCTTTTCTTTCTCTTCTTTCTCTTCTTTCTTTTCTTTCTGTTCTTTCTGTTCTTTCTTTTCTTTCTTTTCTTTCTTTTCTTTCTTTTCTTTTCTTCTTATTTTTTCTTATATCATTGCGGCGTCCTACTTTAATAACGCATCGATTTTATTATAATAAATAAAATATATTATATCTACTGTGAGTGCGATTGCAACCGCCGAGCGGCGAGCACATAAGGAAGATTCGCCAACTGATAACTTTACTCTTTGTACATAACTACTTACATTAAACTTTTAACTGAACTGTGAATCTCTTGTAACGTGTTCCATCCTCATTCAAGTAACTGCGTATGTATGGTGGCCACCACACCATACACCCGGAATAATAAACTGCACTTCATAACTTTTTTTTTTTTAATTAAGAATTTGAGTACGTTTGGCTGCACCTCACCTGATGGTAATTTCATGTAAATTGTTACAGCCATTTCTGAGAAAAGTATTAAAAAGTGTGGTTTTGCTTTGGCAACCATAAAAAATCGAGGTAGAAGAATTTTTTTTCCAAAAGCGGCTAGATATATAAAAGTAGCAGTTCCTTTATCTAAACTCTAGCTAAATCTGTCCAGTAGTTTGGGAACTAGAGCACCGGACGGACGCAAGAATACACACAAAGACATTTTTACAAGCTTTTATTTAACTTGTATGTATGTATGTTTGTTCGGGTGGAATCTTGCAAGTTAAATTTGACCCACTTACTGGTTTCCGATTGAGCTGAAATTTTGCAAGCATATGTAAGTCGTGTGACAATGCAACATTAAAAGCTTGTACCTAAAAGTTTTTAGGTTTGGACTTCACACACAACCTTCGAGTTTCTCCGCAGGCGTGTGCAGGTTTCCTCACGATGTTTTCCTTCACCGTAAGAGCGTCGGTTAAATGTACATATGAAATCTAAATTAGAAAACACACTGGTACGAAGCAGGATTCGAACCAATAAAACAAAGTTACTGCTTGCTAAACACTAGTAACTCTGTGAGCTGTAGACCTCGCAAGTTTTACGAAAAAATAACTGAAATATGATATTTTTTACGAATTCAACCCCCCTGGCTCCGCCTTTTTAAACAATTTCCAAAAACTAAATCGAATAAATCCATTTTTTTAATTATCGAATCTGCTCACGAAATTTCACGAAAATCGGTTGAAAAATTCGACCTGTAGAAGGGAACACCTGGACATCCACCAGACAGACAAACGAAAGCATGTTTGCCCAAGCTTAAACGTTGAAACAGTAGAAACAAAGCTGCTGTTTGTAAATCCGGAAATATACACTTTGCTCGTAAAAATAGCTAAGCAACTAAAACATGTTTGCGAAAATAAAACTTTCCCGAATAAAGCAAGTCCAACTTAAAACAAGGTGATTTTCAACACCAACTTTTAACCGCGGCTAACGGGGAATACCCCGGGAAAAACTACAGGAAACCAAAACCTGTTCAAGTGAGAAATAGGAAAAGTTTTGGGTTCTGTATAAATAATTTTTAAAGATAGGAAATAGGGATGACGAATGCTAGTCATCTGATTTACTTTTTATCGTCTGTCAAAAACGACATTTTGTTCTAAAAATGTTTGAAATACCTAGGCGTGACTTCATAGTTTAACAGTTTATGTACTCATTTTGTGATTTTGATAAATTAAAAATCGAAGACTTGATGGAAAACAAAACGAGTAAGGTTTTCCGAAGTTTAATAAGGAGGGAAATTTAGTGATCAAGAGTTCATAATTTATTTCTGATGCTGTCGTCAATCGTCATCCCACTCCAGAACGAGAGTAAATCCTTTAGATTTACTAACTGTAGTTGCCTGACTAAAAAATATGCAGTGATGATTTCCATGGTGTGACTCTTAGATAGATATGTTGCAGGCATATTGTATTATTTATCACTCTACATACTTTAACGGTCAGGCAAATTGTAAAATGCCGTAAGCAGATTTACTTCTAACTAGAAAAAACGCTTTTTGTCGAAATTTTTCAGCTAGAACTGTTTTTGAGTGAGCGACGCGAGTGATAACAAGATCGTTCGGTTTGAAGACGATACTGCCGAAGAGCCTCACGAAGCAAGGCTTCCCTGGGTGTCAGAATTCAAGCAATCGAGTATTATCATAAAACCGAACGAACCTATTATCACTCGCTTCGCTCGCTCATTTTACAATCTGTATACGCCATTTACAATTTACCTGGCCGTTTATATACGGATGAATTACACAATTTGCCTGACCGTTTATAAAATGACGAATTAAACAATATGCCTGCGAGAGAATGATGAAAGGGAACAGGGAAGTTCAGGGAATCCTACTTCGCGGCTAGATGATCATGTGTGGTTTTCCCTGAAAAAAATAAAACATTAATTCAACACAACGACACAATTATAAGAAAAAAAATTCGGTACAGAAATACTTTTAATGTCTTCAAACTTCGTTATGTTAGTCTATGTGATCTCTTCAAAATTTCATAAGTGTATGTTTGTATGTTGGTACGTATTTTTGTCCACTTATTTCTCAGAAAGGAATAAAATACTTTTTTTATTGGATTAAGCACCTTTTAAATTTAGGTAACAGGGAAAGTTGCACCAAAATTGGTTCAGCAGTTTTCAAGATATGGAGTGTTAAGTATCTACCGATCACTAGAAAAATACGTCATAGGTTCAACGACGCAATTTTGTGAATAAAGTCGGTTGTTTTTAAAGTTTTTGCATTTTTAATTATTAAAGACACAGATATAAATATGTAAAAGAGATAAAAAATTTAACAAGTCAATAAATCTTGTGTAAAGTGTTTAGCGTAGGTTGAACCATTATTAAACGGGCCCCTAAAAAGTTAAAACAAACTATAGCGTGGTACCGCGGCATTACTTGTCGGTCTAGATTACCCACTGATTTATACGTATGACAAGGCAAGCCCGTGACCAGTTAACATTACGATAAGGGGTGGTTCTTTGTGAGAGGAGGTAGCGGAAAGTGTCCACTATAATTATTTGACAACTTTTCTCGAGACGTGACGTTTCACTGACAAGGCGAGATTGCGAGTAGCTAAATTTACGAGGGGTGGTTCTTTGTGACAGTAGGTAGCGGAAAGTGGCCACTAAAATTATTTCACACTTCTTTTCTCGTGACTTGGCTTTTCACTGACAAGGTGTGATAATGAGTAGTTTAATTTACGATAAGAGGTCGTTCCTTGTTAGAGGAGGTAGCGGAAAGTGGCTTAAATAAATATATAGACACTTTTTTTCTCATGGCGTGACGTTTCACTGACAAGGCAAGATCGCGAGTAGTTAAAATTACGATAAGGGGTGGTTTATTGTGAGAGGAAGTAGCGGAAAGTGACTAATTTATATAATTACTGGCTTTTTCCCGCGGTTCCGCCCCCGTGGACATCGTTTTTATGACTTTCTTTAAGGGTGATTAGTAAATTATGTCGTTTCCCACATACTCAGCCATCTCTGTGCAAAAAATCACAACAATCGAGTATTTTTGTAGTTCCCTCAGGAACTGCATCAGATTATGCTATTTTCCCGGGATAAAAAGTAGCGTTTTTATGACTGTCTTTAAGGGTGATTAGTAAATTATGTCGTTTCCCACCTACTCAACCATCTCTGTGCAAAAAATCACAACAATCGAGTATTTTTTTAGTTCCCTCAGGAACTGCATCAGATTATGCTATTTTCCCGGGATAAAAAGTAGTCCTTCCCCGTGACAAAAGCTACCTGCATGCAAAAAAGATTAATCAAGGCGTTGAAGCGTTAAAAGGTAACAAACAAACATATTTATAATATTAGTAAGGATTTTGACACAATTTATTCCCGGACGTGACGTTCCATTGACGCGACACATATCCTGATGTTTCTTCTTATAATCTGTCGTGTCCTCGTGTCTGGGACGTGATCATCGCAGGAGTTTCGTGCCACCACAGCTATTGGTTAGAACCACTTATAAATTAAGCTCCCCGTGCTATGACGACACCGTCTTCGTGGCGTAGTGGTTAGTGCATTCGCTTCACACCAGGAGGTTACGAGTTCAATTCCCGGCGGGGTAAACTTTGTAAGACTCGGTTTGGTTGGTGGTAGGGCGTCTTCGTAGCCCTAATTTGGCTGGCTTGGCTGGCTACCACCATCTTATCTAAGTCTTGCTGTCAAACATCAATGTTAACAGCATTGATGTGTTCTGGCTTATAGATAAGAAAGCCAGATTCCCATTGTGTTGGGGAATCTTGGTAAGTCCGCTTTCATCTTCGTCATCATCGTTACTACCATCAGGTGAGATGAAGCCAAGGGCTTATCAATTGTGAAAAAAAAGAAACGGTCGGGATAAATGCTATTATCTGTTAATACTATCCAAGTGATGACTTTAATAAAAATCTGTTAACCTGCGTGATCAGTTGCAAAGCTACTACCGCTTGGGGGCAGCACAACTTAGGATATAATAAGGACTGCTCTCCAACTGTGGATTAGGTTAGATAAGATTGTAGAAAAAAAAAAGTAAACAAAAATAAATAAATTCTAATACATAGCTGACAAAATTAAACAATGAGAATCTCCTAAAAAAGAAAACCCCTGTGTTATAGGAAAGGTAATAATGCTCATTCATCCAAATCATTGACACAAACGAACCTCGTAATATGTCACTGTAGCACAAAAATATAAACAACATTTAAAAAATCTTTAAAACAAAACTAAAGCGATTTATAAAACAATATTTATAGTAAAACAAGTAAATACTTGTAATCAATAATTTACATTTGACTGTATGTGCAATAGGAGTGTTGTGTACATGTGTGTGTGTGTGTGTGTGTGAATTATGATAACTGACGGTTAAAAGCAAAAAAGCAGCAAAAGACGATGACGGCTAGTCATCTGAGTTACTTTTTATCATCTGTCAAAAACTACATTTTTTCTAAAAAATGTTTGAAATACCTAGGCGTGACGTCATGGTTTATCAGCGTCATTTATGTGCTCATTTTGTGATTTTGGGAAATAAAAAATATATACGGTCGGATTGAGAAACCTCCTTTTAGGACTTGATGGAAAACAAAACGAGTAAGGTTTTTAAAAGGTTTTTTTAGGAAAGCAATTTAGAGATCAAGAGTTCATAATTTATTTTTGATGCTGTGATCATCCCAATTGTTAAATATCTGGAAGGAGTTCGTAAAGCATATCAATTTATATTTTTTCACTATTAGAGTACTAGTATATAATTATATACTTTTCTATTGGTAAGCCCTTGGCGGCATGAAGATGATACCGAAGATGGAAACGGGCTTACCAATTATTATGCATTACAAGTTTAGTCTAATTATGGACATATGTACCGATAATATTAATACACTAGCCGTCCGCGAGCGACTACGCCCGCGTTGTTTTAGATTTTCCCGTGGGAATACGACGTTTTCTTAGAGTAAAAAGTAGCCTATGTCCTATTTCAGGACCTAACCTATATGTGTGCCAAGTTTCGTCCCAATCCGTCCAGTGGTTGAAGCGTGAATGAGTAAATAACATCCATACTTTTTCCTCTATTTTTGTCCCTCTGGATCCGTTAGAACGTTGGCGTGAACGGAATTTTTAAGCCAAAAAAAATTGACTAGAATGACACAAGGACCTACTTTCAGTAGAATGGGCGGCCGTATTGACATTCCCTCTCGTATATCTACCAGATACGCTAAACTACCAGGTTTATGATATAACGTCCCCATTCACCGACAGCTAGGACATAAAGTGAGGGTCGTATGGACAGTGAAGTTCAAGAGTGGTAACCCGCACTTCGTGAAGTAGCTTAGGCGGGTCGACTACCTGGTGAAGGTCGCGGGAAGTATATAATAAGAGTATAATTTGCTCCCATTTTGAATAAATAAATTGAATTGAATTCCTGAAAACATACCTAATTACTTAGCAAAAATAAAATTGAAATAGTATCACAACTGTATAGCGGTTTCCACCTGTCGCTTGTGACTTAAACCTTACAACTAACAAACATGTAACGCTGTGACATCAAAACTTACTACCCATATAAGAACTTCCAAATTACTATGCGATGTTTTTCTACTTTATAGTGTGTTTACTTACATTAAACTGTAATAAAACGGAGGTCATTACGCGGGAGTGAATTATCATAAAAGTAAGTTTTGTTTTTAAACCTTACATGTCATTGAGCGTCGGTGGCGTAATGGCTACGGCCGCCGCCTCCTGTCCGGGAAGTCGTGGTTCGAATCCTGCCACGTACCAATGTGATTTCGAATTTAGATTTCATTTGTAGGTTTATCCGACGCTCTTACGGTGAAGGAAAACATCGTGAGGAAACCTGCACACGCCTGCGAAGAAACTCGCAGGTTGTGTGTGCAGTCGATCAACCCGCACTGGGCCCGCGTGGTCGACTAAGGCCCCATTGCCCTAATTCAGGGTAGGCTCGAGGCCCTGGGTGGGGACGTATATGAGCTGATATGATGATGTTACCATAGGGTTGATCTGTACATAGTACCACCTCCGTAGCGTAATGGTTAGTCCATTCGCTTCACACCAGGAGGTCGCGGGATTGATTCCGGTGGGGTCAACTTTGTAAGACTCGGTTTGGTTGGTGGGTCGGCATTTTCTAAGTCCTCCTGGCTAGCTACTACCATCTTATCTTAATGTTGCCGTCAAACATCAGTGTTAACGACATTGATTTGTTCCGGTTTAAAGATAAGATAGCCAGTTCTCTATTGCGCTGGGGAATCTTGGTAATTGGCATGGTCGTCGCTTACCTTCAGGTGAGATAATGCCAAGGACTTACCAATTGTGAATAAAAAAAAGTACTTAACTCGTAGAACAGATGGCCGTTAGGATAGTAAAGTTCTCGAGTGGCGACCGCGCACCGGAAGACGTAGCGTAGGCTCCCACACGGTAGACCAATAACCTGGTGAAGGTTGAGGAAAGCCGCTGGATGCAGACAGCGCAAGACCGGTTGTCGCGGAAATCCTTGGACGAGACCTTTGTCCAGCAGTGGGCGTCTTTCGGTTGATATGATGATGATAATCTATAAAACCGTGATAAAGTCGATGCTACTGTATGGAAGTAAATTCTGGGCCACCGATGAGGAGCATACTAGGCTCTAGGCTGAAATGAGAATGTTAAAATGGATGTTGAGGGTGACGAGGGATGGGTGACAAAATCATGTTGGAGAACGTCTAAGAAGAAGGGAAGAGGAAGTCATTAAAGAGCACCAGTTACGGAAATTACGAAAATCCATCGACTGGCATGATATAGTCACATATTCTCGTACGTTCAGGAGAAAGGAGGTCCACGTGGCACGAAGGTTGATAAAAGGGTGAAAGGCTTGGTATAGCAATGTATAGGAACAGGAGAGAGGAGGACCACGTGACACGAAGGTTGATAGAAGGGTGATAGGCATGGTATAGCCACGTATTGGAACAGGAGACAGGAGGACCACGTGACACGAAGGTTGATAGAAGGGTGATAGGCATGGTATAGCCACGTTTAGGAAAAGGAGAGAGGAGGAACACGTGACACGAAGGTTGATAGAAGGGTGATAGGCATGGTATAGCCACGTATAGGAACAGGATAGAGGAGGAACACGTGACACGAAGGTTGATAGAAGGGTGAAAGGCTTGGTATAGCCACGTATTGGAACAGGAGAGACGAGGACCACGTGACACGAAGGTTGATAGAAGGGTGATAGGCATGGTATAGCCACGTATTGGAACAGGAGAGAGGAGGACCACGTGACACGAAGGTTGATAGAAGGGTGATAGGCATGGTATAGCCACGTTTAAGAAAAGGAGAGAGGAGGAACACGTGACACAAAGGTTAATAGAAGGGTAATAGGCATGGTTTAGCCACGTATAGGAACAGGAGAGAGGAGGACCACGTAACACGAAGGGTGATAGGCATGGTATAGCCACGTATAGGAACAGGAGAAAGGAGGACCACGTGATACGAAGGTTTATAGAAGGGTTATAGACATGGTAAAGCCACGTATATGAACAGGAGAGAGGAGGACCACGTGACACGAAGTGTGATAGGCATGGTATAGCCACGTATAGGAACAGGAGAGAGGAGGACCACGTGACACGAAGGGTGATAGGCATGGTATAGCCACGTATAGGAACAGGAGAGAGGAGGACCACGTGACACGAAGGTGGTTAGTTTGTAACTATGTATATTAACAAGAAAGAGAGCAACATTAATTAATAATTTGGAGCTTAAAATAAACTAGTTAGAACAGAAGCTGTTCGCAATGCTTTTCCTAACGGATGCGGTGCTACATACGGGTTACAAACATAAAAACATATGTACAAGTATACATACATACAGGTGAAGCTAAAAAAAGCGTGATAAAATGGTTGACGCAGACACGCGCAACGATGATGCGGAACTAGCAGCATTCTACCTTGTGTTGCTGTAGTTTTGTAAGATACATATATATTTGAAATGCATAATAAACATTCAGTCCGCAAAATAACTACTTGAGCGGCAAGATTTCATGATTGAGCGGCAGAAAACACTGTAGGAAGAGTGTGGTACGGGGAGTTCTAAATGGAAGCGGGAGCGAGCGAAGCGAGCTCGGACTTGCGGAGCACCCCGACTCGGATCCGTTAGGTTCGGAGACTGTGCGGGGAGGCGAGCTAAGCTCGCCTCCCCGCACAGTCGTAGTGTTAGGTTTAACATGAGAACACAGAAGTAGGAGCCCCGAAGGGGCTCCGTCGACCACTCAACACTGTAGGAAGAGTGTAGTACGGGGATGTTTAAAATAATTACAGCCATCCAGAATGACATAAATTGCTGATTGATTTTGAAATGTTTGCTGACCATGAGTTGCTGACCAATTAGCTATTTCTGCTCACCGATTATATTTTTCTGCTCACAGAAATAACAATACTATGCTAACCATTTAATTGACACCCGTTTTGTAAGTTCCATGTCCTATACAATATCCATTGTTACAAGGAATAAATAAACATGAATATACCACCAGTTGACGAATCTATACCACTTTTCTAAGAAAATTATAGTGGAACCCAAGTTTCATTGTCTTTGGTTTATAAAAAACGAAAAAACGAAATTTTCTTCAGTATACATATACAATATACATATAAAAGGAAATCATGACTGACTGATTGATCTATCAACTCACAGTTCAAACCACTTGACGGATCGGGCTCAAATTTGGCATACAGATAGCAATCGTGACGTAAGCATCTGCTAATAGAGGATTATGGGAAATTCCCTCGAGAACGGCAAAAAGCGACGGGCCACATCTAGTTCATTTATAAAACACTAGTTGGTGCCCGCAGCTTCGCCCGCGCAGATCTACTGGACCTAGCGGTTGCCTACGTCTTCATAACTGTCTGTATTCCAAATTTCTGCGAAATCCGTTCAGTACTTTTGCCTGTGCATTTATAGATTAGTCAGTCAGGTTTGCCTTTTATATATTTAGATAGATGAGAGAGTAAAAAATATAACACTCTCACCTTGAAAGTTTCTACTCTACACATAGTCTTTTTTTTTTAATTTTCAAAAAATAAATGTTAAGTAAGAAAAAAATTACATGATCCCTAGATACTGTTGAGCAGTGTAGTGAAACTGGGTCAGACAGTTAGATATATACGGCATGCCATACCGTTGAGGGCACATGTGTGTGTTACTGTCAGTTAGACGGGCTGATTCAGCCCGCACACAAGTACTTCTCTATTCAACCGACTTCAAAAATGAGGAGGTTTTTAATTCGACCGAGTGTTTTTTTTGTGTTTGTTACTATTCGCCAAATTCTTTTTTATTGAATAGGTTATGTGTCGAGGTACTTAGGAAATTATTAAAAAAAAAAACGTAAAAAAATAAACAAAATAATAATTCTTATTTCTCGAAAATGAATTGACCGGTTGTAATTAAATTTTGTAATTGTATGTAAAGTATGAAATTATATTAGCGTTTTACTACTTTTGAATATTTTTTAGAAAATGTACTTTTGTAACAAAATAAGTTTAATTATAAGACAAGAATTGTTACATGATGTCTATAAGGGTTTATAACAAGCTCCCAAAAGAAATCTGAGAGCTTCCCATGAATGTTTTTACAAAAAGGCTGAAAACTTGGCTCATTGACAGATGTTTTTACTCAATTAGGGAATTTTTGGAGACTTAAGTTAATAATAATAACATAATTAATGACTTCTTTTTATATTGGAATGTTTGACATAGATTGATAATATTATTTAAGTTTGACATTGAGACTGCATGCTATTATAATTTAATAACTTATTTCTGTTACAATTATTTTGGCCCTTAAACATGAATTCTTGTAAATATTAGGTACCTATTTTTTAATAAAATTTTGCATGCCATTTTTGTTTGTAGTTTTGGCGAATCATGAATGTTCAAATATACCTAATATATTCTATCCTTTCTATGAACCATGCGAATAAATATTTCATTTCATTTCATCTATAAAATTACTATATAAAACATGAGATCTCAATATTTTGGTGAAAATATACTTTTTCTAAAAAAATAATAGATTTTTGTTCATAGTTTCGTTTTTTTTTGCGTTGAAAGTAACATTAGAATTCGTTTTAAAATTTTTGAAAAAAATAAATTAACAGTTTGTTTTGAAGAGGATTTTTGATTGGAACTCATAAATGTATTCTTTTTAATCATTATTCTAAGTGTTTGCTATAGTAAAAGTTTTTTATTGATTGACCCAGTTACCTAGTGGTTAACGCTGTTACCTGCTAAGCCGAGGGTCTTGGGTTTGGTTCCCAACCAGAGCAAATATTAAGTAGGGGTTCGAGAAACCCGCACGTGGTGTGTCACTTAATATTTATTTATTTTTTACCCTCCGTGCACAAGGCGTTTTTGTATAAATAGTTTTTGTCATTAAAATAACATTTGAACAGGTAAATGTAGTTTAAGTTTATTTGTTTTTTTTTTTTTTTTTTTTGCACACTTGGTTAAACCTTTATTTTATTTACAATTGGTAAGCCCTTGGCATCATCTCACCTGATGGTAAGTGACGATGATGCCGGAATGGAAGCGGGCTTACCAAGATTGCCCAACGGAATGGAGCTATCTTATCTTCAAGCCGGAACACATCAATGTTGTTGATCGATGTTTGGCGACAAAACTTGGATAAGATGGTGGTAGCTAGGCAGGCGGGCTTAGAAAACGCACTTCCACCGACCAAATCGAGTCTTAGAAAGTTAGACACCGCCAGGAATCGAACCCGCGACCTCCAAGTGTGAAACGAATGAACTAACCATTACGCCACGGAGGCGGTTAGTTTGGAGCCAGATAACCGTGCGTGATTTGTCACTAAATGTTAATTTAATTTTGTTCCGTGTAAAAGGCGCTTTTGCATGAATTGATTTTGCAATTAATGTAACATTTAAACAGATATGTAAATGAAGTTAAAGTTTATTTTTTATAATTAATAACAGTATTACAAAACCCTAAGTATTCTACAAAACATTATTTAAGCTTAGTATTAGACGACCAACCGGCACTGGGCCCGCGTGGACGACTAAAGCCCGATCGCCGTATTACAAAACATTCGTTTAACTAAGTATTAATCGTCTAACTAAGTATTAGCCGACCAACCCGCACTGGGCCCGCGTAGTCGACTAAGGCCCGATCACCCTAATTCAGGGTAGCCTCGAGCCCCTCAGTAGGGACGTATATGAGCTGGTATGATGAAGTATTAATTATTTATCAACAATTTTTTTTTAAGTTGGATCTGATTTTTGCCTTACATCATATTAAATCCGAAGGGTTAAGAATTCCATAGTCTAAATGTGGTTACCGCGATCGGTATACTCTATTACTGGGTCTTTTATTTTTTTATATTTTTTGCTGTCAAAACAGCTGTAAATTTTATAACCCAGCACTTCACTCAAATCAGCTCTTGTTCAGCAAGATCCCTTCATCAAAAGATATGGAACTGGGTCAGACGGACAGGCATGACAAACAGAGTGGGGTTAGAAGTCGTTCAAACACGTAGCGAGCGCATTTGTGACTGCCAGCCTGTTTACTCACTATGCATATGTTTGGTACATTGGCTTAAATGTGACTAGCTTTTGCCCGCGGCTTCGCCCGCATGGACATCGTTTTTATGACAATCTTTTAGGGGAGCTCGGTCATTTGTGTTCCTCATATCCTTCAGGAACGATATCGGGCTATCCTGATCAGCGTTCACTTCCTACCCTCTCTTCCAATTCTATACAAAAGACCACTTCAGTCCGTGGCTCCGTTGCGACGCTGACGTGCGCGAGCGCGAAAATGAGTTTTCCCCAGATCCCTCTGGAACCATATCAGGATATGCTAATAAGTAAACTATGTCATTTCCCGCCCCCTCAGCCTTTTTTGTGCAAAAAATCACAGCAATCCATTAATCCGTTGCAATTTTAAAGAAACTAACCAAAAATAGTATATTATGCAACTAGTGAATAAAGGCCGGATTTAAAGCGAGGGCCATAGATGAACCACGAGTAAGTGAAGGGTTCTAATGACTGAATCGCGACCGTAGGGAGTGATTCATGATGATTGAATCACGAGCGTACCGAGTGATTCAAGTATTAGAACCCTGAGCGACGCGAGTGATTCATGGCCCTCGATATAAATCCTTTTTATTCAAGAGTTGCATACTATACTTTATACCATGACTCCGAGAAAAAGAAACATTTAAGCAAAAATAGATATTTAATGAGAAAAAAGGAATGTTAAATTAATTAAAATGTTCATTAAAATTGGAACAATTACTAAAAGATTAATTTTCTTTGTGTTCATACAACTTATAGTATTCAAAATAGCGCCAATTTACAAATGAAATAACAGCAAAGAACACAAAACAGTTTTTATTCTAATGCCAAACTCCTTTTCTAAAATATCGAACAATCAAATCTCGAGGAGTTATTCGCACAAGTAGTTTGTATGTCAAATATTCTTTGGATTATGAGTTTGTATCGAGTATTTTTTGCACAATACAACCTGTATAGCCGAGATGGAGGTCGAATATTATATTGGTGTGTTCTAAATTCAAACACCAAAATAGTGATTAAAAGAGCTTTTTATTCACTGTTTTCAGTGAATAAAATAAGCTTTTTAGAGGTGCAATGGTATAAAAGAGTATATTTTCAGTTCCCTAAGGAACTGCATCGGACTAACAATAAGCTATTTTCACGGGATAAAATGTAGCCTATGTCCTTCCCAGTGACGCAGGCTACCTGCATGCCAAATTTCATTAAGATTGGTCAAGGCGTTGAAGCGTGAAAAGGTAACAAACAAACAAACACATTTTTACATTTATAATATTAAGTTAGGATACTAGCTGTTTCCCGCGGTTTCACCCGAGTGGACATCGTTTGTATGACTTTTCGAGGGTGCGCAGTGCGCGAACCGCAAGCAGCTCGCAAGCGTGGAAAAAAGTAGCCTATGTGTTAATCCAGGTCCTAATCTGTTCTGTTCGTAAATTTCAGCAAGATCAGTTCAGTAATTTTTGCCTGAAAAAGTAACAAACATACATCCATACATTCTTACTAACTTTCTCGTTTATAATATTAGTAGGAAGTAGGATTTAAAAAAAACAGCCCAAGTGCGCGTCGGACTAGCACTCCGAGGGTTCCGTGCCACCACACCTCTCCACATACATAGTATAATGACAATGATACCTTTAAACAATAGAACATCAACGCGAGCGACAAAAATATGCTTTTTTTGTCATTCAATTCGGAATACTTAGTGGGAGTACGACTTACACTTGGCCGATTTTAATTATTAGTTGTTTTATTTCAGTATTAGTACTTTAATCACACCAAGGTTCACGCTTGGACGTATTACCGTTTTTACAATAGATGGAGCTAAATCAAAAATATTTCTAAAGATCTATAATAAAACACATTTTTTGTATGGAGAGCTCACTTATTCTTTTCAATATTTCTAATGTTTTGTATTGTTATTACGAGTATAGCGGCAACAGAAATACACATTCTGTGAAAATTTCAACTGTCTGCCTATTACGGTTCATGAAATACAGCCCGCTCTCTTTCTTATCGTGTGGCACAATTAACCGTGCTAGACGGCGGTTGCCTGGTGTTGCACTTAGCATCACCCGCGGCCACGTGTAGAGCATTTAGATTTAAACCTACGGACGTGTGCAACGCGACCTACATACACATCTGAAATCAGATGTGCAGGTTTCCTCACGATGTTTTCCTTCACCTTTAAAGTAATCGGTATAGTATATGTACGTAAGTTTCGAAAAACTCATTGGTACATTGATCGTCCGGATTTGAACCCAGGACCTCTGGTTAGGAGGACCGAGTCGTTACCGGCAGACCCACCGATGCTGCCGGAACGCTGACGGACTGACAGACAGCGAAGGCTTAGTAATAGGGTCCCGTTTCTCACCCGCTAGGTGCACGGGACCCTAAAAATGGAATTGTTAATACATAATATGTTTTTGAGAAACGTGTCTTATTTGTGCGGTTGTTTTGTTTGACTCGTGCGCGTGCGTGCGGCGTCGTGCGTGACTAATAATAATGTCGACAACTGCGTAGCATCCTAAATTCAAAATTCAAATTCAAAAATCTTTGTTCGTGGTAAACATGGTGATTTTAGATGTTAATAACATAGGAGCTCTCATGTCTAGCTGAGTACGGCATACAAATTAAAATAATAAGAATAAAAAAAAAAAATTAAGACAATATTGGCACAATTTTATCTAAGGATGTCATTAAATAATGACTAAATAAACAGTAAAAAAAATATCGATTAATAAGCTGAAAATTGATTAAAGTTTAAATTGATTGCACACAAAAAATTCATTAATACTATAAAAATTCATATCTAGAAGCCACTTAAATAATTTATTACACATTTGATTAAGATTCATTGTTTTGAATTGGTCTGGTACCTTGTTGTATATTTCAACACACATACTATAACTGTTCTTTAGATAAAGTGATGTCCTTGGATAATGGCTTATAGCTAATTTTAATGGGCAAATACGCAAACAGGTAGCTAAAATTACCCACGTAACATGTTACATAAAATTTTCGTAATGGCAAAGTATATTTATTGTAATGGCGTGCATTTATTTTCAACCGACTTCTAATAATTTTGAACAAAATAAAAAATCTACTTTAAACAGGAAACTAAGGTTCCCTTCGATTTCTCTGGGATGCCATCAGCAGATCCTAGTTTCCTCATCATGGTACCACCTTTGAGATATCAACTTTCCAACAAATAAAGAATCATCAAAATCAGTTCATAAACGGCGAAGTTATCCGCGAACACACATAAAAAAATATATATACGGTCGAATTGAGAAACCTTCTCCTTTTTTTGAAGTCGGTTAAAAAGAAGGAGGTTCTCAATACGTTTCAATGTTTTTGTGAGCGTTTGTTACTCGGTATCTTCGCCATTTGTGAACCGATTTGTTTTTTTTTAAACCACAATTGATAAGCCCTTGGCATCATCTCACCTGATCGTAAGTGACGATGATGCCGAAAATGGAAGCGGGCTTACCAAGATTCCCCGACACAATGGGGAACTGGCTATATTATCTTCAATACGGAACACATCAATGATGTTAACACTGATGTTTGGCGTCAAGACTTAGATAAGATGGTGGTAGCTAACCAGACGGGCTATGAAAATGTCCTACTACCAACCTAACCGAGTCTTGCAAAGTTAACCCCGCCGGGAATCAAACTCGCGATTTCCTGGTGTGAAGCGAATGGACGAACCATTACGCTACGAAGGCAGTTTGATATTATGATATTTTTTTGAAACGAAGTTTCTTAACATCGCAAAACTGAACTTAAAGTGAACTGGTAGAAATCGTTACGCGTCAGGCTTCAGTAGTAACAAAATGCGGTGCGTACGAGTATTAACTAATGTCCGCTGCAGCGTTGCATTAATTATGTCGTCTAACCAAATAACTAAAAGATGCAGCGCTGTGTATAGTTTTTTCGCGACCAAAAAGTCGTAAGTCCCAGGAATGTCATGGCGCTTACGAATTTCGTTCAATACTGATAAAAATGAAGGCAAGGAACTTCGTTCCTGACCCGTCAGGTCCCCCTACCGCACCCTATTTTCAACCGAATTCCAAAAAAGAGGATAAAACTGTATGTTTTTTGGGCGTGAACCGATTTTCAAGATTCCTTTTTTTTAATTTGGGTACCTATGCTGCCAAGTTGGTATCAATCAACCCGCACGGGCCCGCGTGATCGAATAAAGCCCAATCGCCCTAATTCAGGGTAGCTCTAGCCCCTCGCTGCGGAAAATTGGTAAAGAAGCCGGTAACTGGGACTTCCATTACTCATAATACTGAAAAAAAACCGAGTGTGCTTTAGACCACAAGACTGAACTAAAACTTAATCACCGTTCGCGTAACGCATTCACCAGCTTACTCCTCAAGTCAAGCGTGCCGTTTGCCTCGCCCGATCACACTTTTCGTAACGCTAGAAGTGACCGTTAGCGTAACGCATTCACCAGCTCGCTCCCCAAGTCAAGCGTGCGTAAAGAAGTGTTACTTCAAAAAATATTTCAATAGATCTATAGTCAGTTCGCAAAACGAAACACTCGTGGCACGCAGCGGCTTGCGCACCGCGCAATTACTAGTAATTAAGAGCATGGTGCATCTGCGACTTGTCATACAAACAAAAATAGCGATTTTCACCTCTAAAAGTAACCCGTTTTTGACCAGTTTTAAATAGGTTGTCAGTCAGAATAAAACCTAGGTTTATAGGTTTTTGTTTTATCAATCATCATCATCATATCAGCCGAAAATCGTCCACTGCTGGACAAAGGCCTCCCCCAAGGATTTCCACGACGACCGGTCCTGCGCTTCCCGCATCCATCGACTTCCCGCAATCTTCACCAGGTCGTCGGTCCACCGCGTGGGAGGCCTGCCTACGCTACGTTTTCTGGTGCGCGGTCGCCACTCGAGAACTTTACTGCCCCATCGGCCATCTGTTCCACGAGCTATGTGCCCTGTGAGCTATGTCGGTTACTTTGGTTCACCTGCGGATCTCCTCGTTTTTCCAATACAATTACTTATGTAAAAGTGAAATTCAGCCATTATTTGTTTATATTTAACTAATAATTAAAAAAAAATTCGAGCGAGACCTACAGTACTCGCATATGATGTGTAACATGTGACAAAATACTTTAGGTTAGTTAGATTTGATGACGATATTGTACCTGGGTGGCGGATCTGACAGTAACGAAAAAACCGACCAAGTGCGAGTCGGACTACCGTAAAGTAGAATTCCGCGCTTTCGCGACTTCCTGTTACAAATTTCCGTCCCATTTCACGAAATCACTCCCACAAATTGCGGGAAAGCGACAGCAAAGATGTTACACATCAAAAAACGAAACATGTTAACCTAGATTTTGTCAGTACTTAAAGTAATTGATTAACTTTTAAGAGTTTAAAATCGCTATCGCCGTTTTTGTCATCATCATATCAGCTCATATACGTCCCCACCGAGGGGCTCGAGCCTACCTTGAATCAGGCCTTAATCAACCACGCGGGCCCAGTGCGGGTTGCTCGACTTCACACACGACCTGCGAGTTTCTTCGCAGGCGTGTGCAGGTTTCCTCACGATATTTTTCCTTTACCGTTAAAGCAATCGGTAAGTATATGTACGTAAGTTTTTGATTAACTTATTGGTACATTGGCCGTCCAGCTTTTAAACCTGAAATCTGGATAGAAGGATCGAGTCGTTACCGGTTGAGCCACCGACACTTTTTAAAAAGTCTTATTTTCTCGTAGGTTCACAATCCTCTTAACAAAAGCTCAACTACGCCACACTCAATCCTCTACATAACTATTAAGATCTAGCTTTTTCCCGCGGCTTCACCCGCGTGGACATCGTTTTAATGACTGTCTTTAAGGGTGATTAGTAAATTATGTCGTTTCCCAACTACTCAATCATCTCTCTGCAAAAAATCACAACAACTGAGTATTTTTTCAGTTCCCTCAGGAACTGCATCAGATTATGCTATTTTCCCGGGATAAAAAGTAGCCTATGTCCTTTCCCGTGACACAGGCTACCTGCATGCCAAATTTCATAAAGATTGGTCAAAGCGATGAAGCGTGAAATGGTAACAAACAAACAAACACATTTTCAAATTTATAATATTAGTGAGGATACTAACTTGACTGCTGAGTAAATCTTTTACTTTAGTTAGCTACCTCGTCTCTTTTAGTTTAATTTCAACGAAACTTCCGGAGCCTTTCACTTCAGATACTTCCTTTCGTCCATCGATTTCTTCCTACTTTACCTACTTTTCCGGAAAGAAAGGAAACTTTTCACTTATCACTCACTGGCACCCGAAAAACTGACGACTCGACTCGAGAACTGGAAACTATGTTTGAAAGAGCTGTTACTCGCAATTGGGGACGGATTCAGGGATTTGGAAAGGAGGTCACTGATAGTCCACCGTCAGTCAACGAGACGCAGGGACCCCCTTTTTACAAGCTTTTATTTAACTTGCAATGTACCTGTATGTATGTTTGTTCGGATGGAATCTTGCAACTCAATTTTGAAGCAGATATCTTCAACCGATTGAGCTGAAATTTTGTATACACGTTTAGTTTGGATGACAATGCTTGTATTACTCTCAGTTCTCCATTGCCTCGGGGATTCTTAATAAGCCCGTTTCCATCTTCGGCATCATCGTCACTTACCATCAGGTGAGATGATGCCAAGGGCTTACCAATTGTGAATAAAAAAATTAAAAAACTATGTAACGTCATTCTAAATCCAACATGGCGGTACATCCAAGATGGCGGACTAGTTTTTTTTAATGAACACCTACAATATGGGTATCAAATAAAAGGATTTGCTGACAAGAATACGAAAAAATTGAAAATTTTCAAATAAAAGCTTGTACCTAAAAGTTTTTAGGTCTTTCGAAAATTATTTGTTGACTAGCTTTTGCCCGCGGCTTCGCCCGCGTAGACATCGTTTTTGTGACTGACTTAAAGGGTGAGCGGTGCGAGAGCCGCAAGTGGCTCGCGAGCGTGGCCATGAAATTTCTCCAGATCCCTCGGAAACTAAGTCAGGATATTCTTATTAGTAAATCATGTCATTTTCCACCCCCTCAATTCCCAAGACTACTAATTATCAAAAGAATTGCTATTGGATAGGTCACGTCATATATAACAAAATACCGCAGTCGTTTAAAGATATGCCTTTCAATAGATTTAAGAAAACCCTACATGAATGGCTTCTTAATAATATGTTTTATTCTCTTGATGAGTTTTTGGGTCACAAATTATGATGTATGTCAAGGATTAAATTTGAAGTTTTTTTTTTGTTTTGTTTCTATCTATTTGATACTGTAATAACATTTGCATGCTGTTGTTCTATATGGCTAAACAAGTGATTCCTACTTTAATAACGAACATCATTTTACTTACTGTACCTTGTTTAAAAGCAAATAAATACTTATTTACTTACTTACTCAACCATCTCGGTGCAAAAAATCACACAATTCATTGCTCCGTTGCGATGTTAAAGAAATTAACCAAAAAAGAGTATATTTTCAGTTCCCTCGGGAATTGCATCGGGTTATGCTATTTTCACGGGATAAAAAGTAGCCTATGTCCTTCCTTGTGACTCAGGCTACCTGCATGCCAAATTTCATTAAGATTGGTCAAGGCGTTGAAGCGTGAAAAGGTAACAAACAAACAAACACATTTTCACATTTATAATATTATATTTGTTGATGTTGATATTATGCCTATCCGCATCAAGCATTACGATTCCTCCATTAGTATGCGGACAGAAATGGAGTGGAACTACTTACCAGCGTTTTTCGACTCTCAAAATTTGGGGATCTATAAATCAAGAGTGAATAGGCAAATACTATCCTCATTTTCCATCAGGTAAAATGTAGTTAAACGTACTCAAATTTTTAAAAATAAAAAAAGGTTAGGTCAAGACTATTATTGCAGTAGTCCAGGCGGGCTTAGAAAATGCCCTTGCGAACCAAACTGAGTCTGCAAACAAAACGCAGACAATGCTCCAACAGGTGCACCAATAATTCCCCTGGATCCGTCTTCCACTAAGGAATGATATTTGCTCGCCCAGTCCGCCCACCAGATGTCTGGGAAAAATTGCAGCTTACTGTAAAAACGCATTCAGGGAAGCTTGTTTGTGTAATGCAGCTGTTCACTCTCAAACTGTTTGTTTTAAAAACTTTATGTTTCGAGCTTTGAGCTTGGGTAGTTTGCATTTTTGTTTCTTGTAATGGAAGTCGACTTTTTGTAATATATAGTCAAGGAAGATTTAGTCACTTAACATCGTGCCCTGCGTGCCCCTACATCTGCACGCAGGAAGACCTCATGACAGCGGCTGATAATGCTGTTAACGTGACCAAATTCTGGGTTGCTACAGTGTAGTGTCTGCCATCGACACGCTAAGAAGATTTAGTCAAGGATACAAAACTGACCAAATGTTAGTCAGAATCGCACACCAAATGTTCAAGATTCAAGATATTTATTCAAAATAGGTGCAAATTACATTGTTTCTGATAGTCATAAAACAGTGATTACATAATTTCATTTGTAAAAAATCAAGAAATAAACAATCATTAGTTAATAACGTCAAAATCCAATCCTTGATATAAAAAAAAAAACAAATTATGTCATTAGAACATGAAAACAATATGACACAAGAAGTTACACATTAAATCATTGAATGTCATGAATGCGACAAGTGTAGGTCAATTCACATGGAAAGCGCCCGGTCACGAGTATAACGCGAGAGTCAGCCATCGCTCCTCTTAACCATATGAAAGGAACGACCCGGCTCCCGATGCGCCACCATCCACACGAACATTTAAGCGAGTATGCACCACTCGTGTCAATGCTAAGATAAATGTATTAATTAAAAGAAGTACTATACATGTTATGTCTTGTCGCTTCCACGTCAATTCTTAGTTTGATCTTCGTTTTATTACTATTAAACATGATTAAGTAGTAGCATTGATAGAAGAAACACTGTCTACCCATACATTTTTGTCATTTAAATATTTGAATGTCTTATAATAAACCTTTTTTACAAAGATTTCTTTTGACACAATTTTTAAACTATTTTTTTGACAAATTCAAGACACCATCGATTAATTTGTTAAACATGAGTGTGCATTGACCCACAAAGGACTTATTGATTTTGCTAAGTCTCGTAATAGTTACTTGAAGTTAATTCCTATTCCGAAGATTTCGACTGTGCCTGTCACTATTCAGTGAGAAGAGATGCAGATTTATACGAACATACATTATATTTTCATAAATGTACTAACAGGGTATTGTATGGATTCGGTACCACCACATCTCTCAACACAAGCAGGTGACAACAATGATATCTATTCATTTCAAACAAAAGACATCAACGCGAGTGAGAAATTTATGATGCAAGGGTGATAAAAGGTAAATAATAAACGAGTGACATTTGTAAGTCCATGTAAAAAAAAAAAAAAATATATCATACGACGCTTTTCAATACAGTTGTGAGAAAACAGATAACAGACACACACAGAGACATTGGCGTCAAACTTATAACACCCCTGTTTTGCGTCGGGGCTTAAAAAAGGACCGAAACAAAAAAAAACAAAACATGGCTACATACCTATCAAGGTTTCGGAAACTGAAGTTAATTTTACGCGACTTGTGGCTCATTCCGCTCATTTTATATGTCCGGCGGAGTAATATCACATTATTTTTTTCTATACATACACATAATAAGTAGCTCGTAGACGACTGTGAGCACCTAGACAAACCATTCAGGTTTAATGGTGCCAGATGAATAATTGTTTTGTATTTTGTTTTGAAATTGGTAAAAGTAAGTAGGTATATTTTTTTAATCTCACATTAACTATTCGTTATTTATTTTTCGTATTCACAACTTAAGAGCCCGCTGGAGTTCATAAATCCCATAAAAATGTAGTCTTTGATTCATTTGTTAACAAAACAATAGATTTTGAAATTATTTTATATAAATAATCGGATGACGTATATCTGTGTCGGTATCGCATTACTTTTTTGAAAAACGAAACAGGAATCCATTGTAAATCAATAAACTTGTTTTCCGTCTTTTCCCTTAAAAACAAGTTTATTGATTAACAATGGTTAATATATTTTTTTATTTACTAGAAATATCTTGCTTGTTCTTCCGAGCTAGAAATTTTAAAAAAAGTGGCAAAGTTGCGGTAAAATAAATTTTGCGCACAATAAACTGGCACATAAAATACCAGTTTTCGAGCAACTGTATTGAAAAAATCTTTCTTTATCATTCAGTTCAGACTCACACTTGCTTGGTTTTCATTATTTGTAGTTTTACTAATCATAATAGTACTATTGGTACTATACTACACACACACACCCTTCTCACAAATATTTATTGACAGATGGCATTGACAACACGTATTTATTATTATTACTAGCATTATTAATAGCTTAAAAGATAACTAAAGGTTGTCTGGAAGAGATTGCTTTTAGCAATAAGACCGCCTACTGTACACTACATTATAACATGTATATGTATTAGCTTTACGAAATTGTTTTTGGTGTACTATAAGTGTAAATAAATAAATAAATAAGCAGTTAACTATAGAAAGAGGTAATTCTTATAAAGTGATCCACGAACACAAATTGTGTTCGTGGATCACCTGTTCGTGGCCCACATAGGCACACTTCATACAACGGGCCAGATATGACATTTCAAAAAAGGGATGATGGAACAAACAAAATGGCGGTGAAATACTATACGTTCGACAACCAAACTGTAACTAATCTGTATCAATCTGGGTGACGAGGGGGTGAGGTCGCAATCTAGAGAGCGGCAGGGAGTGTCCATACTGTATGTTAGTACTAAAATATATACTTTGGCTATAGTGATGTCCTTCCAGAGAAGTTCAAATCAAATATAACTAACCAAGTAGGAGAAATCCCTAGCCAAGAACGTTACAATTAATATTCTCAGTAACCGAATATTCCTGGATAAAAATAATCGATGCTGAGAGCTATATATCACGAAATTCTTGAAACATAAATATCATTGGGCGTTCGTACAAATATTTTTCTATTAAGCTATGGTATAGCTTTTATCGCGGGCTTTGATGGGACCGAATCAAAAAATTTCGTAACGAAAAAACCCGACACCCCAAAAAAAATGAAAATATATTGAGTTCTAAAAAATCACAATGCCATCTACCTATCCATCATGATGATGGTGATGGTGGTCGCGATGGTGTTCGCGATGGTGGTCGTGATTGTGGTCGCGATGGTGGTCGATGACGATGACGATGATGATTTAATTTTCTTATCTTTCTTAGTGTTAATTTATTACATTAACATCCCGCGCCCCAAGGACTATCTGGTACTGGTGAATGCTGCATAAATAAAAAATAAATAATTAATTATAATTGCATAAGTTGATGAAAAATGCTATGCAGCTTTACCGTGACAGTCCCCGAGTGCCACACGTCTTTTTTAAAATAAATTAAATGCCAATACAGAACACGGTTGCTGCATTGGTCCAAGCACGTTCGTTATGTATGGCGAGTCTTCTTTAATACAAAGCGAGAAATAGCGGCTATGCGTTACACATGTTGACTATGTGAGTATATTTAGCTTATATACACGTGTTATGTCAGAATTTAAGAGTAATAAATAAAAAAATATTGTTCTTTTACGACATTTAAAAAAATATATTTATTTGATAAAAAGAAAATTGAAAGTGAAAAGTTGAAGACTACGTAAAAAGGAATTCACAGGGTTGCTGTTTAATTTTATCAATTTACTTATTTTAGAGTCTGTTTACCTCACGAGGGCGCGTGATTCACTTGTAAGGGTTCCGGCAGAATAACAGCGGCGTAGGTTGCCTAGGTAACACCAGGTCTCACCCGCGGCAGTATGCTGAGCCGGTACCCCAACCAGCACAGATTTTTTTTTCATCTTCGTTACATTAATGTATTTTTATTTTAAGTTTAATTTAATATTTTTGTAACATAACTTAATATTCTGTATGTGTCTGGAATAAATCTTTTAAAGTGAAACTTTTATTACATCGTCTCAAGCTTTTTCGTCTGTGTGTTGCGTGACGGCAAAGAGATTATTACATCGTCTCGAACTTTTTTCGTCAGAGCACCCATGATCGTTTCGTCCTTTGTACCGTAGCTCTAAGACGAGAGCAGCCATGATCGTTTCGTTCTCTGTACCGTTGCTCCAAGAGAAGTAAAACTTTTATTACATGATCGTTTCGTCCTCTGTACCGTAGCTCCAAGACGTGAGCAGCCATGACCGTTTCGTACTCCGTAAATGTCTATAATGTAAAAAAAGTTTCACTTTTATCATGTTTTCATAAAACTACACACTCTTTTTTTCTTATCTTATCTTATCTTAAAGTTACAAAAATAAAAAGTTACGAAAGTTTCACGAAAGTTATGGGATAGACTTATGTCCCCGTATGTCTATTTTGTTTTTCTGTAACTGTTTTTTTTACCTGTTTTCTCGCAACTGTACCTATTGAAAAACGTTGTATGATACATGGCTGTAAAAAGTAAATGGCAAACTCTTGACGATGGTAAATGCCACTTGTTTGTTAAAATACCTTTTTTAAACAAGGGTGGTACACCTTTTTCAATACAGTTGTGAGAAAACAGGTACAAAAAAATTACGATAATAATAGTACATCAAAAACCTTTACAGTTTTATCCGTGCACTAGTTAACATTGTTGCTGACACAATCCTCTTAAGCTAAATTAAAGTAAGTACCTAACCTATGATAACAAAAATTAAAAAAGATAAAAAGTAAATAAGAAAATATATCATTATTACAAAAATTTGCGTCGGTGGCGTAATGACAAGGGCCGCTACCTCCTGTCCGGGAGGTCGTGGTTCGAATCCTGTCACTTACTAATGTGTTTTAGAATTTCAATTTCATATGTACGTTTATCCGACGCTCTTACGGTGAAGGAAAATATCGTGAGGAAACCTGCACACGCCTGCGAAGAAACTCGAAGGTTGTGTGTGAAGTCGACCAACCAGCACTGGGCCTGCGTGGTCGACTAAAGCCCGATCGCCCTAATTCAGGGTAGACTCGAGCCCCTCGGTGGGGATGTTTATGAGCTGAAACGATGATTACAAAAATAATAATGAAATAAAATATGTATCCAACTATTAAAATATAAAATAAAACTTGATGATATACCTATTTGAAAAGATGGGCACATACCCTATTTAATAGCAAGATAGACCTTGAACTAACATGCTAGACAAGATAGGCCTAAAATGCGGAGAACAACCGAAATATAGGCCTATATCTTGTAAACGGATATTATATAAAATTATGCGAAGGGCGACTTTAAAAGCTGTATTACTGAAGCTCTTATTAGATCGTATGGCGGTATGTCAATATTCAGGTCACACAGCCAGGTAACTGGGTCAGAAAGAACTCAAAGAGAAAAAAAAGGCAGAACAACAACATAACATTGATGTGTTCCGGATTGAAGATAAGATAGCCAGTTCTCCTTTGCGTTGGGGAATCTTGGTAAGCCCGCTTCCATCTTCGGCATCATCGTCACTTACCATCAGGTGAGATGATGCCAAGGGCTTACCAATTATAAATAAAAAAAGCTTTGAGGTCTACTGAGACGGGTTTGTTTTCAGATTGCTGTTATTTTAGCCATACTTAAAAATTTGTCACAGAAATTTTAGAAAAGTAGTCTTTGAAGGATTGAAATCGTTAAAAACGGAAAAAGGTCTTATTGTTTTTATTTTTATTTTTGACAAGGTTGCGTTTGGCACTCGAGGTCGAAAACTTTGTCAAAATCGTATACAGAGTGTACCGAAATTGGTGTAGGTTAACTTGGCCTCCTGCACATCATACTGAATAAATTTTCCTAAAAAAATCCATAGTCAATTCGCAAAATAAAATTAACTCTTAACACAAATCGAGCAGCTGATTTACCAATTTCGTGAAGTTATGTAATGGAGTGGCGAATATTTTTTTCTGAGTTTAGACTATGTGAGTCGTTCAGTATTACTTTTTTTTACACCAATTTTTTACACCCTATAAACTCAGTAAAAATTCAGAACTATCCGATTTGACGCAAGGTCTGATGCTTAAGGTTACTGCATCAATTCTTATGCCATAAAATTTTGACGATAAGCGACGACAAATTTTCTTACAGGGTGAAAAAGGTTGAGTCAAGTGCATTAAACGCTTGAGAATATTTTGTCAAACACGTTTAAACAACCGAATTTAATCGCAACAACAAAATACAATATTGCAATTTTTTGATTTTGTTATTTTTTTATAGTACTGAACCGATTTTGATACAATTTATGTGGGACCATTCTGGAAGCATAAAAATCGGTTTACAGTCAGAGAAGAAATCGCGTAACATACAAGTTTGGTAAAATGTTTCCTTTGTCACTCCCGGAATAAAATAAGATGAGATGATATGAGAATTGATGAAATGAGATGAGATATGAGATAAGATAAGATGAGATGACATGAGATGAGATGAGATAAGTTAAGATAACATTTATTGTACAAAAACACACAGAGACAACATAAAAATAAAAAAAGTACAAATAACACAAAGAAAAAGTAGAAAAATATGAGTACGATACGAATCAAGACAAATCTAACGGTACTTCGAACTCTAATATCTATCAAGCCGTTTAGATGATCTTGTGAAATAAAGAGACATAGATACATTCACACTTGTTTTCTTTTATATCAAACCAATTTACTTGCTAAATCAACATTCCTTGTATCTTACGCTATTTTCTATTCCAAAAACGAAAAAAGGCGAAACCTAATTTCACCAGGCAAATGTTGTTTTCAAAAGAGTGTTTTAATATTTCTAGCACGTTCCTGAGACTTTCATTTCCAGAACATATTCCGAGGTGTTATTTCAGTATTATTTTGATAAAACATTGTAACCTGTAACAGATTTTGTAGCTCATTTTGTGTAGAGCTCCTCCCTCAACACTGTCAATACCCTCAAGCCCCCTCAACACACAAAGATAGAATAATCAAATTGAAAACAGAATCAGTTTGGTAAAAAAAGGCTGAGATATACTTAAGTAACTACCAATTGTAAAGAAATATATCTTTCTCCCACTCGGTGGACCGATGACCTGGTGAAGGTTTTAAACCGCCTCCGTAGCCCAGAGGCAAAGTTCACTGGCTTTACACAGGAGGTCGCGGGTTCGATTCCTAGCGGGGTCAATTGTAAGACTCGGTTTGGTTGGTGGTAGGACATTTTCTAAGCCCGCCTAGCTGGCTACCACCATCTTATCTAAGTCTTGCCGCCAAATATCAATGTTGATATCATTGGTATATTCCGGCATGAAGATAAGATAGCCAGTTCCCCATTACGATAGGGAATCTTGGTAAGCCCGCTTCCATCTTCGGCAACATCGTCACTTACCAAGGGTCAAGGGTTTACCAATTGTGAATAATAAAAAAAAGGTCGAAGGAAGCCGCTGGATGCGGGCAGCGCAGAACCGGTCGTCGTGGAGGTCCTTAGAGGAAGCCTATGTCCAGCATTGGACGTCCTTCGGCTGATATGATGATGATGATGATATATTTCTCCTGGAAGTAATATACCGGATATGGCCTATGACGTCCGAAGCCATGTTTGACTTCTCTGTCTAACTAACTACTTAAAGCCTTTGAATCTGTAAATTTTTTTTACATATTTTTATATTTCTTTTGGACAATAAATGATAGGGTAAAACCAGGATGGTTGCCCCGATTGTAATAAGGTACTCTCATGCTATTTTATTAATCTATCGAAAGACTCTCCACCTACCACTAAGTTGACCATGTCTAATGTGTCTCTGTGCGATTGCATGAAAAGGCAAAATGCGATCAAAGTTTATGCGGGATACGTGTCCTGTTTCTCGGCGGCACATCTATCCTAAACTTAATTTACATGGTTCAGGCAACAATTCCCTACGTGGGATATATGTCTCAAATACAGATTCCTAATAAAGGCTAATGCTCTGGAAATATTAAAGATAATGTTTTTTCATCACATCAGCTCATATATACATCCCCACCGAGAGGCTTGAGACTACCCTGAATTAGGGCGATCGGACCTTAGTTGACCACGCGGGCCCAGTGCGGGTTGGTCAACTTCACACATAACCTTCGAGTTTCTTCGCAGATATGTGCAGGCTTCCTCACGATGTTTTTCCTTCACCATAAGAGTTTCGGATAAACGTACATATGAGATCGAAATTAGAAAACACATTGGTACGTGGCAGGACTCGAATCACGAACTCCCGAATAGGAGGTAGCGGCTCTTGCCGTTGCGCCACCGACGGTCTATAATACATAAGAACGTTTTTTACTCTTCATAAATTTGTAGGTAAAAAATTAAAGGACCGGCCAGTTTTACAAATAAACTATTTTGCTTTTTGTACTGAGAGATATGGAGTGATTTCAAAAAGTGTGGCAACTATTCGGCTTCTACCCTATCTTATCCGATCCAGACATGACAGAGAAGATGTACTTGTATGGAAACCAGTACTTAACAATACCACACCCTGGACACTTCATACAACGGGCTAGAAATGACATTTCAAAAAAGGAATGAAGGAACAAATAAAATGGCAGCGAAATCCTATACGTTCGACAACCAAACTGTAATCAATCTGTATCAATCTGGGTGAAGAGGGGGTGAGGTCGCAATTTAAAGAGCGGCAGGGAGTGTCCATACTGTAGGTTAGGACTAATATATATACTTTGTCTGTACCGTACCATCACGAATCAGCTTATACACTTCTCTCACAAAGTATAATGCAAAAAAACAGTTTTCTTAATTAAAAAATAACAAACTACACAGGAAAAACTTTCTCACGTTTATTAACCAACAACTGAGCACGCGACATCTTTTATTTATTCAGTATTTTCACACGGCAAACCTTCTTTCTTTCAAGCAAGTAAGTGGCCTTTAGTACTAGTGTCCTTTCGTCACCCATAACCTTGTGCTATGCAAAGTAACACGACCGTTCATGTATATCTGACCATCTCAGATGTGCAGGTTTTCCCACGATGTTTGCAATCATTGTTTCAGTGAAGCGTCAGATCATCATCATATCAGCCGACAGACGCCACTGCTAGGCAAAGGCCTGTCCTGCGCCGCTCCTATCCAGCGGCTTCCCGCGACCTTCATCAGGTTGTCGGTCCAGCGCATGGGAGGCCTGCCTACGCTGCGTTCGATACAAAAATGTTATTCGATTTTTATTAATTGGCAACGCTTAACACGCTACTTTTACTATGTTTTGTTTTTTCTATTGTTGATTTGCAAAAAAATTACTAGACCGATTTTGATACAATTTACACATGAGCACTATGGAGTCATTATCTGTGAAACAAAAAAGAATCATTAAAATTGGTTTATAATTGGAAAAAAAATGCGTAATGTACATAAATAAAAACGTACAGTCTATTTATTGAGAACCTCCTCCTTTTTCGAAGTCAGTTAAAAGTCAATGCTTCATTTTCTGGAATTAAAACTCCGGCTGATATTGGATAAACTGTTTGGAGCTCCGTTATTGGTTTTATAATGATTTTTTAGTAGTTAAGTGAGAGCACTGCACTCGCGCCGTAGTCGTCCAAAAGCAAAGAGAATGTAAAGATTGATGTGAAATGTGAGGTAGTGTTGCCATGTCGTTGTGTCGTAGACAGATATAATTACGGGATTCAAAACAGAGTTTTTAATGCTGAGCCATAAACTTATTTTATTTAATTATTGTTAGGCATTTCATTTCAGAAAATAGAAGGGGGGCGGTTGCATGGTTGTGCTCTTAGCATCACCTATATATAGTATAGGGCATTGAGACAGATTAACTACTACAGACGTGTGCAGCGCTTTACACCCTAAAAATACTTTTTCGCCTTTCCCGCTAAACAGAGAGGAGTGATTACGCCATTTTGATGACTGACTCGGTGGCTCAGTGGTTAGTGCTCTTGACTACTGATCCGAGAGTTGTGGGTTCGATCCCCACCCAGGGCAAACATTTGTGTGATGAGCAGATTTGTTTGCTCTGTGTCTGGGTGTTAAATATCTATATATGTATGTATTTAAACGTATATAAGTATGTATATCAGTCTCTGGTTCCCATAACACAGGGAATCCTACTTTGGGGCCAGATGACCATGTGTGATTTGTCCCAGAATATTTATTTATTTATTATTATTATTATTTGCTTCACCTTATGTGACGAAGTCAATCTTTTTGGTTATTTTTTATTTTCAATCTGTTTCATATCATCTTTTTGTCTATTTTCACTTTTTATTATTTTACTTGTCGTTCTGTAAGCCAATATAGTAATATTGGCTGCTGTTCCATTTTTTTCACGTTTATTTCTTTTTATATCAGTTGTTATACAAATTGAGTTTTAGTGGATTTTTCAATTTTTTTTTATTGAACCCTTGGCTTTCCTCCATCATCAACTACCTTATTGTGTGTGCAACGACGTAGTGGAGGGTGCGCCCTACGCCGCACATAAAAACTATTTTGCTCCTTTCCCCTTAATAAGAGGCGAGCGATACAGGGAGCACTGGGAAAAGATTTTCAAAATTCTAATGTTATTTTTTTTATTCACAATTAATTATGCCAACATCATAAAATTAAGCAAATTTCGTAAATCTAGAAGTTAATTGTACTAATTTATTTTAGGATGGCACATGGTGTGTGTGTGTGTGTGTATGTACACATGTGTACATCTGCGAAAGGTAGCTACTAGAACTTTTAAACGGAAAAAAAAAGATAGTGCGAATCGGACTCGCTCACCGAGCTTTCCGTACCGCATCACCACACAAGTATAACAAAGACAACTATTTATTACAAACAAAACCACAACGCGAGCGACGAGATGTTTTTTTTTAAATACAAGTACAACTTTGACTGACTCTTTGGCTCAGTGGTTAGTGCCCTTGACTACTGATCCGAGAGTCATGGGTTCGATCCCCACCCAGGGCAAGCATTTGTGTGATGAGCAGATTTGTTTGCTCTGTGTCTGGGTGTTAAATTATATCTATATATGTATGTATTTAAACATAAATAAGTATGTATATCAGTCTCTGGTAACCCATAACACAGGGAATCCTACTTTGGGGCCAGATGACCATGTGTGATTTGTCCCAGAATATTTATTTATTTATTTACTTACACTTGGCTGGTTATTATTGTTGTTTTACTTTAGGATTATTACTAAAGTCACACCAAGTTTCACGTTTGTTTGTATTACCATTTTTAAGATAGATCAAAAACTGATTAAATACACTTTTTTTTACGGGGACCTCCCTTAATTAGCTTTTTTTTGTTATTTGGTGGCAAATACCTACCACACATAATTTTTAATCCACAATTATCTTTCAGTAAAAGTTGCAGCCAGCTACCCATTACGGTTCCGAAGTTACAGCCTTTAAAAGGTCGGACAAGGAGGCGGACGGACGGGTGGACAATCCCTCTCGTATATCTACCAGATACGCTAAACTACCAGGTTTATGATATAGCGTCCCCACTTATCGACAGCTAGGTCATATAGTAAGGGCCGCTATTCCTACCAGCACCATAAGGTGAAGGCCAGGATCACTTGCGGTTGGTCTTGCCGCCAAGACGCTTGTCCTGCTACTCTGAAAGGCGAGTGCCTCGTGGAAGAGAACCACTACCTACTGTCCAGGTAGGTCCCGGAGCTGTAGGCACGCTCACCTTCCGCGGCTTTCGTTGCTGGCGGTTCGATCCCCGCTATATAAAATATATAAAATAGTATAAAAAACCACCAACTACCGAAAGCCACTAGCCTTTCCGTGTCGCCACCTTGTTGCTATAAGCAATTAGGCGACAATTTACCCGCCACCTTTTCATGGCGAAATTTATAGTTGTTTAACGTTCCTCATGGTTTTTGTTCACGGAATAATTGTGGTGGAAGTGGTGGAAGTTGTTTGGGTGGGATAAGTTTTCAGGTTAATTGCATCGTTTCTAATGGTGTGGTTATGGGGCGTGACAGTTGGAACGACGCCATACAATTTTAATGAATGACTATTCCGGTAACTGTATTTATTTATTGATGGAAAAACGCTAATGCCTTTTAAGCAATGGAAATTAGTTTCAAAGAGGTACTTCATAACGTAACGTTGGTGATAGAACAAACTACTGCGACGCCGTCTACGAGACGCCGTGGGGATGTAGCTCTAGCTTACTAGTTTAAAATAAAAGGAGCATGTACGTATTAAATATCATCGAACATGAGTTTATTTTTTAATACGTAATGAAACGGAGATAGCTCTGTCGGCTGACTGATTATTATTTCTTCATTGAATCTAACGATATCACTTTCTTGTCATAAGATAGCGTATTTAGGGATCTCTGCCCTGCCGCGCGGATTACAAATATAATACACTTGGATGAGGACCTCTGTCCTGGCTCACGGTCCACCATAGAATTAATATCTATTATTTTGGAAAGCTTTCGAACGACTAACCAATTCAAATTTAAATTAATATTCTTAATACGACTCGCGCTGGCAAGAAATTAGCAAAAGGAGTCGCGAGTGAGGAAATGTTGAGATATACGATCTCTACATCACCCACCGCCTAATTGAGAAACGCATCGTGAAGCGATGCTTTTCTCTACCTCCTGTATACACCTACCTATAAGTGCCAACGTCTCTTGGCGCCTACCTATAGGGGAAGACGTCAGAGAGGAATCTTTCGACATCGATTTAGCAATGGGTAGTAAATTTGGAAAAGTATATGTGCAGACCAACTACACATATACACCGCGTTAATATTGGAACCACCCATTGCCCCAGCAGGGTAAAACCCCTTGAAACCCCTGCCACTCTGTCCACATTTATACAAATCAAAACTAATACTTCCCTATCTTAAGGAACATTAAACATATCTAGCCTGATTCCCTACACCTGACTTAATTCAACTATCCCAAAAATAATATCTTTAAATCGCTTAAACCACCTTTAACAAAAAAGAAACAAAATAATTAACGACCATACTATCTGTGGCCTGTAAAATGTTAAAATCATGCAAAGACTATCTTAAAAGTGGCGCTAATTACGAGATAAATATTTATTGGTCTGACCATAAAAGATCCCGGATAATCTGTGGTCATCTCAGATTAAAATAAAATTTTTTCTAAGCACCAATATTTTGAAATCAATACCAGATGTCAGAGAAGAAATCAATCAACAACTGAGATCCGCCCGAAATCAATGTATTAGGCTCAAAGAAATTTTGCAGTATGAACCATAGCCAAGCACCAGGGGAATAAACTCCAATTTAGAGCTCTTAGATAGCCTATGGCTAAATCTAAGCTCCCCATAGCGACACAGCTACAACTCATACCCGTTTTCTCTAAGAACAAAGTTAAGCAAGAAATTACAAATTCCTATTCAAAATTTAAGATTATTGGATCTCTTCTCTTCAAACTGGTCAGGTCATCTATCATCCTGCCGGCATCCCGGCAACTGTGCTACCTGCTCCTGGAAGGATACTGCTTATCCATCATCATCGCGGATGACGCCTCGCATTATAAAATGAAGAAATAATTATCTTTTTAAGTATTTACAACAAATTACATAATAATTGAAATTCTCTAGTATTTTTTATATATATTAACCCTATTCTACCCTAACCCTGAGAAATATATTTTTCAAAAGATTAACATGCACAATATCTCGTCGTGCACCGACACTATCATAATTACAATCACTAAAATGTCTTACTACTACATACGGTCCTTTGTATAATCTCTGTAACTTATATGTCTTCCCTGTCAATCTTCTTGGTGTGAACAACCAAACCCGATCTCCTACTTGAAACGTCAGATCTTTAGCTCTACGATCATACAACTTCTTCTTTTTAATTTGCGCTATACCTATATTACGTGCCACCCTATTCCTTACTTCCCGCAAACGCGTATTTCTTTCTCGCAAACTATCCCCAAATAATACTTTATTCAACCCCAACCGCCTATCTATATCTGTGCGATCTTCTCTCCCAAACATAACTACATATGGACTCATTCTAGTAGACGACTGTATACTACTATTATAAGCCTCAACCACCAACGGTAAATATAAGCACCAGTCCTTCTGATCCAAACTAACATACTTCGATAGCATATCCACCAAAGTCTTATTGAAACGTTCTACCAGACCATTCGACTGAGGATGGAATGCTGTTGTATGGATCATCCTCGCACCAAAATACTCCACCGTTTCCTTCACCACACGCGCTGTAAAAACCGTACCCCGATCTGCAACAATTTGTTTAACCAATCCGAATCTACACAACACCTCATTTACCAAAAAATCAATAATCACCTCTGCATTTACCCTAGCCACCGCCTTACAAATAGCAAACCTAGACACATATTCTACACAATTTCTAGTTTCTAGTTTACAAACAGCAAACCTAGACACATATTCTACACAATTTCTAGTTTCTAGTTTACAAACAGTAAACCTAGACACATATTCTACACAATTTCTAGTTTATAGTTCACAAATAGCAAACCTAGACACATATTCTACACAATTTCTAGTTTATAGTTTACAAACAGCAAACCTAGACACATATTCTACACAATTTCTAGTTTCTAGTTTACAAATAGCAAACCTAGACACATATTCTACACAATTTCTAGTTTATAGTTTACAAACAGCAAACCTAGACACATATTCTACACAATTTCTAGTTTCTAGTTTACAAATAGCAAACCTTCTTCTTCTTGTCCTTGCCCATATTCCCAGTTCATCTGGGGTCGGGCCTCCTTGTGCAGCGGCGCCAGGACTTTCTGTCCCGGGTTGTCATTGGCGAAATATCTTGGGCCTTTAGGTCCCTCTCAACAGTTGACCACCACGTAGCAGGTGGTCTGCCTCTTCCCTTGGGCTGTGTTTTGATGTTGAGCACAGTCTTTACAGAGTAGCTCTCCTCCCTTCTCATTACGTGGCCATACCAGCGGAGTCTCCCTTCTTTCATCTTGTCAGTTATTGGGGCTACCTTAAAGGATCCTCTGACATATTCATTACGTATTTTATCCAAGCGTGTTACCCCACCTGCCCACCTCAGCATTTTTATTTCTGCCGTATGCATTTGTTGTTCGTGCTTCTTTAGTGCAGTCCAACACTCTGAACCATATAACATTACCGGTGTTACGGCAGTCTTGTAGATTTTGCCTTTTGTTTTAATGGGCATCCTGGTATCGCAGAGTACTCCAGATAATGATCGCCATTTCATCCAAGCTGTGTTGATCCTGTGACTTACATCTTCATCGACTCGTGCATCAGTTGTCAGAACCGATCCAAGATACCTGAAGCGAGTGACTCTGGGTATTGCGGTATTTTCAATATTTATGTTACATCCAAGCTGTTCTGTTCCACCCAGGTCACACTCCATATATGCGGTTTTTGTGCGGCTGACACGCAGTCCGTGTCTCTCCAGTTCCCTGAGCCAAATGTCAAAGGTTCTCTGCAGCTCAGACGCTGTTTTCGCTATAAGCACGATATCGTCCGCATACAGCATACACCAAGGTATTTGTGCTTGAAGGCTTCTGGTGACGTAATCCATACTCAAATTGAAGAGAAGAGGACTCAATGCTGAACCCTGATGGACGCCAACTTTAACCTGGAATGGGTCTGTTATACCAGCAGGACTCTTAATCTGTGTGGTTACGCTGTGGTACATGTCTCGTACTAGCGAGACATAGGTCTCAGGTATGTTTTGGGCTCGCATAGCTTGCCACACCAGTTTCCGAGGGACTCTGTCAAAAGCCTTTTCCAGGTCTATAAAAGTGAGGTATAGGTTCTCTCTATTTGTCCGGCATTTCTCCATCAGGATTCTGATGGTTTGTATGGCTTCCGTCGTAGACCTCCCAGCTGTGAAACCAAATTGGTTTTCAGTAGCACTGGCTGATGAAGCGTCGGTGGCTCAGAAGCGTCGGTGGCTCAACCGGTAACGACTCGGTCCATCTAACCAGAGGTACCGGGTTCAAATCTGGACGGCCAATGTACCAATGAGTTTTTCACAAACTTACGTACATACTTACCGATTGCTTTAACGGTGAAGGAAAACATCGTGAGGAAACCTGCACACGCCTGCGAAGAAACTCGAAGGTTGTGTGTGAAGTCGACCAACCCGCACTGGGCCCGCGTGGTCGACTAAGGCCTAATCGCCCTGATTCAGGGTAGGCTCGAGCCCCTAGGTGGGGACGTATATGAGCTGTAATGATAGCACTGGCTAATAAACTGAGACGAGCGCCCATAACTCGCTCCCAGAGTTTGAGAGTGTGTGACGTTAGCTTGATTCCTCTGTAGTTGTTGCAGTCTGCTACGTCACCCTTGTTTTTGAACAGCGGGCATAGGAAGCTTCTTCGCCATGAGTTGGGTTTGGTTTCGAGAAGGATTCTGTTAAATAGTTCTGCGAGCCAGGGCAACGCGTCATCCCGCAGGAGCTTCCAGATATCGGCAGGTACGTTGTCAGGGCCAGTAGCTTTATGGAACTCCATTTTACGGAGCGCATTTTTTATTTCTTGCGGATGAATCTGTTGGATAGGCCCCTCCGTAGACGATATTTCTGGAAGATTCTCGCTAGGGAATTCTTCGTTTAGCAAGCAATCAAAATACGTTTTCCACCTCCTTTTTATATCATTATCCGATGTTAATAGCCGACCCTGCTCATCTCTGATATATTTACTGGATTTTATATCAAGTGTTGCCTTGTGCCTCTGTTTGGCTATTTTAAATATTGCGTTTTCAGATGGCGCGTTTTCTAATTTTTCATAAAATTTGTGCCTGGAATGTGCTTTCGCTTGCGCTACGACTGACTTAACTATTGCCTTCATTGATTTGTATTCAACGCGGTCTTCCTCAAGGCCATTTTTCTGCCAGGTCTTAAGTACTAGGCGTTTTGATGTTATTATTTGTTTGACGTCATCATTCCACCAGGTGGTGTCTTTTGGTGTCGGTAATCCGCCTCTAGAGACTCCCAAAACTGCCCTTGCCTGGGTTTGGCAGAAGTTTTCGAAATCGAGCCACATTTTGTCCACTGGTTTGTCACTAATGCTATCTCTGTTTAGGTACGCTTTGATAGTATTTAGGAGTTGGGAGCCTTTATTACTGTGAAGTTCCTTCCATTTTATATGCTCAGTACGATCAATGCGCATTTTAATTGGCTTCGGTAGTTGTATTATAGCCAACAGTAGTCTGTGCTTTGAGGTTATGGCCTCTCCCGGTATGACTTTACAGTCCTTGTAGTTCTTCTTCAATGAGCCTGTCGAGATAATGTAGTCTATTTGTGTACTGCATTTGGCGCTTTTGTATGTAATGATATGTTCTTCCTTTTTTCGAAAAAATGTATTAATAATTTTAAACTTGTATTTTGCCGCAAATTTTAAAATGTCCAGTCCCTCCTGGTTTCGTGTGCCATATCCATAGCCTCCGTGCACTTCTGGGTATGCTTCCTTGCTTGCCCCGACGTGCCCATTCAAGTCTGCCCCTATGTGGATGAGTTCCTCGCATGGTATGTTTTGCAGCAATTCATCAAAGTCTTCCCAGAAGACTTCTTTTTCGAGTGTAGAGCATCCTACTTGCGGCGCATATGCTGAGATGATGTTTAGGACCGGCTGGTTATCTAGTGCAATTTTAACTGAGATTAACCTATCGCTCTTCCTCTCAATATTTATAATTCTGTGCTTAACGACTCCCCTGGCAAATGCCGAAATCTGGTCCGCGGCGAGGACGAATCAGCTGGCGCTGCCAGCGGCGCCATTTCGCTTCAACTGTGGGGGCTTTTTGTGGGTGGTCGCCATTATTGTCAAGGGTTACAAAAACAATTATTTCTCAATATCTTTGTATGGACACTATATATAAAACTTATAACGGTGAAATCGTCATAAACTGACTATCTGACTAAAATATTTGTGTATTAAACTTTGTGAAATATAATTCAACAGTCTCGGCCAAAGATAGGGTAAGTAGGTATTAGTAGGTATTGCACTTGAAAGTAAAAAAACGTGAACTGTGAATGCTACAATAACAATAGATAATATAATAACATTGTATTGCTTACCCAGTTTATTGGGAATTTCAACAACACTGAGTTTTTCTATGCAAAACAACAAAACAATCACTAAACAATCACTTTAAAAACAGGTACGCGCACCGCCCGGGCGCAGCTGAAAGCACTGACTGATTCGAAGGAGATTTCTATCGAAAATCATTCACCGTTGGCTTTGCACTCATTCCTAACTCTATCCTTGTCTTATCAAGGAGCTTTAGCAAACGATAGAACAACGCAGCGATAGTTTTCGCTCCATACTCAGGTATGAAGTGAGTCGCTTCCCGCGTAAAGGGATCTGACCAGATTTAGGCGTTTCACATAAGCGTCAAATTCCCGCCGCGCCCGCTATTGGACAAACACAGATCCGCATAATCTGCCAAAATGGCGCGCCAGCGGAGTGGTCCCTGTCCAGTATGATTGCTACTCCATTACGTTTTGTGTCTACTCCGTGGTAAATGAGTTGATACCCATGGCCAATGTCACGGGATTTAGACCCTTTCCATCTCGTCTCCTGAATACAGCAAATATTAATATTCCTATGGTAGAGTATGTCACTGAGTTCTGCACTGCGTCCAGTCATGGATCCAAGGTTCCATGTGCCTAGTCGTAGCCTATTAGCAGTTTTAGTTTGCGAATGGTTGTTCTTGTCAGAAACGTCGCTTTGGGGGAACGCCCTAGTATTGTACTCGCATCTTCTCAGGTTTCTTCTGTTCGCATTCGCATTCGGGCTCTTTACGTCGCTTAAGGGGGACGTCCTAACTGTTATCGTTTCTTCTTTTCGTTTTACTGTCATATTGCACAAAGAGAAAAAAGTTTTGACTGTAGTTTTACGGCCGGTTGTCACCTGACGCCAAGGCCTTCGTCTTTTCTTCTTAAGACGTGGGTGCCGCCGTTGACTCATTTTATAAAGTTCATCCGCCGCCTTCCCTACTGCGTACTCCAGCCCAAGCACGCAGCATAACTGCAGCCTCTGCTCCGAATATGTCAGAGAAGCCCACAGCCAGGATTTGATAACGGAGTTTCCTTCTCCGGCCTGTTTGGTCCGCGGGAGGTATTTTATTTCCCTCCTACCCATCAGATATGATATACCCTCCGGGCATTCCCCTATCCGCCACCCGGGGACGCGTTCTTTGGGGTGAAAGGCTCCCCCGAGGACAAATAGCAAACCTAGACACATATTTTACACAAGTTCTAGTTTCTAGTTTACAAACAGCAAACCTAGACACATATTCTACACAATTTCTAGTTTATAGTTTACAAATAGCAAACCTAGACACATATTCTACACAATTTCTAGTTTATAGTTTACAAACAGCAAACCTAGACACATATTCTGCAGAATTTCTTGTTTCTAATTTCTAGTTTCTAGGTAATTATACTTTAAACTCTGTTAATAAAACACTTATTACACTCGCAAATCCCAAATTATAACCCAGTTCAATCTCGATTCCCCACGATCGTGTTAGTAAAGCAGACCTCTGATCTGGGCGAAGGCCACCTATCGAATGAATATCTATTGGTTTGGAAAGCTTTCGAAAGACTTACCAATTCAAATTTAAATTAATATTCTTAATTCAACTCGCACTGGCAAGAGAGTAGCAAAAGGAGTCGCGAGTGCGGAAATGTAGAGATATACGATCTCTACACTATCTTTTACCACAGTATTAAAATATAGCGGCTTATAGTAGTGCAACGAATGTACTTACGCAGAGCAACGGAAGGGTACTTGCGGGGCAGCGGGCGGTGGGGCACAGCTTGGTTGCAGTTGGCTGCAGGCTAGTACTTAGTACCTACGCCGTAGCGGCATCGTGCGACATCAAAGGCGTTGCGCTACTAAGCCATATCTTAAAACTGTGCTTTTACCATTCTATAACTTGATTATTTTTTTATTCACAATTGGTAAGCCCTTGGCATCATCTTACCTGATGGTAAGTGTGCGATGATGCGGAAGATGGAAGCGGGCTTACCAAGATTCCCCAATGAAATGGGGAACTAGCTATCTTATCTTCAAGCCTTAACACATCAATGCTGTTTACATTTATGTTTGGCGGTAAGACTTAGATAAGTTGGTGGTAGCTAGCTAGGCCGGCTTAGATAATGCCACTAACCAAACGGAGTCTTACAAAATTTGAATCCGCCGGGAATCGAACTCGCGACCTCCTGATTCAGGCGGCGACGACCGAGTCCATGAACAGGTTACTAGTATGATGACGGTTTTTAAGCAAACATTAAATGAGTTGGATCACAGTATGGATTCGCTAAACTGAAGTGGCAGTGGGCAGGGCACATAGCTCGTAGTACAGGTGGCAATAAAGTTCTTGAGTGGCAACTGCACGAAGACGTAGAGTAGGAAGGCTTCCGATACGGTAAACCGATGACCTGGAGAGGGTCTCAGGAAGCCGCAGGATGCGGGCGGCGCAGGACCAGTCGTTGTGGAAATCCTTGGGGAAGGCTTTTGTCCAGCAGTGGACGTCTTTCGGCTGATATGATGATGATAGATTTTTGTACACTGTAACGTAATGTTGGTGACTAAACACTACCATTACACCCACACTACCTTTAACCATTCTTCATCAAATGATCATGATATTATTATAAGCTAGAAGACGTCCACTGCTGGACAAACGCATCCCTCAAGGATTTCCACGACGACCAGTCCTGCGCTGCCCACATCCAGCGGTTTACCGCGACCTCAGGTCGTCGGTCTATCGAGTACAGGGACTACTTACGCTATGTCTTCCGGCGCCACTCGAGAACTTTACTACCCCAACGGCCATCTGTTCTACGAGCTATGTACCAAATGTCTTAGAGAAACTACATAGTACTTAGGTATATCCATTTAGCGCAATACGTCTTTGTGCAGTAACTAGGATAACTAGAGGCAACGGTCCGAGAATGTTCGTCACGCCTCGCGCGTTGATATATCGACGAGCTCGGTCTGAGGATTTAAGGGTTGTTCAGCGGAACTGATGGGCTGGTCTAAGGTTCAGAAGCTTGGCTAATTTATTGTCCAAAGGAAGTGTCGGTGGCTCAACCGGTAACGACTCGGTCCTCCTAACCAGAGGTCCCGGGTTCAAATCCGGACGGCCAATGTACCAATGAGTTTTTCGAAACTTACGTACATATACTACTACTTGGTGTAACAAAATTGGTGTAGGTTTCTTCAACTGGGGCTTCTACTTATCATACTGAACAACTTTTGTTCTACGACATTGCTAAAATCGCAAAAAAGTACTCTTTATACAAATCGATCAGCTGATCGACCAAATTTGTGCATTTTAGTGGGTATGGAGGGTCCAATTTTTTTTCGAGAATTGACTATACTTTCTTGGAAAAAGTTGTTCAGTATGATGAGTAGAACCACAAGTTAACGGGTCCTACACCAATTTTTTACACCCTGTATAAGTTTAGTAGTGTTATTACTAACAAAATATGGATCTTTGGTCTGAAATTAAATGATTATTATTATATACTTACCGATTGCTTTAACGGTGAAGGAAAAACATCGTGAGGAAACCTGCACATCTGATTCCAGATGTGTATAAAGGCGCATTGCACACGTCCGTAGGTGTAAATCTAAATGCCCTACACGCGACCACGGGTGATGCTAAGTGCAACACCAGGCAACCGCCGACTATCCCTTGGATAGCACGATTAATTGTGCCACACGCTAAGAGGAAAAATATGTTCAAATGAAAAGACAGTGCTTGAACTAGCCACCGTGTTCGTTGAGGGGCTGAATTCTGCTGCTGTATTATGACTCTATAATTAAAGTGTAACATCCGTGGCGTACCTTGTGGTTGATCCACTCGCCCCTCATCAGCAGGTCACGGGTTCGATTACCACTGGTGTCCAACTTTGTTTGGATGCTGGTAGGGCATTTTCTGAGTCCACCTGGCTATATCCAGCATCTTCTTAACTAAGTCTTGCCACAAAACATCTGTGTTAACGGTATCAATGTGTTGAGCTTTCTCGCTTCTCATTGGTCCGCCTTCGTTCTTATGATAGATCACCGTATTTAGGTTGGAGCCGCTCACGTCAAGGTTGTGTTTTAAAAAAAATACATATCACAAACTGATATTAAATTCTCTATGATGATAAACTAATTTTTATTGTCGATACATACGAATTTCTTTTATAGGGTCCCGTACAAAAGAAGAAACCCTTAGGCTTAGCGCGCACTGCTTTGCGTTTCTTTAACGCATGATCTGTGAAATATGGAGTGTAATAGAAGTGCGCGCATTGCGGTGAAATAAACGCATGTTTGTTGGCCGCCCGCTGCAAATTTGCGGCGAGTCTACCGGTCATATTTTTGTATCGCATAGAGATCTATGAAGCACCGCGCTCTGCGGCGAAAAAAACGCACTGAGATAGTCAAGAGATACTCAGTAAAAGAGCCAGTCTTCTACAGAAACAACCTTTTTTCAATTTGTATTTTTGTAATAAATTTCAGCGCCAAAAATTCTTAAGAAATTATCAAAAGATCTAACACTCATTCTGTACTATCTGATAAACTTTTTTGGATACGAACGTAGATCGTTATATCTGACAAAAAAAGCCCTTCATAGGCCTGAAGGCCGTCGAGGGATGTACCCAACGTTTGAGTACCCATTTTTTTACGCAAAATTAAATATATTATGCAGATAGCTTCTCTTGTATGGTAGTCCATAAAGACGACGTGTGGGCACGACGGCTGGAATTTGAATGACAAAACGTGCGTTTTTTTCGCGGCAGTCCGCGGACCCGTGACTGCGTTTATTATACCGCACGGTAAAATAAACGCAGTCACGGTCACCGCAAGGCAGTGCGCGCTAGCCCTTATAGGATCACTCGTGCGTCTGGCTGTCTGTCCGTCCTTCTGTCATAGACAATTTGCTCCGAATCTACTTGATCAAATCAGATTAAATTTTCTAGGACGGTGTAATCCTATGACCATAGATGTGCAAAATAAATAATTATTATTTTTAAAATAAGGGTCATTTTCGGGGGAAAAAATAGGAAATTAAAAAAAAAGTTTAGCAAACCTCACTGTGTCATATATCAAACAAAAGGGCTCGTTATGAGGACTTAAAATATATTTTTATTATTACTGCAAAATAAATAGATTTGATTTTATTCATGAAAGAAGACGAAAATTTACCATTCCCTCCCCTGATCTCCGAAACTACTGAGCCTAAAGATTTGAAAAAAAATATATTTGTAGATTACAGAAAAACCCGAAAGAATTCTATCAATTGAAAATAAAGTGGAAAACTCAATATAATACGTTCACTTACGGAAAATAGTTCACTAAAACGCCACTAGATAGCGCTAGTAGTAGTTAACTCGCGTCACAGGATTTCAAATGCGATATTTTGTATTTGACTTTGGCATTGTACGGAACCCTCTCCACGCGGGTTCAACTCGCACTTGGCCTGTTTTTATTTTTATAGTTTGTGATGAAAAATAGTGTGTATATCAGTCGGAGAAAACATATTTTAGTCTCGGGCGGGATATACAGGATTTCTCGCTACGCTCAGGGTTTTACTTTACCTGGCTCTCACTCATGATTCTGCTATAGAATCCTTCACTTCGCTCTGAATTCAAACTAACGCCCTCGAAGAACAAAATATTACTTTGTCCCCTTGTAACACAAATAACTAGTAAGAAAATTTTAAATCTTTATTGATACGTTGCCCGTCCCTGGATTAAAACACGGGCGTAGAACACTGGTTAGGAGGGCCGAAGACGGTAATAAGAAGTTAGAGCAATGGTCGTCGTCATCATATCAGCTCATATACGTCCCCACCGAGGGGCTCGAGCATACCCTGAATTAGGTCGATTGGGACTTAGTCGACCACGCGGGCCCAGTGCGGGTTGGTCGACTTCACAAACAACCAGCTAGTTTCTCCGCAGGCGTGTGCAGGTTCCTTCACCGTAACAGCACACCCTGGACACGAAACTGGCCGGAAATAACAATTCAAAAAAGGAATGACAGAACAAACAAAATAACGGCGAAATCATATACGTTTGACAACCAAACTGTAACCAATCTGTATCAATCTGGGTGACGAGGATTGAGGTCGCAATCTAGAGAGCGGAAGGGAGTGTCCATACTGTGTGTTAGTACTGATATATATACTTTGGTAAGAGCGTCGGAGAAACGTACATATTATGAAATCTAAATTTGAAATCACATTGCTACGTGGCAGGATTGGAACCACGACCTCCCGGACAGGAGGCGGCGGCCCTAGCCGTTACGTTAAGCTTAGAGCAATGGTCGTAATGGGGATTAATTAAACGGAAACTTTCATGACTTGGACCACAAAGTAAGGAGCATTTAAGAGCCCGAAACTCCAGACAGCATTGTTGGTATGTAGGACCGCTCCCGGACGTTCGCAATGTATGCAAATACACCCCCGTATTTCTACATAATGCTTCCTGCAGGAAAGACTCTCTTCGTAGTTAGTTCAGACATCATTATAATCATGAATAGGGATGACGACAGCATCAGAAATAAATTATGAACTCTTGAAATGCCCTGCTACTTAAACTTCGGAAAACCTTACTCCTTTTGTTAACCGACTACAAAAAAAGGAGAAGGTTTCTCAATTCGACCGTATATATAAATTTTTTATGTGTGTTCGCGGATAACTTCGTCATTTATGAACCGATTTTGATGATTCTTTTTTTGTTGGTAAGGAGATATCCCAAAGGAGGTATCATATTAAAGGAAACCAGATTCTGATTATGGTATCCCAGAGAAATCGAGGGGAACCTTAGTTTCCTGTTTGAAGTCGGTTTTTAAAAAAAATATTTTACATCAAGTCTTCGATTTTTAATTCACCAAAATCACAAAATGAGTACGTAAATGACGCTACTAAACTATGACGTCACGCCTAGGTATTTTAAACATCTTTAGAACTAAATGTGGTTTTTGACAGATACTTAAAAATAACTCAGATGACTAGCATTCGTCATCCCCATTATAAACTGCTTGAAATGGGGGATCTGACTGCATCTAAAATAAATTCTGAAATATGATTTCTCTTGAAGCTTCAAAAAACCTTACTTGTGTTGTTTTTTCCATCACGTCTTCAATTTTTAAATAAAAAATAAGTTCGTCAATGATGCAAATTTTCAAGAAACCTAAAAAAATTAACTAGTAAAAAAAATTGCCCCGTCTGACCACAAACAAAACACATGTTACATTTAGTGGTATGTAGTTCCGGGGATTGAAACATGCAAGTCATCTCACTAGTCACTTGCTAGTCACTAATAAAAAAACTATAAGTAGTGTCACCAAAATATCGATAATAAAAACAAGAACTTTTTTTAGGGTTCTGTACCCAAAGGGTAAAAACGGGACCCTATCACTAAGACTCCGCTATCCGTTCGTCTGTCTGTCTGTCCGTCTGTCACCAGGGTGTATTTCGTAAACCGTGATAGCTAGACAGTTGAAATTTTCACAAATGATGTATTTCTGTTGCCGCTATAACAACAAATACTAAAAGTTGGAAAAAGTGAAAATCTCCATAAAAAAACGTGTGTTTTTTTAAACGTAGAGAAACTAGCCCCATCTAGTATGATGGTAATTAAGGAACCCTTTGTACTAGCACTATCTAGTATGATGGTAATTAAGGAACCCTTTGTACTAGCACTATCTAGTATGATGGTAATTAAGGAACCCTTTGTACTAGCACTATCTAGTATGATGGTAATTAAGGAACCCTTTGTACTAGCACTATCTAGTATGATGGTAATTAAGGAACCCTTTGTACTAGCACTATCTAGTATGATGGTAATTAAGGAACCCTTTGTACTAGCACTATCTAGTATGATGGTAATTAAGGAACCCTTTGTACTAGCACTATCTATTATGATGGTAATTAAGGAACCCTTTGTACTAGCACTATCTAGTATGATGGTAATTAAGGAACCCTTTGTACTAGCACTATCTAGTATGATGTTACTGAACACTTTGTACTAGCACTATCTAGTATGATGGTACTGAACACTTTGTACTAGCACTATCTAGTATGATGGTAATTAAGGAACCCTTTGTACTAGCACTATCTAGTATGATGGTAATTAAGGAACCCTTTGTACTAGCACTATCTAGTATGATGGTACTGAACACTTTGTACTGGCACTATCTAGTATGATGGTAATTAAGGAACCCTTTGTACTAGCACTATCTAGTATGATGGTAATTAAGGAACCCTTTGTACTAGCACTATCTAGTATGATGGTACTGAACACTTTGTACTAGCACTATCTAGTATGATGGTACTGAACACTTTGTACTGGCACTATCTAGTATGATGGTAATTAAGGAACCCTTTGTACTAGCACTATCTAGTATGATGGTAATTAAGGAACCCTTTGTACTAGCACTATCTAGTATGATGGTACTGAACACTTTGTACTGGCACTATCTAGTATGATGGTAATTAAGGAACCCTTTGTACTAGCACTATCTAGTATGATGGTAATTAAGGAACCCTTTGTACTAGCACTATCTAGTATGATGGTAATTAAGGAACCCTTTGTACTAGCACTATCTAGTATGATGGTACTGAACACTTTGTACTGGCACTATCTAGTATGATGGTAATTAAGGAACCCTTTGTACTAGCACTATCTAGTATGATGGTAATTAAGGAACCCTTTGTACTAGCACTATCTAGTATGATGGTACTGAACACTTTGTACTGGCACTATCTCGTATGATGGTAATTAAGGAACCCTTTGTACTAGCACTATCTAGTATGATGGTAATTAAGGAACCCTTTGTACTAGCACTATCTAGTATGATGGTAATTAAGGAACCCTTTGTACTAGCACTATCTAGTATGACGGTACTGAACCCTTTGTGGGAGGTTCTGACTCGCGCTTGGCCGGTTTTTTTAATAAAAATTGGCATTTATATTAACAAAATATCCGAAATTTTATAATTAAACCCTATTACTATCCTTTGACATTTTCCAAAAACACTATTGTCATTTGATATTGTTTGTTTAAAAAAAAATATAATCTAATCTAATCTAAACATTATATAATATTAGAATTAGAGTCCAGCTGCGCATTGTGCATTTTGGTACGGGGAGTGTTTTTTTTTTTAAGAATTGATTATGTATGGGTTTTCTCGAGGAATGTTCTTCAGCTTATAGCAATTTCTTTACATCTGTATTAAACAATATGACATCAATATGAAGAATATATTATGACGATTATAAGGACTAAGAATATATGAGCGTCAATATTAGAGCGATTTAATATGAGCGTCAGTGGCGCAACGGCAAGGGCCACTACCTCCTGTCCGGGGGGTCGTGGTTCGAGCCTTGCCATGTACCAATGTGTTTTCGAATTTTGATCTCATATGTACGTGTATTCGAAGCTCTTACGGTTAAGGAAAACATCGTGAGGAAACCTGCACACATCTGCGAAGAAACTCGAAGGTTGTGTGTGAAGTTGACCAACCCGCACTGGGCCCGCGTGATCGACTAAGTCCCGATCGCCCTAATTCAGGGTAGGCTCGAGCCCCTCGGTGGGGATGTATATATGAGCTGATATGATGAAGGACTAATAAGGACTTTTAAAGGATAGACGCGGGCTTAGGCATTTCTGTTTTAACTTATTTTCCTTTTTTTGAACTTTTATTATACCGAGTAGATTTGTTTTCATGAAACAGTAATAAAAACCACCGACCCCATAATCTGGCGCGACAATACTCGCCGCAACTCCGGTAGCAGAGCACCCTGTGAATGAAGCTATACAACCACCCTGTATAATGTCCGACATGCACATTATCCGGTGCGCTTGACACCGCACACAATAGGGCTCAGCAGAATGGAATTTTTATTATCCACTGGCTTTTTGAACACCCTCTATATAAAGTGTTATGAAGTGCATTGGAGACAGGTATGTTCTTTATAGGCTCTTGCAGTTTATAGGTGAAATATAAAAGAGAGGAGAATAAGGTTTTATTGAATCTTGAATGCGGATGGTGGCGCATCGGGAGCCGGGTCGCTCCTTTCCCTCTATAATATGGTTGATGGGAGCGATGGCTGAATCTCGCGTTATACTCGTGACCTGTCCGTGTGAACTGGCCTACTCTTGTTAAATGCATTCAATGATTTTTATGTATAACTTTTCGTGTCATATTGTTTTCATGTTCTAATGACATAATCTGGTTTATATCAAGGATTTAATTTTGACGTTATTAAATAATTATTGTTTATTTCTTGATTCTTCACAAATGACATCGTTATCATTATTTTATGACTATCAGAAAGACTGTAATTTTCGCTTATTTTGAATAAATATATTGAATTGAATTAAATTGTAACATTTGTGTGATGAGCAGATTTGTTTGCTCTGTGTCTGGGTGTTAAATATCTATATATGTATGTATTTAAACGTATATAAGTATTTATATCAGTCTCTGGTTCCCATAACACAGGGAATCCTACTTTGGGGCCAGATGACCATGTGTGATTTGTCCCAGAATATTTATTTATTTATTTATTTTATTGTAGTAATCAAAGTTCAGTTTCATTGCTTTCAGTTTAAATAATTTTCGAAAAGCATAAAAGCTTTTTGGTGAAACTTTAATTTGAAGAGTTTTTATGCTCCAAAAGCCATTCGGCTCAAAACATTCGCTCAAATGGATATAAATACAAGTATTTAGAATGACGTCACATATTTAACAATGCATTGTCATCCGTACTGAACGTGTATACAAAATTTCAGCTCAATCGGTTGAATCTGCTTCAAAATCGAGTTACAAGATTTCACCCGAACAAACATACATACATACATTCTAGGTTAAATAAAAGCTTGTAAAAAAATATCTTCAAAATATAAAAAAGATCTATTGTCACCGGGAATACGGCTTCGTTCTAAATTTCAGATCAATCGGATCCCTGCAAGTCGCTTTAAAATCGATCGAAAGATTTGAACTAAACAAACGTACATACAAATAAAAGCTTTTAAAATGTGACAGATTTCAACCGCTCTAATTGTACTGCTCAATAATTTATTGAACTGCCCAATCGTATATTTTGAACTGCCTTGATTAGGTATACCTAATAATTATACTACGTTATACAATGATTGATTACCGTTCTAAATAATTCCCAAAAACATTACTTGACTGCTTCCAAAATTTAGCTTACGCGCTTTATATATGTAAATTTTATACAATTCAAATTCAACCTAACCTCAAATTGCAAATGGTGGATGCTACTTTCAAAATGGCGGCTCAATTGTTCGACCATTAACGGTGGATCGCCCAATTATTTGAATATTTTACCGATCAGGGATGAACGGCAGTAGGTAGGTAAATACAGTTAGCAGGAAAGTTTTCATCACGCTTTTATTAGCTTCACCTGTATGTATGTATGTTAGTATCTATGTTAGTATGTATGTTTGTAACCGACTCCTGTGCACTAGATTTTGACCCACTTTAAACAGACATAGTAAATTGAAACTTTGTACATTTATCAAGAATCAGTGACAATACAATAATTTCATAAGTTTATCCCATTATCCTGAACTAAAAACTGAAAAATAAATAAATAGTTTAAAAAAACTAAAAAAGCACGCTTTTAAAGCACATCAAACTAAGAAGTGAAAAATAATTCTTAATATAAGGTGCAAACAATAATGAACGAAAAATACTTGTATTATTGTGAAAAAAGCGTGGGTTGCTCGATGTACGAAAAATATGGCACAAAGCGCCCCACGCTTTTTTCACAGTAATACTAGTATTTTTCGTTCATTATTGTTTTAATCACAGATTTGAATAGAAGGATCCGCCCGTCACCATATTTGACTTAGATTTTCTTGATACAAGCAAAAAGTAGCGCCATCTAACATAACTCGTACGAACTAGCGTGGGCGAGAGTTGACGTCAGTGCCGCGTTAAAAGAACCTTGGTAGAATTGTCGCTTTAAAATTCGTTTATTTAATTTGTTTACAAGAAAAAATACAATGTATGGTTACTTAACGATGATACAACATCCCATGTTTCTTTTTAGCCTTTCTTTCATGATTTTTACAGCCTCTAACAACACAATAAGGCATTTTTATATGGAATATCTTTCCACCGCACTGTACAATTTCTCGCAGACGACTGAGTCGCGAGTGTGCGAAACTTTCGATTTTCGCACCAATTCGCTGGGACCATTAGTCGCCCGCCGGCCGGGTTGGCCGGGTCCTTACGCCAGTAATATATAAGTCACTGGTTTAATCTTATATTAAGAATTATTTTTCACTTCTTAGTTTGATGTTCTTTTTTAGTTTTTTAAACTATATTTATTTAGAGGTACAAACAGGCGCCATAAAGTATTTATACCCAACAAAAATAGTTTTAGTTCAATCGTTGGCGTAGAAGTCTTGCAGATTCAATTACCGGCAGCAAAGTATATATATTAGTACTAACATACAGTATGGACACTCCCTGCCGCTCTCTAGATTGCGACCTCACCTCCTCGTTGTCACCCGTATTGATACAGATTGGTTACAGTTTGGTTGTCGAACGTACAGGATCTCGCCGCTATTTTGTTTGTTCCGTCATTCCTTTTTTGAAATGTCATTTCTGGCCCGTTGTATGCAGTGTCCAGGGTGTGCCAGCGGGGAAAGTATTGACCCGACCTGGTCGGCGCGGCGGAAGGATTTTTTTAAATCCACATTTTCTCAGCCCGCCTGCTTGTACAGACATTTATGTAATGTAAATACCCAATGGGAATCAAACCTGCAACCTTTTGAAGCCAGTGTATTAATACACCAGGAAGTGAAAGTAAGTTTTAAATATTTAAATCTTCACGCCAATATAAATATTATGTTAAACTGTTTGTCACCACGTGCCCATTGGCGTCTAGTGCCTTAGAGAAACCGGTGGTGGGCTGTTTTATGATTCTGGTTTAATGATATAGTATTATCACTGGTGGTTCGATTTTAAAACGACTTCCAAAGGTCCGATTAAGCTGAAATTTGGATTGCAGCCGTATTCTCGGTGACAATAGATCCTTCTGTTATTTTGAAGTTAATTTGATGATGAACTTTGAAGGCGGAATCAAGGTCCCAGAATCGTCTTTTATTTTTTAATAGAATCGTAGAAAATACAATACTGTGCTCACCTTTTTTAAACCGTGTATTTTTTAAATTCATTTGAGCATTGGTCTTTTTGAGCATAAAAACTCTTTTCAAATAAAAGCTTATAACCAATAAACTTTTAGGTTTTTTAAAAATTATTGAAATAGAAATGCATTAGAAATAAATTATGAACTCTTGATTACTAAATTGCCCTCCTACTTAAAATTCGGAAAACCTTACTCGTTTTGTTTTTCCATCAAGTCTTCGATTTTTAATTCACAAAAATCACAAAATGAGTACATATAATATGACGCTGTTAAACTATGACGTCACGACTAGGTATTTCTAACATTTTTAGAGAAAAATTTCGTTTTTGACAGACAATAAAAAGTAACTCAGATGACTAGCATTCGTCATCCCTATTGAGCCGGGTCCTTCTTTTCTCTCTGATATGGTTAAGGGGAGCGATGGCCGACTCTCGCGTGATACTCGCGACCGGGTCCTGTCCGTGTGAACTGGCCTACAGTACTCTTGTCAAAGGCATTAATGAAGTTCATTGATTTCAATGTATAACTTCTCATGTTATATTGTTTTCATGTTATGACATACTTTGTTTTATATCAATGATAGTATTTTGATGATATTAACTATATTTTACTTTTTATTGTTTATTTCTTTATTTTCACAAATAACATTATGTTTGTGACTATCAGAAAGAGTGTAACTTGCACCTATTTTGAATAAACACCTTAAATCTTGAATCTTAAGAAAAGGTTAAAAGCATTTTTTTAGTCCAAGAGGCCGTGGCAGTTTATTTGATTTGATGTCTAGCTTGTTTTAAAAAGTTCTACCTTTTTCTCACTTTCTCTCATAAAATTTGTTAGTATCCTATCAGTTACAAATATTTGTGTGTCTATATGTTTTGAGATCTTGAAAACAGTTCTAATAAATTTCGTGAAATGTGCTAGGAATTTTGGGAACCGAAAAATCGTTATAGATAATGTTTCATCTCTGGGAAAACGCGTTTTGCCGAGTTTAAACGCACATCGTCTTTTTCACGCAATAAGGTTGATAATTTAATTCCACTGCACCAAATAAGCGATATTCCAGTGGTCAAAGTGTTTGACTATATCTTCTTAGATTATAGGATAGATTACTGGTCCGGTGAATCCTTTTGTATTTTTTTTAATTTTTACATTTTTCCCAGGTAATTTAGTAATTAATTACGTAAGTAAAAAAAATACCAGCCCTCAGAAAGCGCGCGTGAAAAGTGACAAATAAAACAAAAGTCAAAACTCGACTCAGGCATAACCTCGACACTTCATACAACGGGACCAAAATGACATTTCAAAAAACGAATGATGGAACAAACAAAATGGCGGCGAAATCCTATACGTTCGACAACCAAACTGTAACCAATCTGTATGTATCAATCTGGGTGACGAACAGGGTAAGGTCGCAATCTAGAGAGCGGCAGGGAGTGTCCATACTGTATGTTAGTACTAATGTATATTATACTTTGACCCAGGCGGGCTCGCGCGCCTCCACTGGCCGAAAGTCTTTCGTATTCTGTCGGTTATTTCCGGTCGTGTGCGCCGCACGATCCTTGGCTAGCTGTTTCATACGATTTCTACTTAGATCTTCTGCCTCACGCGCCACAAGGTTTGTCATCTTGTCTTTTATAAGTCGTATGAAGGCGCCTCGTGCGTTTTGCCGAGGCAAGCGCAAGGAGCGTTTTTATTCAAGCAAAAATAAGATCTAATCCTTTAGCAGTAGAAATCAAAACAGGTCAACTTGATTCCATCTAAGTAGGTGCACACCTACTTAAGTTCATCATAATAATGATTTCTGTAAAAGGTGTTATCGATGGGTAAGTAAAGATTGTGAATATTAAAATTTGGTAGGTAGTTGTACATCCTTACTTAATATTATAAATGTGAAAATGTGTTTGTTTGTTTGTTACCTTTTCACGCTTCAACACCTTGACCAATCTTGATGAAATTTGGCATGCAGGCAGCCTGTGTCACGGGAAAGGGCATAGACTACTTTTTATCCTGTGAAAATAGCATAGTTTGATGCAGTTCCTAAGGGAACTGAAAAAATAGTCTTTTTAGGGTTCCGTACCCAAAGGGTAAAAACGGGACTCTATTTCTAAGACTCCGCTGTCCGTCCGTCTGTCACCAGGCTGTATTTCATGAACCGTGATAGCTAGACAGTTGAAATTTTCACAGATGATGTATTTTTGTTGCCGCTATAACAACAAATACTAAAAATTAGAAAAAGTGGAAGCCACCATACAAAAAAACGTCTAGAAACTAGCACTATCTAGTATAAACTAGCACTATCTAGTATGGTGGTCCGGAAGTCTTTGTGTGTGGTTCTGACTCGAACTTTATCGGTTTTTTTTGGATCATTTCTTTAACATCGCAACGGAGATAGATAGATAGATAGATAAATCATTTATTCATTGACAGTTTAAACATTTGACACAAAGAACAACGGAGCAATGGATTGTTATGATTTTTGCACAGAGATGGGTGAAGGAGTGGAAAATGACATAGACTACGAATCAGGATACCTCTCGCACACCACTCACCCTCAAAGACAGTCATAAAAACTCTGTCCACGCGGGCGAAGCCGCGGGTAAAAGCTAGTATCTTTATATTTTAACGGTGCACGAGTGCACGGTGCAGCCGCCACTGCTCGTGCCGCAAATCAAAGGTTGGGGTGCGGCCGCCATCTTGGAAAACCAGTCGCGAAGGGCAAAATTGATGTGTTTCTGCATTACAGATACGACCATTTTCAACATGCGTTGGGGCACAGATGACATACTAGTTACTTCGTAACAGATATTGCACTTCCTTATAAACGAAAATACCTACGCATTTATTCACCTACTCCTTCCCATACACGGAAACATGGGCATTACAGCGTCGACTTAGCGGTTATAACTGCGTACACGGGGGGCGCGCGAATTGCGGCGGCGATAGTAGGCCTATAGGCCGCGCCAATGTGTAGGTAGTTCTTGGTTAGCCCATTTCCATCTTTTGCATTATTATCACTTCATTCGGTGAAAGAGGCGTATTTACCCTATGTCCAGGGGGGCACTTGGCCCAGGGCGGCAAGAGGTGAGGGCGGCCGGAGGTAGAAAAAGTCGTAGTAGTTTTTTTTCGGATCCCTAAGGTTCACCAAAAAATAATAAAACTAACCAAGTGCGAGTCGGACAAGCGGTAATGAGGGTGACTAGCCACTACGAATATGGAAACGGAAGCTTACAGTAAAGTTGACGTTTATCGTGTGGCAGTACGGAACCCTTAGCGCGCAACTCCGACTCGAACTTGGCCGGTTTTCTGTTACTTAGAGGGGCGGATTTTTTTTTGTGCCCGGGGCGCCGGATTCTTAAATACGCCTCTGGGTGAAATGATGTCAATAGCATACCAATAGTAAATGGATAAAAATATTTATAGATAATATTGAGAAATATTACAAGAAGCTGTTTGGCTGACTGTACCTCTACGGCGTACGGTGGACAATAAGCTTGCCGATCGTCGCGTTAATTGAAATTTGGAATCACTGTGTGAACATCCTATGCGACTTAGGTAATGGGCCCAGTAACGGGGTGGCGAGAAATTCATTCGTGCGTTTAATTTTCATATAAGCGGCAACTGCGAAAGGTTTTTCTTTCTTTGCCATATTGATAAAAATAATATTATAGTTCTATTTTTAGGTTTCCATACCTTAAGGCGGTTCGATTACCACACTAGTGCCGCAAATAGAAATAAATAATTTACTCATTCTTATGGACTGCAATCGAAATCATTGAGTATTTTGCGCATATATGGGGGCAACAACTACTGTTTAATTGTTATTTTATAACTGTAAATATTAGCAACAAGTTATTTTTTGAAAAAATGCTAAAAGTGGCCACTTCTGACAATATCGACAAACATAACTTGTTGCTAATAGAGAAAGTTATACAAAGCAACAATTAAAAAACAACCTGTATCTCTGTATGTGCGCAAAATACTCAATAACTTCGATTACAGTCCATAAGAATGAGTAAATTATTTATTTCTATTTGCGGCACTAGTGTGCTAATAGAAATAAATAAACTTTACAAGAAAAATACTCTAACCTGAAAGTTAGTAACTTTGTTTTTGAATTTTTTGGCTTGTATACGTATACATGAATCCATTCTAAACTGACTGGAGTTCATGATGGACTCTAATGAAAATCGAACCGACAGTTTGTAGAAAACAAAGAAGAAATATACTTAGAGACCTACAAACTCTATTTTATTCAGTATTTTTGTTCAGTATTAAAAAAGCTTACAAATTTGCGAACTAGTCACAGATTTGTAAGCTCTCAGATACCATAAAATTCACTATTTATCAACCATTATGATTCAGCATAGAACCATAGCCATCCAACACAATAAATGGTCATTCTTTAGCGCCTACATGTTTTAGAATATCAAAATCCACTGAATATATGTTATGAACCTGATGTGATGTCTTGTTTACGAAAATGCCATTACTCAGCCATAATAAATCATTTCGGATAACATCTGTTTTTCATTTAACGCTCCCTGTACAATTATAAACAGTGTTTGGAATTCTCCCAGTATTTTCGCAATAAAAAACAGTGCGCATGGTTAAATTTTTTATTGCCTAATCAGCTTGACAAGAAAATTGGGTTAGTAATCAAACTAATTTTCTTGTCAAGATAAAAGCTGACAGACCGATGAGTCAGCAACTGAAGGTCAACTGACAATAGTCCATTATAGCGATACATTCATCAAACTGCTCATGGTCGGGTAAAAAAAAAACGATTTTTTGATATCGTCAACTGTATTTATATTCAACTGACAATAGATTTTATTGAAAATCACTATGTTCTAGCATGCTTATTTCTAATCTCCTGAATTTTGCTCCTAATGCTATTGATGACACTCTGCCTATCATATGTCGTCCATTTTTCTTTGCGAGAATGACGTTCAACATATGTCAATATCGTATCCTTGGCATTCTTATCCAACCCAGGCCTCACATACGTACCGTTGTTGTGAAAAGCATTTGCTTTCGCGCCAGTTAATGAACAAACAGCAAACGCACTCTGTGAAAATATTTCGACGAGTAACATTCGCGCTAGCGTTTTGCAATCTTTAGACACCCTTAGACAGTGTGCCAGCCTTATAGAATTAATAAACACCTTACTTCCAGAGATAAGCTCTTCAAGACCAAGTTCCGGGTCATTTTCGCGGTACTTCAAAGTCCATCGAGTATCATTTGCATCGTAGTCTGGTGGTAGGACAAAGTTTCGCAAATTACGTGGTTTCTTCGGAGCTTTTTCATCTTTATCTTCAATATCATCTTCATCTTCATCTTTATCATCAATGCTACTGCTTTTGACATCATTCCGCACCTCTACATCAGGAGTTTCCGCCTCATCTTGTTTTTCTTTGTTTAATTCCAATTTTTTTGAACTGGAGGAATTCCTAATGCGTTTTACCAATTTTATAGACTGCTCGAACGATTTGTGGACCTCTAAAACCCTCTCTGAAGAATTTATTTCACATTTTTCCATCTTTTCAAAAATACGAGCTATAAAATTGGCTTGAGTGCGGATCCTATCTGTTGGATGACCAACTGGCTGGGCTGTAGTTTCTGTACTTACTCCTGGAGAACCGCTTCGATCACTATCATCATCTCGCGCCGATGACACCTCCACTGTATCTTCATTTCCTTCTGGCTCATCGACGATCATTGGCTGGATTTCTGAACCCTGGGACCCATGCGAAAGTTGGGGGGGCTCTGCTACTGAAGATTCTTCAGAGTCTTTTCCTGTAGGCAGAACTTGTGGATTGTCTTGATCAACTTCTGAAGCTTTTAGAATTTCACTGTTATCATTGATGTTTATAACCTGATTTTCATTACTCGATTTCAGAAGGTGTTTTTTCAGGGAGTTTAGAAACTCTCGAGAAATATGACAAGGTTTTTTCACGATTTTTTCGCAATCATATTCAGAGTCTTTACAATAGTCAGGTATTCGCTGAAGATACGGATATACAAACGCTTTATTTTTAGCTGATATTTTATTAGGAATAGAACCTCCATTAGTCCTCTCTACCCGTTGCTTGTATTGAGATTCTGACGTTCGAGGACGTTTTAGCGAAGTATTTCCTGGAAAAAAAAGTTTTATTACTTTGCGTAAGATCGTAACATTTCATTATGTTACCAATTTAAATTTACATCACCCACTATTTCCAACAGATGTGCACAAATCCTCAGCTGCGACGCCATATTTCTTCTCCAAGATATAAAACTTAGCATCTTTGTAAGTATCTGGAAAAAATAAACATCGAGTTACCGATTTACAATAACTTCACTGCAAAAATTGATATGCTAAATTTAGTATGCTAATGAGTAGTCTACTACTCACATGTTTCAAGTTTCACAACAGCCAGATGGAGAGTCCATTTTTCCGATGGCTGCTCCTTGTCCTCGACCCGTCTCCGTGTTACCGACGAGCGCTCGTTAGGATACGCGACGATACTCTGCTCGTTGCCGACTCTGCGTACTCGTATCCAAGAATGTGGTACACAGACAAATTCACCGATATCCTCACAAGGTTGTTCAAAAAAACGGACTACTGCATATTGATACTCTTTGGCATCTAACTGGAAAATTAAATAGACCAAACTGATAATTGTGCGTGAAATCAGTGACGCAGCGCTTGAAGTAGCCTTGAAATCACCTTACTGGCCTCATACTGATTTTCAGTCAAATAATCTAAAGATTCAACATTGTACGCTCACCTGCATTGCGGCGTAGTAGTATTGTTTCTATCCTGACTCACAATAAGCTCATAAATGTGAAAATAACGTTCAATTCCACTTGAGCACGTTTGCTTCGTACGCCCGCCGGCCGCGGTTTACTATTAGAAACTTTGTATGTGTGTTTTTATACCAAGAGCAGCCAACGCGTTGTTATGAGAGAGAGAGGAAGTCATATTACGTTGGTCTATTCTCTTTACGATCAATAAAGGCCCACACCAATGTAATAAAACACTCTGGTTATAACGCGAAATTTCTGGACTATAAATAATCGACAACTATGGCGTGGAGAAATGTTACGCTGGGGAGACTTTGGTATATTTCGGTCTCGGTAGCTAGCGCTATTGACTATAGAATAAACATAGTCCTTCAGTCGATAAGGTAGCAAGCGAATAATATGTTATCTGTTAATATACAGTTTGCTCTGAAATAAGGTCACAAAAATAACAGTACACGTGACGCATAGAATATATTTTTTGTACAGACGCATAGCGATGCTACAGAACTAGTTTTTTAAATTCACTAAGTAGAACACATTTCCTTTACACTTTGGTTTACTTTATTTTGCAAAAGATTTGTGGTCAAACCAGAAGACTTTTCGCTTCTAGATTTGTTTTGTCACCTTCTTATCAAAGGTTATCTGTCCCTGTACATAAACAACAAAAGAGGTCAGGATTATTTGACCTCATCAAGCCGTCCCTGCAACGTTCCGCTGATTTCAAATATAAATAATTATAAATGTTGATTGTTGCGACATTTCAAACTGTTCACGACTGTACGAATTCATTCTGGTTCATTGATTATGCATGGTTCAGTCTCGAAAAACAAGTTTGGCATTATAATTTATTATGATTAAAGACTTATGGTACACGATTTTACATATTTATGCGTATTATTTGTCTATTTCTTTAACTCATGAATATCTTTGGCGTTACAAAAACTTGTTTGTTCATACTTCTTTGAATTATCATTACTCACAATAGTCTAATGATGGCATATAACTACAAGTGACAAAACTTTCCTAGAAACTTGTTTTAGGTCATGTTGCTCCTTCATAATCGTGAGTCGTCAAGTTTGTAAGAATAAGAATGCATTCGAACTGAACAAAAAATGCCCTTCATATGACCTACGATAGAAAAATTGTTATTTACTGCTCAAAGATTATCATGGTCCAAAGTTTAATAACAGTCGTGATAATAAGCTTTGTATGTAAATTTAGAAATCTGACAACTATACTGAGACAACTAGGCCATGCATTAACTTTGTCCAGCGGGACCTTCCATTATATTCGGTATTTTTCTGGTACGTACAGAGCAGGGACTTTTTGCGTTGGCAAGGGCCCTTATCATTTTTTGTACTTGTGCAGGAAATAACAATGTACAGGGTGCTGTAGTTTGTCCTTACTACGATAGTAACAGAGCTACTAGATAAAATATCCGGTTTTGTTCCAGTTAAGAGAAGTACTTCCATGAACAATTGAAAAGAGTCAATTAAGAACACCAGGTCAAGAACATTAGATTCAATTGAGCACTTCTGACAATTGCTGTTAGCGTCTTTAATTTGTGTGCTAGTTATGAATGGAAATATTATTTTACTATGTTGTTTCTAAAGGGAAGTACCGAAGGATTTGAGGAAAACCAAATAATGATTTCATAATACACAATTATTTAATTGTTCCCTGATTAAACAAAATGATTTAAAGGGGATAAACATGATTAAAAATGATTCAATTTTCAACATTTCAAATCATTTCAAATACTGCTCCTTATGGGAGTTAAATCATTTCTAATCATGTTGTTTATTAAGGGTTTACTAATAAGCATAAAATTATCCCGTTATTTCGTAGAAACACTGATATGACCACAGGTGTCTTTCAAAAAAACATACGCATTTGCAAACTATACCTATCAGCCTTTACTGCGAGGTGTGCTTACTCTAAATACATCATGATAAGCACAGAACTCATTAAAAGTAAAATACAATCTAATTAACCTAATTTGTATACATAACCCGTAATCAGTTGCACAGTTGCATGATAATATTGTTATCTAGAGACTCGGTAGTGCCTGGAGCCAAGTCCAATTTAAACGATTTTTGTTTTACCATATTTGTTTCTCATATCCTGAATTTTTGTACGAATACTGCTCATGATTCCAGCTGTGTCTGAGGTGTTCCATTTCCTTTCCTTCCCATACTTATCAATAAACGCCAACAAGGCCAATCTCGAATCCTTATCCAATCCAGGTCTAACATCAATCTTCACGTTATTGAACGCTCTGGCTTTTGAGCCTGTTGGAGAGCATACGCTCAGGGCGTTCTTGCTGAAAATTGCGGTCAGTAGCGACCTTGTTAGTGTCCTGCAGTCATTAGATGACCGTATGCACTTATTGTATTCATCTATGCTGACATAGACGCGACTTCGAGGTATCAGTTCCATCAGGTTTGGTCCAGGCTCTCGGTGCTTTAAAGTCCATCTGGAGTCGTTTGAATCGTACTCCGGTGGTAGAACAAACGTGTGTCTTCGTTTGCTTTTTTTCGGCGAGTTTTTGACACTGGGGTTGTTTTTTTGGTCGCTGGTAGAATTCTGCTCTGGCGCTGGGACTGGTGTCTCTTGAACCTGTGGAACCTCTGGTGCTTCAGACGTAGGATTTGTAAGGGATTCAATAACATTGATTTTTTCGGTCTTGTTCAATAGTGTCTCGTACAGCTTAAGACATCCCAAAGTAGAAACTCGCAAGTTATTATGATATTCTTCGGTATTGAGAAAATTTTTGTACATTTTAGTAAGAAGAAGACCATGAACCTCCAGCAATTCATCCTCTGTTATTTTAGAAAGCTTCTCCTGGACTTCTGGCATAAGATTATGAGCATCCATTGATCTCTCATCTGTAATGCTTACAAGAGTATCTTCGTCACTGTAATCCTCGATCATGCAGTCTGAATCATCTGCAGAAACGTTGTCCGAAGGTTCATCATCATAGACCATACCAGAATCTGGAACCTCTGGGGACTCTTGTTCTTTTGTTGGATGTTTCTCTGTTTCATACCCACTTCCTATTGATTCTGGAGAACTTTGAGTTCCATTATTGTGGTGATCGTCTGATTCCATTTCCGTAGCCTGGTCAGCCACCAGTTTCTTAGACTCTGGGTGTTGGTAGACATTCTTCTCCGGAACCTTGGATTGTGGCTCCTGGGATTCAGATGAAGCCTGAGTCTCTGAATCTGGGCAAGTTGCAGGATCTGCGAGTATGTCAATACACCTCATGGGACCCAGGCTTAGCTTTGCAAGTAGATCTTTGCGTGAATTGTTTGTTCGATCGTTCGAAACCTGTTGGTTTGTTTCCGGCGAAGCAACGGGTCTTTCAGCGACTTGAGGCGTAGGATTGCTTTGGGGTTCGGGAGGCTTGACTGTACGCGGATCTTGATAACTCGGTGGGTCTTGTATTTGCGAAGCTGCGACTGAAGGCGCAGTAACATGCCGCATCAGCTCGGGGATTTGGTATGTGCTTACCATTGGCCGTTGATTTTGACGTGGAAGAAACTGGTTGAGGATGATTTGATTTGGTTGATGTGGAACATAACCAGGCATAGGATTTGGGAGGTAGCTTCTCTGATCAATGTATGGCATGTTAGGTCGATTAATCATATCTTGCATTCGCGAGATTTGCTGTAAGTACTGCAATTGAGAGGGTTCATAAAAACGAGCCTGGTGAGTCAAGTGCGAGAGATTTTGAGCAGCAGATGTGTTCATACTTTGAAGATGTCTTTGGTCTCCAACATTACCAGCATAATTCGGTGGTTGCTTGTTGTACAAGGATTGCTGCGATGTAGGTATATTTTTGGTGATGCTTTCTACACGAGCTTTCTTCTCAGCAGGGTTATTTATCGCTGCCGAAGACTTTCTTCTGATGGCAGGTATCTGTAGCTGAGAGGATAGATTAATTGGAGTTGGTGTATAGTAAGTAGTAGATGGTATAGTTTTCCCAAGGCCTTGAAGGTGCCAGTTTTTATCGCTGTTAGACACTTCAGAGCTGGATCCAACTGTCTTTTGCAATTGAGGTTTCGAAGATGCACTGACTGGTTGAGCATAATCATAAGGTGGATTCGCTCTACTTGGAGGTCTAGCTGCCGAGTTCTGTACAAGCACAGTTTTCAGTGTGTCATTGGCTGGTTGAGGTCCATTATGAATTTCGTTCAGACGTAACTCTATAAGTGAATAATCATGATCTGAAGCTGGATCAGGTTGAGCCTGTTCTGAGCTTGGTGGTCTTTCTTCTTCAACTACAGATTCAACTTCAGGCTCAGATTCAGCTACAATCTTTATCTTCACATAAGAGACATTGGTGTCCGGAAGTTGCTCATCTTGAACAGGTGACGGTTGTCTTCCATCTGCTGGCTTTGGTGAAGGCTGTCTATTATCTGGGAGCTTTGGTGGAGACTGGGCTGAAGTATCAACAGATTCTGGCTTGCTTTGATGTTCCATAATAACTGATTGATCTTTCGTAGGTGCGTTTGCAGAACTGACAGCAGGTTTACTCGGCTCTATTGGTTTCGGTTTCCAGGGTCTCAGGGGTAGTGGTCGTCTAATCAGCATTCTAGGTAGCGGTTTCCGAGGATTATTATAAGGCTTCACTGCCAGATGTGGTTTTTCCGGTAATATGTCTGACAAAACCGGATTTTTGGCACTACGTAGCTGCCTACTTCCTACAGGCTCTGCTAGAGGATCTGAAAAAAAATATAAAAAATAAATACTCAACCCACAAGAAATCTTAAACCAAATTTATGATGAAAAATTAATACCTTGAATTTCTGGTTCGTCTTCCTGGTCGTCACCACCTTTAGCAATCATTTCCTCAATCCATTGCACAACTTCCTCATAATTTTCTGAAAAAAACAATCATCTTATTGCTTGCTCACATCGAACCAAAAGTAACTACAAAAATAATTCAAACAACAGTTACCTGATTCAAATTTAATGAACCCTATATAGAAGCTCCACTCGTCACTGTATTTCTCTCTATTCTTCGTGCGATTCCGAGTCACAAAAGGAGCTTCATTTTTCGGGTATGCAGAAAGAACTTGCCGACCCTTTAGTCGATGTATTATCCAAGAGTACGGCACGCATACGTACTTATCAATCTCCGGAAAAGGCAAGTGCTTAAATTTAATAGCATAAATTATTTTTTTGTTGACTCTACTTGCTTTCATCTAAAACCAAACAAATAAATCAGCCACTTAAAGGTTGTTACGCAAATTTATAGTTTCCGCGAGAGTTCAATCACCCAATTGGTATCTCTAAATTTGATCTTCAAAGCACAACTTGTGCCTAACAAACAGATGACGCTATGTACAGTCTAGATCAGCCTAAGCGTACAAAATTTAGCGCATGCGCTGTTTTCGTACTGAATGAGGTAAGGGTATGGGAAGAAAATATACTCAAAAACTCATTTGAGAAATAATTTATGTAGACACTGAATATATTGTACTAGAATATGTTAAAAAATCTTACCTTTGTATCCAGGCTTATATCTCTCAATCCGGTATGCCTTCATTACAATAATTTATGTTTTATGGAAATATTGTTTCCATTAATTTTCCAAGAAGAAAACGTGCGCTCCGCTAGCAGCGCTCAATTAAATGACTAACGCTCAACACCATTGGCTTGTATATGAAGGATCGGACAGAATGAACGAGCCCGGCAACCCGGCAATGATAATATCGTCTGCCACAATGTCGGTATAAACATTCTCTGACGTAAGTATTAGGGTTCCGTCGATAAAATAGAGATTTACGGTCAGATAATGGATGATGCAATTCTTAGGGTAAAGTACCCAGTGCTTGACCAGATTATTCGAATTGTTCTTATGTACAATAAAAAATATTTATCTGTACTATTAATTACTGGAAATTATATAAGTTTTATTTTTATAGCCTAAAATAAGTTGTTAAAAATAATTGAACGTTTTAAATTTTATTTTTTCGGTAGTATATTTTTATGGAAATCACTAATTTAAACTAATAAGTATATTTTTATCCCAAAGTAAAATTGAGATGAAATATCTGTGGCATCAAACTATTCGTAACGTGATTGGTCAAATATATGATAAGCATGAAAATATATGCAAGTCTATATTTAAGGCGCGCGCTTGCGCGCGCAAATTCAAATGCTAGTATAATAAAAGTTGGCTCAAATACATTTTACTTTTAAACCTCTCTATCTACTGGATATTTTACTCAATACAAATTTCATCAGAGAAGTAAGCGGCTGAAAATTTCTCACCTAACCTATCAGCAACATTCGTTTACAATGTGAACTATGACATCATAACATACCACGGCTGCATAAGATAACGAGGTCATTAAAAAAGTCACGCTTCTAAATGTATTGTTATAGCGTAATTGCGTGATACTGAGCAAGGAAAACCATATGAATAATAATGTTTTGTCGCTACGAGCTAATCGGTATACGGTACTTGTGTCTCTTATCTTGAGTTCAACGAATTTGATCAAAGTCCTGGTTCTTGAAATCTATCTGCAGAACACTCAGTCATTTACAGTCAAGACTTCTGTAAAGGACATCTAGAAGACATTCGAAGACGCATAATTTTGTTATTTGCGAGTTAATAGGACACTTGTGTAAAGTCAGTCATACAATAGATCAATAGTCGATAACAAGTTAAATAATTACGTGGTTCTGAAATATTGTCAGTTTAGGAAGGATTTTCTACTTCTAACCACCTTTAAGGTCATATTGATGATTAATCTTTGTTACGGGTAATTTCCAATTAAGTGAATACGTTTTGTGGTTAGTAAATGGGTACTCTAACCATAACGAATTATTTCCTTGGAATTTGTACGGTTTTTCTTAGATTTAAAAATGAAGCGAGATCATTTTCCTGTTTATGTTTCCGAAACAAGGAAAACTTCCAGATGCTGCGTGTTAATAAATTCTTCGTTAATTAATAGTTAATAATTAATGCTCTGATTGCATTGTGGTGTTTACGAGCGTTGGCGATGTCTAGACTATTTATATTTTAATTGTCTGTCCTCGTTCTAAATCGGCGCTATGCCATAGCACTGGATTCTGTTATTTTCAGTCTCCGCTGAAAATATTAAATTGTATAATTTTCTTCTGATGATGAAACTCCAACAAAGTAATGGATGGTCGTTAACAAGTTCAAATGTCAATAGGCATTAAGATAACATCATTAGAGAACATCTACGGAATTGTATCCAATTAACGTTAATTAACTGTCAAGATATCGTTGATTTACATGTCCGATTCTGAGTCAACATTTGCGTGTCTGTTTGATTAATTGAATGCAGTCACGAAACATATATCTTAACTTTTATTATTACACTGAGTCATAAAGATGAACAATAACTCATTGCACAGACGAATTTGCCATATGGCCTGTGCTTTCTACAGCCATTTGTGTTATAAAAAAGAAATACCAGAACTTCCGCTGGAAAATAATCTACCAAAGCTTTTTCTATGGCGATCGTGATATTGGTTCCAAATTATTTGGATGATGACTTTTTTAACTTTTAATTTTAAAAAAGACATACAGTTTCAATAACGTAAAACTTCTAAAGTACTTAGATCGTGTCTACTCTAAAATCTATGATTAGAGTTGAAAATCAACATTATTTCTCATACCTAGTACTTAATTTTTCTATTTGAGGTTATCTACAGCTGTTTTATATAAATTGTAATGTACCGTTAGAATTACTGTAGCATTTACGGTACATTTGCAACAGGTCGGCGTGACCATCAGCAGTCAAGAAGAAATGTACTAAAGGATAAGGTATGGAAAGAAAAGTTTAGAGTTATAGAATAGTTTTTTGTAATTGCATTATAAGCATTGCATTAAATGTATACATTTGTATCCTTATCTCCTGAGGGTACCATTGCTTCAGGATGTGATAAATATTAACCTAATCTTACAATTAATGTATTTACAATTATTTACAAACTTAAATACTAGATTAAAAATAACAAACAATATTTACATCGATAATTATTATCTAGCAGTACAATAATTAGTTATTAAGAATTATCTAAAAAAAATTTGAACTATATCGGAGACGCGGCTGGTTTCTTCTCTTTGTTTCTGTAACAAAAACAAAATTAGCACAAATTACAAGTATTTGTTTTTCAAGTAGTTCGTAATGAGAAGTGTTCAATACTTGCCTCTTGAAATTTTCACCATCTTCAATGGTCTCCGGCAGCTTGCAGTTCATGGTCTCAGGCAACCATATGCAGAGAATCGCCCCCAGGATTGGTCCCATTCCAAAGACTACAGGAATCACCCAGTAGGCAAGATCATCCACCTGAAAACAATCAAACATTTATTGCAATTGGCAATTACAGCAGTGGTTTAAATGATAGAAAAAAAGTAGATGTCTTACGTAGTCAATTAAAAATGGCGCGAAAATGCTCCCGGTTTTAGAAGCGACGCTGCAGACGGCGAATCCGATGTTCCTCACAACTGTCGGAAAGAGCTCTCCCGTGTACAAGAAAATCGTCGGGAAGCTGATGGTCATGCAAGTGAGAGCCACTGTCACCAGTACCAATTTCGCGATGTCGCTGTTGTAGAACGGAATTATCAGCAGCAAGCTGATTCCTGCTAGCACGTTCGCGACAATCAAAATTTTCAGCCGGGACACTCGCGAAATCAGGACGAAGACTATCAGTAGCCCTGGGAGCTGGAAGGCAGCTGAAAGATGAAACATGTTGTGAAGATAGAGCTCAAGATTGTCCAGATTGATGGAGAAGGTTTAGACAGTTTGTACCTGAGATGGCGAGGTCGCTCAAGACGTTATCGCTCATGTGGCCTAGGTAGTGTTCTATGCCAAAGAACACCATGCCACACTTGAGCCAATTGAAGACGATGCAGATGGTTTTGAGCCTCATATTTGGAGTTCTGATCAGATCCATGACTCCGTAGATTTTCTGTTTCTCCGTAGTGTCAATTTTCTTTATGGCTGATGGTATCAATGCTTCATGGCTCTCTATGGCAGCTGTCACTTTTCTCTCAGATATTCTGTTGGTTTTGGCAGCCTTGAGCAGAATTTTCCGAGCCTGTTCAACTCTTCCAACCGCCAGCAACCAACGGGGAGACTCAGGTATCAGCCTACGGCAAAAAATTGTATTAGTACGGGATTCGCTTGAAGTAGAATTAACAATTGATAATTGCAATGACTTACCAGTGGTAAGATAGAAGCAAACATGAGGGCAGAGAGATCATCAGCCAGTAGCCATCGTAGGTTCTTGTCAGATGAGAGAATAATGGAACTGTCAGAATTCCAAGCACAAATGGCACGTGATACAGTGTGAGAACCTTGGACCTGACTTCGGTTCCGATGATTTCCATCACTGAAATTTTAGTTTGTTAGTGAACTGTGTGATGTATAGCCAGGTATTTTTTTAGATCAGTACTTACCGATTACGAAGCTGATGAGCATTGTTCCGCCAGTTGCGATGGCGGAGAGAGTTTTGAATGTCAAAAACATTGGGAATAAGGGCATGAATGATGTTATTAGCATGAAAATCGCTTGGAGCACCACAGCAATCATCAGAGGAATCTTCCGACCGATCCTGAAATGAATGACAAATCATTAGAGCTCAGTTTGTTTGTTTCAAATTTAGTGCTGATGCGATGTACTTAGTATTTACCTGTCAGCTAGTATCCCGAAGCCCAAGTTGCCAAGGAGAATTCCTATTTGAGTCAATGGTTGCACCAGACTCAAGAGATACTTGCGGTTGCATACCAGGTCCCACTGGAAATTTCAAAGAATAAGAATAGACCGAAATTAAGAATTTAAAAAGGTTATAGGTAATCGCAGGCTCACCTGACTGACGATGGTCGATTTGAAAGGGCTTTTTTCATCGAAGATGAAGTGCGTACAGTCTTTCAGAGGCAAACTTTCGTTTACGTTGACGAAACAAGATCCCCATCGAGAAATACTTTTGTTGTATGGCAAAGGATATGCGCACTCGAAATCTCTTTCTGGCGCTATCACTACTATTGCAAGCTGGTTCCAGGCTGCTGGGAAGTTTATCAAGGAAATCACTACTGTAATTATTAGTTGCCAGCGACCCATCACTCCCATCGCATCTTGGATCGGATCTTGGGGTTTCACATCTGGAAAATTGTAAATTAAATTATTACGAGGGAAGAAATGAAATAATTTAAAAAAAAAAAATTACTTTAATTTTATTTTACAAATTTGACGTGACCGGGATTCGAACACGGAACCTTGCGCTCTAATGATCTGAGCGTAGACGACTACTCCAGTGGTTTAAAATAGAACTTTCCAATTTAGACTAGAGACTAATATTTTAGTAATTAATTACAGTATTTAGTAAAAATACTCACCAGGTCTGACAATGTCTCCCATTGTTCACAAATTATTTTCACTGTTCACACGAATAATTTTAATACACAATTTAATTTTTGGAAGTTTGAAGCTTTGAGAGAATGGTACGGCAGACACAATTCTCCACAAATTGCGCATGGATACTGAAGCGCTTCATTCTCGCCACTTGTTTATACATGGAACAACTCAATGATTGACGTAGGCAGACTCAGTTAAGGTCAAGTTAAATTTTTATCAATTGTATTCTTACAATTGTTATTGTTATTGGTCAATGAATTATGTTATTTTGGGTCGCGTTCTACACATCTAGTGCTGACGTAATGAATCAAGAGGCATAAGGAAAATTTTTGGAAAACTCCCGCGATCAATAACCGATACGCAGACACGCACAGAATTGTTAGTGAGAGTTAAGTTCTGCGCGAATGTATTAATTAATCCTCGCACGTACTTGCGAGGTGTTGGATTTCCTGTAATTGGTTATCCTAGTAATCCATTGAAGCACAATAGTTTTTAAATAGCTAAGGAATGTCGTTATCCTCTTAGCGTGTCCTTTTACGAATTTAACCTCAGGTGGCCGTTTTTGAAGCAAAATTTGAATAATTTTCAATTTGAATATTTTTCCTATTGAGTTTGATCTGTCATTCGAATTCTGACAGGTTTTAACAAGAAATTTTATTTGAAATCACAATATTTTGAACTGAATTATCAACAAAGAGTTTGTTGTTAATGAAATGGACTTTTGACCGAGATATCAAAGACAGATAAGAAATATTTAGAATACAGAAGTTGTATTTTCCTTTGTTCTGACTGTTAGTTCATTAATTTAGCCCATTATTCAAAAATTCATTAAAATGTGAATATTTTTATCGCTATTCAATTATAATTTAACTCATTAAATTCATTGCGCACGTGGAACATCTATTGCGCATATGAAACTTCATCGAATTAAAACTTGAAATTTAGCGGGAAATTTGAATAAATAATTTGAATACGCGTCAAATAACCTAAAAATAAATATTTATCATATTTATTATATTCAAAGAATTATTATGCGAACTCTAGAACGGATTTAAGAGTCGTAATCATATAAATTACATGTAGATTTGCAAATTAACCCAAGCGAGTTATCGCAAGCACACGAATAAAAATTAAAAAAAATTGCATTTGGTTTTTTTTAACCCTAGATTGGTCAACGATGAGGGATTCCCCGCAAGAATTTTAATAATTGAGAGTTACCAAATTAATTAGCGAAAAAAAATTACACGCATATATTCAGTTTATTAGAAAACGAAGCTAAATTTCTTTCATTTATTTCTGTGAATACTAAATTATAGTAAAAAAAATACAATTTTAAGCGGCTCCACGCTTATCGGTTGACCAGTCTAGGGTTAATTTTTACTTCAAAAGTTCTTCTTGTTACGGCAGCGCGCAATAAACTGAAAAATTATTGGAATGTGAGCTACTATCAGTAAGACAAATATTTATAGCTCATTTGATTCTTAAATCTCACACTTCTTTCCCTTGCTCACTAATTACGGCTGCAGCTTCAAAAAGACGGCCTGACCGAAATTTTCCCACGATAAATTGTCGTACGTCTTTTGCCCAAAAACATTTCCGTTTCCTTAGCAACTTTCTGTATAACCCATTGTACTTCCTGACATCACAATAGGGATGACGACAGCATCAGAAATAAATAATGAACTCTTGATCACTAAATTACCCTCCTACTTAAACTTTGGAAAACCTTACTTCATTTTGTTTTCCATCAAGTCTTCGATTTTTAATTCACCAAAATCACAAAATGAGTACATAAATGACGTCACGCCTAGGTATTTCAATCATTTTTAGATCAAAATGTCGTTTTTGACAGATGATAAAAAGCAACTCAGATGACTAGCATTCGTCATCCCTATTGCAAGGTGAAAATGAATGAGAGGTTTATGTCCCTTGGTTTTGACGAAACAGAAAAACTTTTACGAATAAGTTGATTTTACATTTTTTCTTTTTTAACAGGCTCTCTCTCACACACGCACACGCTTATAAATCTAACACTCACAACACACACACACACACATACACACACACACACACACAAATACACGCACTGCAAGCTTGCATGATAGTTTAGGATTGCAATTATTCTAATTTTAATTCTACTTTTAATTCAGTGAACCTTTAAAATTGTTCCCTCCGTTTCTTTTTTAACAAAACAATGTATTGCGCCAACTGTGTAAGAGGACTGATGCCTATCAATCACACAGGCTTTTGCCTAGCTTAGGCTTTAGTCACACCCTGGACATTTCATACAACAAGCCAGAAATGAAATTACAAAAAAGGAATGACGGAACAAACGAAATGGCGGCGAAATCCTATATACGTTCGAGAACCAAACTGTAACCAATCCGTATCAATCTGGGTGACGAGGGGGTGGGGTCGCGGCAGGGAGTGTCCATACTGTATGTTAGTACTAATTTATTAGTACTAATATATATGCTTTGCTTTAGTTGTAATAATTTTAGTACTGATCTGAATTTCTTGCTTGTGGAGAATATTTTGTAATTTTTTTTTGGTCAATAAAAAATGATTTAATAATATTGAAATTTCTCATTTTTTTCATACAAAAAATAGGTAATACTTATTCGTAATACATGACAAAATTCATTAGCGCCAACCTTTTGTGAGTATATTGCAATTTCAAATTTATTCGTAGAAGAACCATAAAAGCATGATTTTTTGCTCAAAAACATAAAAAACATAAGCAATTACGATGTACAAAGTTAAAATCGTAAGAGCAGTTTAAAAAAAAAGTTTTTGTTGCGTGATTGTTTCTCTTTGTTTTGACGGTACGAAGAAACTTTTGATAATTATTCCTCAAAAAAATAATTTAAAACTAAAATTCCGAATTCGTTCAGTTCCCCATTGCGTTGGGGAATCTTGGTAAGCCAAGAAGAATAAGAAAATAAAATTGAAAAAAGACGAGAAAACCCAATTTGCACTGGGTGCAGTTTTTTAGATGCCCTACTGCAACCGGGTCGTGTTCTGCCTCAGCATTAGGCTGCTGCAAATGCTGTCAAGAACTTCAGACAGATTTGTAATGCACCGGCACTGGCATTACAAATCCAAAAACAAATGAAGAAAGTGAAAATGATTTACGAATTCGACTCGTTTCCATGGCCAAAAAAATTTCACAACAACAAACCTACGCACGTACGTACGTACCGACCGTGGTCGAGAAAATAAAAAACGGCGAAGTGCGAGTCAGAACCGCACACAAAGGGTTCCGTACCATTATACTTGATGGCGCTCCAGTACAAAGGGGTCAGTGCTCTCATACTAGATGGCTCTAGTTTCTTCAAGTTTCAAAGTAAAAACAAGTTTTTTGTATGGAGACTTTCACTTTTTCTATTTTTTAGTATTTGTTGTTATAGCAGCAACAGAAATACATCATCTGTGAAAATTTCAACTGTCTAGCTATCACGGTTCATGAAATACAGCCTGGTGACAGACGGACAGACAGCGGAGTCTTAGTAATAGGGTTCCGTTTTTACCCTTTGGGTACGGAACCCTAAAAAGGAACCCTTAAATTATCACTTTGATGTCTAGTGTACCTATATCTAACGAGATCCTTTTCTTAGGAGACAGTGAAGGCATGAAATTGAAAATAATGTCAATTAATACACTGGTCGCAAAGAAAACGGGTCTGCTATAAAAAATGTGATATCTTTTCTAACATTTCCAAAATAAAAACTAAATTACTTATAGTTTATTTCATCCGTAACCTTACTAATATTATAAATGTGAAAATGTGTTTGTTTGTTTGTTAACTTTTCACGCTTCAACACCTTGACCAATCTTGATGAATTTTGGCATGCAGGTAGCCTGTGTCACGGAGAAGGACAAAGGCTACTTTTTATCCCGTGAAAATAGCACAGTCCCATGCATTTACTGAAGGGAACTGAAAAAATACTTTTCTTTTGGTTATTTTCTTTAAAATCGCAACGGAACAATGGATCGTTCTGATGGTTGAGAGGGTGGGTAATGACAATAATTGACTAATAAGCATATCTTGACATAGTTCCAGAGGAATCTAAAAAACCCATCAAACCCTCAATGAGAGTCATAAAAACGATGTCCACGCGGGAGGCACGATGCGAGGCAAAGACTCTACAGAAGACCAGGAGAGCGCTATAACCAAGCTTGCATTGGAGAGAAAGTGTCATACGGTAGAGGCTTCGACACGTGGGGGCTGGAATTTCTTCCGAAAGCCGCACCGAGCTAGTGGTGATCGAAAATGGAACTTTAACTTCAGAGATATACGTAGATGAATACTTAAATAAGTATGTTGGCCCATTTTTTAGAAAACATGGGCGAGGACGCCATCTTTGCAAGATAACGCTCGTTCCCATACAGCTCGGATAGTGTTTGACTACCTTGATGATGTCGCTATCACACGCATGGAGTGGCCAGCACGCAACCCAGACTAGAACCCCATCGATCATGCCTGGGATGAACTGGGACGACGTGTACGCCAGCGAAATTCCCCTCCAGTCACGCTTCGTGAACTGAAAGAAGCACCAATAGAGGTATGGGAAAATTTTCCTTAGCATAGGCTCGGAAATCTGGTGGAAAGCATGCCAAACCGTGTAACAGCTGTTTTAATAGCTCGTGCTGGTAACTAATACAAAATACTGAAATGTGTTAAAATTGCGCATTTGACACCGTAGCACATTTGACACCGTAGCACATTTGACACCGTAGCACATTTGACACCGTAGCACATTTGACACCGTAGCACATTTGACACCGTAGCACATTTGACACCGTAGCACATTTGACACCGTAGCACATTTGACACCGTAGCACATTTGACACCGTAGCACATTTGACACCGTAGCACATTTGACACCGTAGCACATTTGACACCGTAGCACATTTGACACCGTAGCACATTTAACACCGTAGCACATTTGACACCGTAGCACATTTGACACCGTAGCACATTTGACACCGTAGCACATTTGACACCGTAGCACATTTGACACCGTAGCACATTTGACACCGTAGCACATTTGACACCGTAGCACATTTGACACCGTAGCACATTTGACACCGTAGCACATTTGACACCGTAGCACATTTGACACCGTAGCACATTTGACACCGTAGCACATTTGACACCGTAGCACATTTGACACCGTAGCACATTTGACACCGTAGCACATTTGACACCGTAGCACATTTGACACCGTAGCACATTTGACACCGTAGCACATTTGACACCGTAGCACATTTGACACCGTAGCACATTTGACACCGTAGCACATTTGACACCGTAGCACATTTGACACCGTAGCACATTTGACACCGTAGCACATTTGACACCGTAGCACATTTGACACCGTAGCACATTTTTCGAAATCTAGTAAAAAAAAATCATTTTTAGGGTTACGTACACCCAACGGCTGAGCAACGGTACCCTATTGCTAAGCCTCCGCTGTCTCTCTGTCCGTCTGTTCATGAACCGTAATAGGTATATAGTTGAAACTGGTTGAGCATTTAGTTGAGCAGTGGGGAAAAAGCGGGTCTTATAATATTGTACCTATCGTTATGAAGCGATCTGTTCTGAACAGTCAAACTCGATAATTTTGATAATCGCAAACCACTGGATGGGATAGGTACGTATCTACTTCTCATTGACCTAGTAGAATCATGAAGCAAGGTCCCCCAGCACAAGAAAATTAGGAAGTCTTTAATTTGTTGTCATATCTGGACACATAACAGGAAATGTTTTGAAGGATTAACTTAAGTATGTTTAACAAATAAAGATCTTTACTTATCTGAGGCGTCAGATAAATTTAAATATTTTCTTATCTTATGTATATACTAATATTATAAGGAGGAAATATTTGATTGTTTGTTTGTTTTGAATAAGCTCCGAAACTACTGGACCGATTTGAAAAATTATTTCACCATTGAGAAGCTACACTGCGGTTACTATAGGCTATATTATATTTTCAAAAAATTAGGGATCCTTGCTAAAACTCAAATAATGTAACCAAAGGTGTAAAAAAATTACCTAAAAATTCCTGCAATATCTACAAAAAGTAGTGTAGTGTAGTGATAGTGTAGTGGTAGTGCAGTGTTAGTTGGTGGTAGTGGTAGGGGTAGTGGGTGTTAGTGGTAGTGGTAGTAGTGGTGGTAGAGGTAGTGGTAGAGGTAGTGGTAGAGGTAGTGGTAGTGGTAGTGGTACGGGTGGTGGTAGTGATAGTGGTAGTGGTGTTGGTGGTGGTAGTGGTAGTGGTAGTGGTAGTGTAGTGGTAGTGCTAGTGTAGTGGTACGGGTGGTGATAGTGGTAGTGGTAGTGGTGTTGGTAGTGGTAGTGGTAGTGTTAGTGGTACGGGTGGCGGTAGTGGTAGTGGTGTTTGTGGTGGTAGTGTTAGTGGTAGTAGTAGTAGTAGTGGTGATGGTAGTGGTAGTGGTAGTGGTATTGGTAGTGGTGGTGGTAGTGGTGGTGGTAGTGGTAGTGGTATTGTCAAATAAAGATCTTATCTTTTCTTATGAGTCCAATTCTAAGCGATAGTATAGCAAATATACTGATTATTTCGAACGTAGAAAGAAGCACATCAAACAATTACGCTGGAACATAACTTATGAAATTGTAATGGTCAGACGTAAATAGGTTTGTTTCAAATTGCAATGTCTGTGTTAGTTCACCAATAATCCTTTCCACAGCAACAGTGTCATGCTCGGTTGTACACCGCTCTCTAGTTTCTAGATTAATTTTAATGCAACACGATCCAATCAATACATTCAAGGAGTTACGCAATCGAATCAATGGTCAAGATTTGGGAAACTCAAGGAGCTGGACACGTTCATAGATGACCTGACGATCACATTGATTAGCTTGCCATAAATGTGTCGCAGCCATATTGTAGAATTGGCCACTTCACAATAATTTTAAACAAAAATAAATCGACTTCAAGTGCACTAGTTGTCACTACAATTTTCGAAGGTTCCCCTTGATTTCTCTGTGATGCCATTATAAGATCATTTTTTGATTTTGTTGTACAATAAGGAGTTCACAAACAAACAAATAGACCCTAGTTTCCTTATCCTGGTACCACCCTTGGGATAATTACTTTCCAACAAAAAAATAATCATCAAAATCGGTTCATAAACGACAAAGTTATCCGTGAACACACATAAAAAAATACAAACGGTCGAATTGAGAAACCTCTTCCTTTTTTTGAAGTCAGTTAAAAAGGCGCGCCGCTTCGTAAACTACAGAAAAAAATACTCCTAACGAAACTGAGTTGGACGTACCGACAGACGGTTAGGTTACGTTGGCATGTTGTGCTCTCATCATCATCATCCTATCAGCCGAAGGACGTCCACTGCTGGACATAGGCCTCCCCCAAGGATTTCCGCTACGACCGGTTGTGCACTGCCCGCATCCAGTGGCTTGCCGCGACCTTCACCAGGTCATCGGTCCACCGAGTGGGAGGCCTTTCTACGCTATGTTTTTCGGTGCGCGGTCGCCACTCGAGGACTTACTGCAACAACGTCCATCTGTTCTACGAGATATGTGCCCCGCCCACTGCCACTTAAGTTTAGCAGTTCTGAGAGCTATGTTGGTTACTTTGATTCTTCTAAGGATTTCCTCGTATCTGAGTCGATCACGCAGAGAAACTCCGAGCATAGCACGCTCCATTGCCTTTTGGGTGACCTTGAGCCTTCTTATGAGGCCCATAGTAAGCGACCATGTCTCATTTCCGTATGTCATCACTGGCAACACACACTGGTCGAAGACCTTGGTCTTAAGGCACTGCGGTATCTGGGACGTAAGGATATTGCGAAGCTTCTCGAACGCTGCCCAGCCGAGTTGGATTCGTCGATTGATCTCTTTCTCTAAGTTGGACCTACCTAACTGAACTGTTTATACCAGGTACACATGTTGTGTTCTACCGTGAGATAAAGCGTTGTGTTTTTTTACTCAGTAGATTTACAAAGTGACTTGCCATTTTTTAAAACGGCTAATTCTACAATATGGCTGCGACAGATGGCTAATGACGAACAGGGCCACGGAAGACCGCCCACCATTTGGTTGAGGACGGCGGTCCAAAAGAACCTAAAGAAGACTGATCTAGTCTAAGTAGATTGCACATGACTCGTCGTATCAGCTCATATTCATCCCCACCGAGGGGTTCGAGCCTACCCTGAATTAGGGCGATTGGGCCTTAGTCGCCCACGCGAGCCCAGTGCGGGTTGGTCGACTTCACACACAACCTGCGAGTTTCTCCGCAAGTGTGTGCAGATTTCCTTCGATGTGACGACATGACTACAGATCAGAAAGTAATGAGGTGGCCATATTCGTGCTCAACATAGACAGAGGACAAGGAGAGCCGTCCCCAAGTAATGGGATAAAAACTCCCAACTGCCATTGACGCTCGTGCACGATCGACGTAAAATACTCAAGTGGCGACCGCGTGGCGAAAACGTAGCGTAGGAAGGTCTCCCACTCAGTGGACCGATGACCTGGTGAAGATCGCAGGAAGCCGCTGGTTGCGGGCAGCGCAGAACCGGTCATCGTGGAAATGCTTGGGGGAGGCCTCTGTCTAGCAGTGGACATCCTATGGCTGATATGATGATAATGATTAATCAAGATATCTATGTATTGCATAATTTTTTGAATAAATACTGTAAAACTTTGATATCTTCTATACATATAATAATCTTGTGTCACGGTGTTTGTGTTCGTACTCCTCCGAAACGGCTCGACCGATTTCGTCTCGATGGGTATGGGAATTAGGTCATACAGTATATTTCATTATGGCAAAACTACGTTTGTCGGGTCAGCTAGTTTATTAATAACTAGCTTTTGCCCGCGGCTTCGCCCACGTGGACATAGATTTATGACTCTTTTTGAGGGTGAGTGGTGCGCCAGCCGCAATCAGCTCGCAAGCGTGGACATGAGTTTTCTCCAGGACCTCAGGAACTGTATCGGGCTATTCGGATTAGCAGTCTTTGTCACTTCCCACCCCCTCAACAAATTCTATACAAAAAATCACTTTAATCCGTTGCTCCGTTGCGACGCCACCGACGTGCGCGAGCGTAGAAAACAGTTGTCCCCAGATCCCTCGGGAACTATGTCAGGATATACTTATTAGTAAATTATATCATTTTCTACCTCATTTCTGTGCTAAAAATCACACCAATCCATTTTTTCGTTACGATTTTAAATAAAACGAACAAAGAATATTGTTTTAGTTTCCTCAGGAACTGCATCGGGCTATGATAATTTCCACAGATAAAAGGTTGACTATTTCATTCCCAGTGATACAGGCTACCCGCATGCCAAATTTCATCAAGATTGGTATAGGTGTTGAAGTGTGAATAGGTAACAAACAAACACACACATTTTCACATTTATAATATTAAGTAAGGATTTCTAAATCTGAAATAAAATATAGAGCGTCGGTGGCAAAACGGTTAGGGCCACTACCTCCTGTCCGGAAGGCCGTGGTTTGAATCCTGCCACTTACCAATATCTATACGAATATCAATTTCATACTGGTATGTACGTTTATCCAACGCTCTTACGGTGAGAAAAACATCGTGAGGAAACCTGCACTCGCCTGCGAAGAAATTCGAAGCTTATGTGTGAAGTCAATCAACCCGCAATGGACCCGCGTGATCGTCTAAGGCCAGATCGCCCTAACTCAGGGCAGGTCGAGCTCCTTGGTGGGGACGTATATAAACTGATATGATGAAATAACACATATACCTATATTATCAAAAAACTAATTCAAATACATTATAGGTATCAATCTAGTAATAAAATTTCCTAACAATATTAATATGGGTCAAATCCTCGAGTCGTATCAGCTTCAAAGGAGCCCAAGACGTACTTCTCGTTGCCGCGCTGGATAGCAATAGACAACCTTAGCAGCAGGTAGGACCTCACGTCACATCTCCTCTCTCGAAGGCGAAGGCCAATCTCCTTTGTGAAGGCAAAGGCCTCTGAGGGTTCAGCAGCCGGTTGTCTCACAGACCAGCGGCACAAAACAGTAATTTGCCTCCAAGACCGAGTACTTATTATGCTTCTTTCTCACCGCAAATTGAGCAGCAGTACCGTACGGGTGAGGAGTGAGGCAGAAAAAGTGGCTTCCCAAAGCAGACGCGTTCCTCTCTGCCATAGCACCTGTTTAAACCCTCCGGCCTTTTGCCATCAGATCGACTAAAGCCCGGCCGGCGGCTGCATCAAAGATGGAATATTCCATTCTGTCTGGAATCAATTCCATCTGGCCGATACCAGTGCCCTCCGAGTGAGGTCATTAAGGAATTGGTGACGTGGGAATCTTCACAAACACGACTGCAACTCAGTGAGTGATGGCCAATTGCCTCCGCCGTGGACCCGCAAATACATTGATGAGGTTAACAGATATTGATATTGCAGGCGGAGAGCAACTGCCACACGCAAATAGTCGCCGTCAGAAGAGTTCCCATATCTGTGCCTCCTGTTAAAAGATGCTAAACTCGATTTATGTGTTTTTATTTTTTTACACGATTGGAATCTGTAAAAAAATACCTCTCTGTTCGTCTATGAAAAACATCGCTATCGTACCATAGTTCCAGAGTTTAAAGTAGCGTATGCTGAAAAATACATAAAAGGAAAATCCACTCAAAAGTAAGAAATAATATTTTAATGTTCTAATACAACTTAAGCGCGTTTTATTATCCCTGCAGTGCCATCTATTGACATTCTGCTACTATGATTATAATGTATGGTATGTGTAGCTAATATATAGAAAAAAGTACTCTAGTGATATTATTGTAAGTATCGATAGATAATTTCCCACGGGACCTCTTTAGTTTTCCGGGATAAAGAATACCCGACTATACAATGATGGTCAAAAACACCCCATCCCATTGTAAACGTTTCATATTGTTACGTTGAGTCAGTCTAAAGATACAATTTTTTGCATTCCTGTAGGAACCCTAATTTTTTTGGGATTCACAATGTCCCAGTTTTAGTTCGCGATAAGGGTATCAACGTGTAAAATTTGATTGTAATAGGTCAAGCCACATTTGCGTGGTGAGCCATTCTATTAATGAATACTTTTGATTTTCCCACGGGAACTCTTGAATTTTCTGGGATAAAAAGTATCCTATATGTTAACCCGGGCTATAAGGAACCACCATACAAAATTTCATCAAAATCGGCCTGGTAGTTTTTGCGTGATGCGCGAACATACAGACAGACAGACAGACAGACAGACAAAAATTCCAAAAGTTGTTGTTTTGGCCTCTGTATCGTTAGTAATGTCCACCACAGTTATTATTTTCCAAAAATATTTCATGCACAGACACGGCTCCGTTACAGTTTTATTATATTATAGATTATTTATAAGTAAACGTCTCTTTTTTGAAAGCTTTTATTTAACTTGCAATGTATGTATGTTTGTTCGGGTGGAATCTTTTAATCGTTAAATTGGACCCACTTTCCGGTTTCCGACTGAGCTGAAATTTTGCATGCATATGTTTATTATATCAGCTCATTTACGTCCCCACCGAGGGGCTCGAGCCTACCCTGAATCAGGGCGATAAGCCTTAGTCGACCACGCGGGCCCAATGCGGGTTGGCCCTGTATCTCATGCATATGTATATCGCATGAAAATGCAATATTAAAAGCTTGTTGTACCTAAAAGTTTTAAGGGCTTTTCTAAAATTATTACCTATCATATTTATTTTGTTTAAGTTCTTTTGTTCTACTCTGATATCGTGTAAGTTCCTCGGATAAATGTTTCAGTTTGATGAGTAAATTCTAAGTTGAAAATTCGTTCAAGAACTTCCGGGTTTTCTGTTGTACAAAACCTGTCGAAATCTCATAAAAATAACATTTATCTCCTCCAACTGAACCAGTTATCCACCAAATAAAATTACTGTACTTTTTAACCCGAGTCTTACTTCAGAAATTCTGAGCTAAAAAACTTCTTAGTAACTTAAACAACTTGAGAACAAGTAGTTCCTTCCGGGATATAAAAACTGGCAAATAAGAAAAAAATCAAGAAGAAGATGTTTAATCTTTAAATGAGAAAGCCGGGATTCATTCCGACTGGCCACTTGCGCTTCACTGTTTGACGTGGATACGTCTTTAAAATTGCTTCCATAGGAACGCAATTCAAAAAAAGTAATGGTTATAAAATCGGGGGATACAGTTTGGTGTTGCAGCTACACACACACACGCACGCACGCACGCACGCACGCACGCACGCACGCACGCACGCACGCACACACTTCTGAGATTCTACATTAATTGTATTTTTAGGTAGCTTAGTAAACTTTTGTACTTTTTCACTTTACTTCATATCTGTAAGATCTATTTTTAAGTTCTCTTGATGTTTTATATTTCATACGAACGTCACATTATTCTTTCTTCCGGAGGTGGGCGTTAGAAACTTTTTTTTTATTTTTTTTATTTACAATTGGTAAAACCTTGACAACATCTCTCCTGGTGGTAAGTGACGATGTTGCCGAAGATGGAAGCGGGCTTACCAAGATTCCCCAACACAATGGGGAACTGGCTATCTTATCTTCATGCCGTAACACACCAATGATATCAACATTGATATTTGGAGGCAAGACTTAGATAAGATGGTGGTAGCTAGCCAGGCGGGCTTAGAAAATGCCCTTCCACCAACCAAACCGAGTCTTACAATTAACCTGCCGGGAATCGAACCCGCGACCTCCTGTGTAAAGCCAGTGAACTTTGCCGCTGGGCTACGGAGGCGGTTATGCGACACAGTCCTCGAAAAATGCAGTTGCTATCGTACACATTAAATTTGTACCCGTAGTTTAAGTTCCAAATAAACAAATAATAAAAAAAACTACATATAACCTCCATCCAAATTCAATTACACCACTGGATAGCTAAAGAATCAAAGGATTTATTACGCTAAGTAAGGACTGTAACACATCGCGCGCGGCGGAGGGGAAGCGCCGCCATTTTGAGGTCATTCTGCTGCGAATCAAGATTTCCATTTAGTATTACTTTCGACTCGGTGAAGCTACGACGTTCGTTCAAGTTTCATTCGACAGCTCTCGTCAAAATCTATCAATTATATATAAAACATTATTGTAAAATTGTGACTTTGAATATAATAAGGTATTAAAATAAAGAAATATCGAAACATATATATGATATGAATTGTAAATAAATTGTATTTTGTTTTAAAATTGGTAAATAAATAAAAATAAAAAAAATATAATGTCGGCCTATACGCGTGGAAAAGCCAAATCAAAATACAGAGATCGTTTACGGTTGGAAAGGGCATCTCAAAAGCAATCGAATGGTACTAATAAAGCACCATATTATAACCTTATAAATAATAATATTAAAAAAAAATATTACCCCCTATGAGACGTATTCACGTACCACATCCAAGTTTCGTTTTTAAAAGCTTATATTTAACTTGGAATGTTTTTTGTATACGTACGAGTATGTTAATTTTTTTTATTTTTTTTTATTAAAAATTTGAGTGCGTTTGACTGCAACTCACCTGATGGTAAGTGATGATGCAGACGAGGATGGTACACGCAAACTCAAATAATGCCTATTCACTCTTGCCTTGAAGATCCCCAAATTATAGGAATCGGGAAACACTGACGCAGGCAAGGAGTTCCACCCCTGCGCTGTACGCATAATAAATGAAGAAGCGTAACGATTCGTGCGAAAAGGTGGAACATCAACAACAAAGGGGTGCAACCCCTCCCTGCGTCTCGTTGACCGACGGTGGAATGGAGCTGGGGGAATGAGGTCGTGAAGTTCTTGCGCGCACTCTCCGAAATTAATTCGATAGAATACCGATAGACAGGCGACTAGCGTTAATTTGTTTAGGTAAGTTCAGATCTTGCGATAGCGACTTCCAGGGGTCCGATTAAGCAGGCAATTGGTATGAAGCCGTATTTCCAGTGATAATAGATCCTTTTGGTATTTTGAAGTTGATCTGATGATGAACTTTGGAGATGGAATCAAGATCCCAGGATCGTATTATATTTTACATAGAATCATAGGAAATTGTCTGTTTTTTTTTTGGAAATGGCCCAATATGTATAAATAAACGTGAAGTGTTTCCTTAAAAATAAACCATTTTTTAGTTGATATTTAAGTGTTGAATAAAATGCTCGTAAAAATGTGATGTGATTAAGATAGAATGTAATTAATGATAAAAATATGTTTTGTTTACATGTTTGGCCATTTTCAAACAACTGGACTTTACTGTGCTCGTTTTGTTAGGGTTCCGAAGTCAACAAGGAACCCTTACAGTTTCACCATGTCTGTCTGTCTGTCTGTCCGTCTTTCTGCGGGTTAGCTCAGAGCCTATTAGTACTAGAAAGCTGTAATTTGGCATGGGTATCACATTAATCACGCCGAAAAATTAGTACAATAAAATATTTAAAAAAAAATGGGGTTATTTCCCCTACATGCAAGAGGGGTTTTTTTGTTAACTTATTTTGTGTGGGATATCGTTGAATAGGTCTTTCAAGAGTACTGTGGGTTTGCTAAACCTTTTTTTAATTTAGGGATCAGTTCGCGAAATAGAATAGAATAGAATAGAAAAACTTTTATTTAGAGCACAAACAACAATTACCAGGTACAATTTACAAACGATAGAAATAAACTATAAAAAATAGCTGTACTGTGCACCAAAACGGTACTGACTCAGCATATGCTGCAGTATACTCTGCAGTGCTGTTATTCTGCCAGAAACCGGTTCGGCGAACGAACGCACGCTCTTCACAACATGTTAAAAATAAATTAAATAAATTAAAATAGAAACAATAAAAATGTTATTTTTTTAAAGTAGAGGCACAAGAACGAACAAATTACATCGTTGTAAAACTAAATAGGTACAACTGTGTGCAATTGTATGCATGCCTAGTATGTTAGTAAATAGCTGAGCATATGTGTAATAAATAAAGATATAAATATATAAAGGTAGGTACTTAATCTACAATAATATTACAAAGAGGCAAAGTTTGTAAGTTTGTTTGTAGTAAGTAATCTCTGGAACTACTGAACCGATTTGAAAATATTTTCACCAGTAGAAAGCTACACTTTCCCGATTGACACTACGCTCACGAACCGCTTGCGAACCGCTTGTTAAGCTTTAAAGTACTAATTTTTGTCAGAGTCAAGTATCCCACCCCCACCCCCTACCAGCTAAACCGCTATTTCAGGACATCTAAAAAAATTGTAAATAGTAGGACATATAATAAATACAAACAAAACATATAAATTTAAAAATTGGCCAAGTTCGATATAAAAAAATTACAGCGATCTAAATGGGTAGGTACCAAGTTCTAGAGTGTTTCCTAATCGTAGAGCTACGGAACTTCAAATAATAATATTTATTTTAGACTTTTCTAAATAATAGAGGATGTACAACGGTTTTCGGTTGCTTAAAAAAATTGCTATGTTCTGTGCGGTTTTCAGTTGCTTACAAAAACAATGTTATGTTCTGTTCTACTAAATGTTACACCATTTTGGCAAGTTTTCACTATCCAATTTGGCAATTTTGGCAAGTTTTCACTATCCAATTTTATTCTATATTGATATTTACTTTTTAAAAGTAAGCTTTGCTTGCTTGGCGCCTTGACTATTTAAACTTGCCAATTTACACCATTTAGTTTACAGAATATATATTTTTATTGTAAGCAACTGAAAAACCGTTGAAAGTTCTCTAATATTTAGAGAAGTCTTAAATAAATATTTCTATTTGAAGTACCGTTAAGGATAGGGAAAGGAACCATTATAGAACTTGGTACCTACCACCTACCTATTTAGATTGCTGTACTAACTAGTCCCCATTTCACATTTATGTTTTGTTCGGATATCATGAATTTTTCAAAGTACTAATACTAATTTCCTATCATTATTCAAGTAATAGACATACAGCTAATATATTTTTGTTTTTTAAAACATTTATTTTTTGAAAAGACTACGAAACCTTACTTTACGCGAGTCCGACTCGCACTTGGCTAGTTTTTATTATTATTTTGGAAACATCTATCATTTCAAATATCGATTTTTGAGTATGAAAATTTGACTATTAAAATAAAAGCTTGTACTTAAAGGTTTTAGGTTTTCGAAAATTATTACAAGCTTTTATTTACAACTTACAATGTCCTGTGTAAGTCTCCAAATATCGATTTCAGAGCGACTTCCAGACTTGATGAAGCTGTATTCCCGTTGATAATAGATCCTTTTTGTATTTCTAGTTGATCTGATGATGAACTTTGAAGGTGGAATCAAGGTCCCAGGATCGTCTATTGTTTTTAATGACATCATTGGAAATATTGTAAATCTCGAGTGGCGACCGCCCACCTGAAAACGTAGCGTAGGCAGGCCTCCCATGCAGTGGACCGACGATCTGGTGAAGATCGCAGGAAGCCGATGGATGTGGGAAGCACAGGATAGGTCGTCGTGTAAATCCTTGGGGAAGGCCTTTGTCCAGCAGTGGACGTTTTTCGTCTGATATAATGATGATCGTGATTGTACCTTTCAACCCAGTTTTTTAAATTTGGAATGAAGCACACTTAACATGAAAACTCTTTTCAATTAAAAAACATAGGTTTTTCTAAATGAGCTTATTTAAGTTTAATTTTTAATTAAAGTTCCGTTTTCTTTCACTCTGGTTAGGGATGCGTTGCGATTTATTTTTACGTTTTTTCTCGATGTTCGGTAACATAAGGCTAGTGGGGCAAGAGAGTAGCGTAATTATGGCTTACGAGGCATTCCATCTTATCCCCTCGTGAATTGGCAAAGCAACGATAAGGGAACGTACCCATACTACGTGATCGGTATTGCTAAGGGGGTTTAAGTTTCTGTTACGTAGTTTCACATTTTAAAAAAAACAGCGCATCCTTCTATCAGCTTCAGCGTCTATCTACCTTTCTTTTTTTTATCCTCAATTGATAAGACCTTGACCTCATCTCACCTGATGGTAAGTGACGATGATGCCGAAGATGGAAGCGGGCTTATCAACATTCTCCAACGCTATGGCGAACTGGCTATCTTATCTTCATGCCAAAACACATTAATGCTGTCAACATTGATGTTAAGCGGCAAGCCTTAGGTGGTGGTAGCTAGCCGGGCGGGCTTAGAAAATACCCTTCCACCAACCAAACCGAGTCTTACAAAGTGAGACCCCGCCGGGAATTGATCCCGCGACCCGAGTGTGAAGTGAATAGACTAAACATTACGCCACGGAGGCAGTTAAAATCTAGTATTGAATATAAATTTAAAAACTTTTTTATGGATAATTTTGTGTCTTTTCATTTTTTCTTACTTTCTAGAGAACCTACGTCTAGAGATCTAAATCTAGTGCTCTCTAGATATCTACTATTAATTAGTGACGTAAAATAAATGAAACTTCATCTATACGTTTATAACATTACGTGAAAACCATGGGGAGGGGTCTTTATAACTACAAGTGTTCACAGGAGGGAGGAGGCTCATAATTGGCAAAAAATTGGTTACGTAGTATGGGCACGACCACATTTCTGTGAGATACCTTAGGCGTTTATCCCTTGAGTATAACGGAATTAAATAACTTCTGAATAGCTTTTCGTACCGGTGATCCACCTGCTTTCAGAAGTTCAACCGTCATTCCATTCATTGAGAGCCATTCTAATCTCGTACAGGCTGACGTCCGGAATATCTTCGGTATAGTGTCGGGTCTTTAGCCAGATCGCTGGCAGACAAACGCGTAGAGCTTCTCAAATTCTTCCAGCAACTCAGTCTTAGACGATATGATCCTGCCATCCTCAGTCTTCAGCTTGGTCAGTTGGCTTTGTCTATCAGACAGACCTCTCGCGAACACTTTTAAGCCTTTGTTGTGCTCAATCGCCTCTTTATTTGCCGATACTGAGTAGCGTCTTCAGAGAACTGCAAAACCAATCTGCGTCTTTCTTCCATGAGGTTGCTGGTGAAGTCAGAGATTTTTTTGGTTCTGTTTGAACGGCGTGTTTTAAAAATCTAAGACCCGACCGGACAATATCCAGCTATCTGTTATTATAATCGTCCACATTGTCGCAGTCTCCTAGGCATTCGAACCGAATTGTACAACTCGAGCTGAAAGCTCTCAGGGTTTTGGAGCTGGATGGGCGCTGGTCGGAGCTTAGACTTCATCAGTCGACATTTACGATACACCCGGTAAAAATATGGTTTAAAACATAATACATTTTAAGAACGTATTTAACGCGAACGACTGCGCTTAAATTATTCATCCTCACTTTAAATTGTTCGGAAAATAGTTATGTTTGCGCAAACTTCGTGTAAATTGGATAAAAATATAAAATTCATGAAAGGGAATGACAAACAGACGGATAAAATGATGTGATAAGGGTTCCTCGTAGGGACTACGACCCCTGACAAAAAGTTGCGTTAACTGTTGAATCTGAACCACTAAGCAAAGACTAATAAAATCTTTAAAAAACATTCGGATATTTTTACAAAATTGTTTATTTTAGGGTTCCTTAGATAAACTACTCTAACGCGGCACTTATGTGTTCTTTTTTCATTCCATGTATTATTATTTTTTACGCATGCGCTGACATTTGTTTTCAAAAATTTATTCTCTTCATCCTATCCTCACGATCATATTTTAAAATAAAATAAATTTAAATCGAACTAATTATATCTTATAAAAGACCCATTTTGGGTAGGTTATAATTTTTCTATGATTTGTGATATAAATTTAACGTGTGTAATCCTTTTATCTTTTATCTTTTTACTACTGTACGTGTTTATGTCACTGAACTCCTCCTAAACTGCTGGACCGATTTGAATGAATATTTTTGTATGCGTTTGGGTGGCGCCCTGGATGGTTAAGATTCACAAATTAGCCCGGAAGATGGCGCTTCAGTCGGTATCTAGGTTTCTAGATATCTATGGTATATATATTTTTTTTTTTTTTTTTTTTTATTAAAAATTTGAGTACGTTTGGCTGCACCTCACCTGATGGTAAGTGCCGATGCAGCCGAGGATGTGACACGCAAGCTCAAATAGTGCCTATTCACTCTCGACTTGAAGATTCCTAAATTGTACGAATCGGGGAATACGAATCGGGGATATAGATATAATATCGGGAATATAGATTTCGCTAATTATTTTTTTGTTAAGTTAGTTATTGTCAGAATAAGGTTCTTACATGTAGGTTAGGGTAGGGTAGTGTAGTGTAGTATAGTGTAGGGTAGGGTACACTACGAACCTTTATATAGACTCGCTATGTCCAACTGTCTGTCGTCGGCTTAAAAACTATTACAAATACAATATATTTTTTTTCTTTACGTAGATTTACTATTACAACACATTTGGTTATACAAATCTGTCACCCCCTATAAAGTTGTGGAATAAAATCAGTAAAAATATTTTTTCGGGTACCTCCCCTACATGTTAAGCGGGGGTGTATTTTTTTGGCAAAAACGGGAGTCTATTACTAAGACTCCGCTGTCCGTCCGTCCGTCTGTCTGTCTGTCTGTCTGTCTGTCTGTCTGTCTGTCTGTCTGCAGGCTGTGTTTCATGAACCGTGATAGCTATACTGTTGAGATTTTTACAGATGATGTATGTATTTCTGTTGTTTAAACTAAGAATTAGAAAAAGTGAAATAAATATGGGGTATCCATACAAATAAAGTGTTTTTAAACGTGAAGAAACTAGCGCTATCTTGTATGATGGCACGGAACCCTTTGTACTAGCGCCATCTAGTATGATGGTACGGAACACTTTGTGTGCGGTTTTGACTCGCACATGACCGGTTTTTTATCTTCGAATAGGTCTTTAAAAACTATTAACTAACGTGTATATAAAATAAACGGCATTTGGCGGCAGCGGCAGGTAATCCAGACTGTACTTAATCACTATGAAACTGGAGAACATAATTAATTAATTTTATGCCACTACTTACATCTCTTTACTTTAGTAATATTTCCTACTCCTGTTCTAAGTGTTAACTATTAATTTATCGAAACCTGCACACGCTCGCGAAGAAAATCGATGGTTGTGTGTGAAGTCGACCAACCTGCACTGGGCCCACGTGGTCGACGAAGGCCCGATCGCCCTAATTCCCCTAGGTGACAACAAATTGTATAATAAATATTAAGTATCAACGTCAATAAAATTGTTTAATGCAAATAAGAGCTAAAACAGAAACGAAATAGGAGCAAACAAAATTAAAGAACATACAAGATAAACAACAGTGTTTTTTTAACAATAACTCTACATTAATCTAGGTAATAACGGCCCGAACGTGCTTCCCAGCCCAAGGTAGGCATTAAACGAAAAAAAAAAAAATTATCTTTGTGTTTTATGTAATCTTTGCCCTGGTTTTCCAGCAGCCTTGTAAGTACCGGCTTGTACTGGGTTGGTGTTGACTAAAAGCTTCAGTCCATGTTGTGGTTTATGTCGTGGAGCGCTATTTTTACATCCTGTGCAATAAAGTTTTATACAGGATGTAACAAAATTGATGTAGGACTCGTTAACTGGGGCTTATGCATTACACACCGACTAACGTTCCTAATTGCTATCTGTATTCCAAATTTCAGCGAAATCCATATAGTGGTTTCGGCTGTGCGTTGATTATACCAGTCAGTCACCTTTTCATTTTATATTTATACAGGTTTATTATGATTAAAATATTAGAATTTGATATTTTGTTTTAATTTCGTTTAATATGTGTGCATGCGTATAAATCTAACAAGCGTTACCACACCTTTTGAAGTGATTGCTGTATGAAACTCAATATATATACCTTTATAACAAGCTTTTATTTAACTCGCAATGTATGTATGTATGTATGTATGTTCGGGTGAAATCTTGCGACTCAATTTTGAAGCAGATATCTTCAACCGATTGAGCTGAAAATTTTGTATACACGTTCAGTTTGGATGACAATGCATGGTTAATTGTGTAACGTCATTCTAAATCCAAGATGGCGGACTAGTTATTTTTAATGCACTCCTGCAATGTGGGTATCAAATAAAAGGGTTTGCTGAGAAAAATACGAAATAATTAAAAATTTTCAAATAAAAGCTTGTACTTACCAAAATGTTTTTAGGTCTTTCGAAAATTATTTTTGATCTGAGAATGGAAATAGTAAAAATATCAGTGTGCATCGAAATACTGTTTTTTTATATTTGCTAGCCCCGGGTCATAAGGAGTCCCACAGTGCTAAGTAGGTACTCATTTATCCTCCAAGAACCTTCAATTGAGAACCAAATAGGCCTATAAAAGAGATATAGAATTCAGCAACGGAACACTCGTAAAACCCCATAGAGCCATTCCAACGCAGAAACAATGTAGAACACATACATTAACAAAACGCTTCGCTTCACAATCGAACTATCATTAAAAGAAATCCTTTGGCTACCATAAATTACATATCTATCCACTCCGGTTGCCCGCCCTATAGCCATAAATCTCGGAGTTCCTTCCCGGGAAAAGTCCCGGGAATCGGGTGCCGATAATCCCGGAAAACGGGATCTTGTGCACCTATTGTAATAGAAAACCTCGTGGCTTTGTTACCGGGCACTAGAAATCGACTAGAACATGGTACAAGAAGAAAAGGTTTAACAACTCCGATGACCTTAATCTTCTATATCATATTTTTGTTTCCAACGCAAGACATTTGGGCTACCATAAAATATAGACATAACTGGACTGTTCGTCTTTTGTTTTTTGAAAGTTTTTTTATAGCATTACAAGATCCCGGTGAATAAAAATTCTGTACCTCACGGAGGGGCTCGAGACTACCCTGAATTAGGGCGAACGGACCTTGGTCGACCACGCGGGCCCAGTGCGGGTTGGTCGACTTCACACACAACCTGCGAGTTTCTCCGCAGGAGTGTGCAGGTTTCCTCACGATGTTTTCCTTCACCGTAAGAGCGTCGGATAAACGTACATATGAAAAATTCGAAATTACATTGGTATGTGACAGGATTTGAACCACGACCTCCCGGACAGGAGGCGGCGGTGCTAACTTTTACGCCACCGACGCTCTTTCCTATAGATACCTATTCTCAGACCTATCGAATATACACAGAAAATTTCATGGAACTCCATCTAGCCGTTTCGGAGGAGTATAGCAAATAATACTGTGACACGAGAATTTTATATATATAGATGATGTAAAAATTAAAAAATATATATGTTTGTAATAACCTATAGACCAACTAAATAAAGATATAATCCACTTTCAAAACTATCAGGTCTGATGTAACCAGGGTTTGTGACTGTAAATTCATTGAGAGAGAGCTGTTAACTTAAAATATCTAGGCACTCCCTGGACAATTCATACAACGGGTCAGAAATAACATTTCAAAAAAGGAATGATGGAACAAACAAAATGGCGGCGAAATCCTATACGTTCGACAACCAAACTGTTACCAATCTGTATCAATCTGGGTAACGAGGGGGTGAGTGTCCATGTCCATACTGTATGTTAGTACTAATGTATATACTTTGACCAAGGTATCCTCCTCGATGATAAACTTTCGTTCAGAAACTATTTTATCACCTTGGCGGGAAGAGATAGGAAAATAAATAAATAAATAAATAAATAAATATTCTGGGACAAATCACACATGGTCATCTGGCCCCAAAGTAGGATTCCCTGTGTTATGGGTTACCAGAGACTGATATACATACTTATATACATGTTATGAAAATATTGTGGAATATTGCAGATGAAAGGGTGTTAAAAATGGTTTATTTAGCTCTGTGCCAATCCGTAATTAACCACTGTATACTAGCATGGGGTGGAGCATGTACCTCAGTTCTTATCTCTGTGGAGAGAGCTCAAAAGGCAGTTTTAAAATAGCATTAAGGAAGCCTCGCCGGTATTTCACGATCGCTCTCTATGTCACGGCCCAAGTTCTTAGTGTGAGAAAACTATTTGTGCTTAGGCTATGTATCTTCACTCACCTAGGGTCACTCGCAATCAAAATTTCAAAACAATTTCTTCAAAAAGAGTTTTCAAACTTTAGACTCTAATTTTAAGGACAACTTTTGCACAACGCTCTAGTCAGTACCTGTTCCCTTATAGGTATATACAATAGAGTTGCTAATATTTTGAATGTTAAAGATGATTCAGTCCGCGAGATCAAGAGTAAACTTCAAAAGCTCTTACTAAAACTAACATATAACGAGGTGGAGAGTTTGTTCAGAATAGTCTACTAAAACACACACACACATGCTCACATATTTCTGCAGAGAAACTCTATTAACTATTTCGTCATTATGTCAAAAATTTAATGCACGATATTTTGTTCTACCTATTTTTTAAATTATTATTTTCAAATATATAATTAAAGCCTCTCCGCTCACTTGGCACGAGGCGAAGTGGCAGAAGAACCTCCAGCGGGAGCACAGTTGGCTGGAGTTCAGTGCGACGGGGAGAGAAAGCGTCGGACTATTCGGGCATTGTCGAGGTGGACTGCTTTCTGCTTTGCCGCAATTATTGGTCTGCCTCGGAGATCCAGCCGCCTTAGGTGACGTTCAAGGTCGGCTAAAATTAGCTGAAATTATTATTATTGTGTTATTAATAAAGGCTTTCATATCTAATTTCACTTGTATCCTTTTGTTACGTGACCAACAAAATTTTATACCATGTACGCAGAAATCAGCCGTATTATTTGTAATCTGCAAATCGTACTAAATCAACTACCACGATACGGGCAAGTTGCCTAGTGTTCGGTTATTGTTAAATATTTTTTTATTCAAAATTGGTAACCCTTTGACATTATCTCACCTGATGGTAAGTGACGATGATGCCGAATATGGAAGCGAGCTTACCAAGATTCCCCAACGCAATGGGGATCTGGCTATCTTATTTTCGAGCCGGAACACAGCAAAGTTGTTAACACTGATGTTTGGCGACAATATTTAGATAAGATGGTGGGCTTAGAAAATGCCCTATCACCAACCAAACAGAGTCTTACAAGTTGACCCCACTGGGAATCGAACCCGCGATCTTATGGTATATCGACCACCACGGAGGTGGTTAATTTTGTTATTGTTCCTTTTGTCAATAAACATTTTTTACTTTTACTTTAGTTAATTTTACTTTAGGCCGGATAATAAGGAATACCCAAAGTCCAGTAACTTAATTCAATACCTCATCATCATTATACAAGCCGGAAGACGTCCATTTCTGGACAAAGACCTTTCCAAGAATTTCCACAAAGACCGGTCCTGCGCTGCCCACATCCAGGACTTTCCACAACCCTTACTAGGTCGTTGGTTCAGGTCTGCTAACGCTGTGTCGGTCGGTAAATCTGTTAGGTTTTTTTAAATTTAGGTACAGGAACATTAATTTTTAGGGTTCCATACCCAAAGGGTAAAAACGAGTCCCTATTACTAAGACTTCGCTGTCCGTCCGTCTGTCCGTCTGTCACCTGGTTGTATTTCATGAACCGTGAGAGCTAGACAGGTGCAATTTTCACAGATGATGTATTTCTGTTGCCTCTAAAACAGTGAATACTAAAAATTTGAAAAAGATAAAATCTCCATACTAAAAACGTGTCTTGTTTTGAAACGTGAAGAAACAAGCATCATCTAGTACGATGGTACGGAACCCTACGTGTGTGGTTCTGACTCGCACTTGGTCGGTTTATAAACTACGGAGTCAGATTAAAAATAAAATGTAGATTTAGTATTAGCGTTTTGAAAACAGGGTTTAAAAATAATCTGTTCCTATAACGACGGAGCTGAGTTATGCTGACAGTCACGCGCTGGCAGACACACTCAACATGCCGAAATGTGCCGTGACACGTTTCAAATACACCTGTCTCAAATACATTGAAGGATAGGACCTATCACGTGTCGAAACATTATTCGAGGTACCACTTATGGTAAAGATGCAAACGTATATGATAGAACAAGCGTAATCCCACTTTTTGTTATGATTGTTGTATGAAACTCAATATCTACTGAGACTACGGTACCCTGGCTTACGTACGCACTTTGAAAATTTTTATACAAAGGTACCCTAATAGGATCATTTCGTTGTTCTTATACATCTGCCTGTCTGGCTGTCAAAACACTTTTTTTCAGAAGAGCGTGGAGGTATCAAATTAAAATTAATATCAAATAGTAATTAATTATTATATCAGCTCATATACGTCCCCACCGAGGGGCTCAAACCTACCCTGAATCAGGGCGATTAGGCCTTAGTCGACCACGCGGGCCCAGTGCGGGTTGGTCGACTTCACACACAACCTTCGAGTTTCTTCGCAGGCGTGTGCAGGTTTCCTCACGATGTTTTCCTTCACCGTTAAAGCAATCGGTAAGTAATTAATATCAAATAATTTTAGAGAGGGAGTGTTAATACACTGAAGATTTAATTATACTAAGTACTTACCTGTTACCTTAATTGTATTTTAATATCTATATTCCAATTAAGTAGTATACGAAACTGTTGCATAATAACTAGTAATGTGCAGTTTCATACACTATTTTATCTAATCTCTTATATTGGTATTGAATCAACTAAACAACAAAGATCAAAGTTAAAGTAGTAAGAAAAAAACATTCCCACGAAATTCAGTAACTACAACAAAACGTGTCATAGCGCCAAATCCCAGCACATCACCGTACTTGCGCTGAAGCGGACGCTGTCACAGACCAGTAAAAATTGGAATGAAAACTTTTTGTAAAGCTGTGAAAATGGCTTGAACCGCATGTGCGTTCCAGTAAAAAAAAATATATGGAACTTCGTTGGTGATATTAACTTTTTGGATTAACTTGTGTCGTAATTGAAAAAAAAAACTTTATAACATTATTTTGTTAGAGAAATAATGTTATAAAGTGTTTTTTTTTTAAATTCCGATATTGTGTTTATAAAGTATGCCAATATAAATTCGTTTTGAAGGTTATAATTCGAACTTTACGATATGAGAGTAGACAACATTTTTTACTTACTTACTTATGATGTCTTTTGTTTGATATGATGATAATGATGAGGACCAAATACTTAGGTCAACAATCCCTTAGAGCTGTAAAAAAACAAGCTTCAAAGTCAACACAATAAAAAATACCTCCATTTATGCGGCATATTTTGACACTTTCAAATAATACAAACCTTCTCGTTGATCTAGACTAGAATCACAACAAAACGTAAAAGTGAAAGAGAGTCAAGTTCGATACAAAAAAAATACAGAGATCTAAATGGCAAGGTACGAAGTTCTATAGTGGTATCTTAAATCATAAATATGGCGCTTCAAATTGAAATATTTTTCTTAGACTTTTCCAATTATTAGAGAATATACAACGGTTTTCATCTGTTTAACAGAATTTTTTTTATGTTCTTTGCTACTTAATGATGTAACGTGGCAAGTTTAAATAGTCAAGCCGATAAGCAAGCAAAGCCTTCTTTTTAAAATGAACGCCAATCTAGAATAGAATTGGACAATGAAATTTGATATCATTAATTTTTGTAAAGTTATCATATTTATTTCCTTTTTTCAAGTAATACATGTATAAAAATATATTTTTGGTGGTACGAAATCCTAATTGCATGAGTATGACTCACACTTTAAACACACGCCAAATTTTAAGTTTCTAAGTCACCTGGAAGTGGTCTATATTATTTTGATGAGTAGTGGTTATACGGATTCCTTGGTGATCGAGTACGTCTTACACTTGGCCATTATTAGAATTTTTCCTTTGTATACCTCGATGACAAATTTCAAGTTTCTAAGTCACCTGGAAATGAACCCTACGGAACCCTTCGTGCGCGAGTACGACTGACATTTGGTAGTTTTTTGAATTTTTTCTTTGTACACTTTGTACCTTGGACGCCATCGACCGACGCGCACGGAGACTCATTGGTGACGACGAGCTAGTCAATTACAAGCTCCAAAGTCGCGGGTCGCGAGCGTGGACATGAATTTTCTCCAGATCTCTCGGAAACTATGTCAGGATATGCTTATTAGTAAATCATGTCATTTTCCACCCCTTCAACCAGCTCTGTGCAAAAAAATCACACAATCCATTGTTCCGTTGCGATAATAAAGAAATTAACCAAAAAAGATTATATTTTCAGTTCCCTCAGGAACTGCATCGGGCTATGATATTTTCATGGGATAAAAAGTAGCCTATGTCCTTCCTCTTGACACAGGCTACCTGCATGCCATTCATAAACATTTGTCAAGGCGTTCAAGCGTGAAAAGGTAAAAAACAAACACACTTTCACATTTATAATATTAGAAAGGATTCTACTTTAAACTTATTGAACCTTTTAATTGTTCTGTCCGTTATTTTAACGAATATATTGCGTCAACTGGAATAGGACTATAGCCTATAACGCAGGCTTTTGTCGAGCTTAGGCTTTAGTTGTGGATACCTTCCTACTTATTTACGTACTTAGATCTGTATTTTTTGCTTCATGTGGACAACTTTTTATAACCTTTTTTCGGTCAATAAATTATCAATAATATTATTTTTACTAAAACGCCGAATATCTCACCCCACCAATTAGAACAGCAGGTATACAGGCTGTCCAATTTTTTAAACGACTTCATTTGAGTAAATGTTTAAAATATCACTTCTGTTTTTTTTTACATCTTATGGTACCCACCTTTGGCCTGATCGCTTTAATTCAGGGTAGGCTCGAGCCCCTCGGTGGGGACGTATATGTGCTGATATGATGATGATGATGGTACCCACCCAGTAGGCGATGCATAAATTAGATCCTTCCCCTAGTGATATGTGTGACCATTATAGGTTTATGACGAGAATACCTGCTTTCTTGTATCATCGACTAGATGGCATTGGAATTACACGGACTCCAGAACGTTTCATTATTAGATGTAACGTCCCTAGATGGGGTGGACTTTCAGCTTGTTCAGGGAGCTGTTCTGAGCTAAATTTTTACTTTTATTGAATGCTATTTTTCTCTTTTACGGAGTGTCAATGAGATGTAGGACGTAGGTAGTATTGACTGTGATAGTTTGGAGTTTATTAACTACTAGCTGTGCCGGTGAACTTCATACCGCCTTATACTACACTACACTACACTACACTGCACTGCACCGCACACCACACACTACACAATACTACACTAATTTTTGTAAATAATGCAAAACTTTTTAGGTCGTTTTTTTACACCTTGTGTTTCATTATTAGAGTTTTAGTAAGGATCCCTAATTTTTGGAAAATAATAGCAACCGCATTTAATGTAGCTTCCTAACGGTGAAATAGCGTTTCAAATCGGTCCAATAGTTTCGGAGCCTATTCAATGCGAACAAACAATCAAATCTCTTTATATAGGTAATATTATAGTATAGAAAACTTAAGTTATTTGTGAAAATGTGTTCGTTTGTTTGTTACCTTTTCACGTTCCAACACCATGACCAATCTTGATGAAATTCGACATGAAGGTAGAGCCTGTGTCACGGGGAAGGAAATACGTAGGCTACTTTATGTCCCGTGAAAATAGCATAGTCCGATGCAGTTCCTGAGGGAACTGAAAAAATATTTTTTTTTGGTTCATTTATTTAACATCACAACAGAAAAAATAATTGTTGTAATTTTTTGTACAGAGAAGTTTGAGAGGGTGGGAAATGACATAATTTATATTTAATAATTAGCATATCCTGAAATACGTGTAGTTTCCGAGGGATCTGGGGACAACTCTTTTCAACGCTCGCGCACGTCGGCGTCACAAAGAAGCAACGGATTGAATTTTGTATAGAATTGGTTGAGGGTTGGGACATAGACTGTTAATCAGAATAGCCCAATCTGGGATAGGGATCTGGTGAAAATTCATGTCTACGCTCGCGAGACACTTGCGGCTGGCGCACCACTCACCCTCAAAGTCAGTCATTAAAACGATGTCCATGCAGGCGGGCGAAGCTGTGGCAAAAGCTAGTTTCATATAAATTTTAATAAGGTGTTTTTCATATAAACCCATAAGTTTTTTATTAAATCTGATACCTACACCTTTTTTCTAGTAGGTAAGCGTGTTTTTAGGGTTCCGTAAGCCTCCAAGACTAGAATTAAAAACCTATCCGGTTGCAGCGAAGGGCAAGTAAGACAGAGAGATCATAACATCATATCAGCTCCTTATACGTCCCCACCGAGGGGCTCGAAATGTGCCTACATCATCATTACAGCTCATATACGTCCACACCGAGGGGCTCGAGCCTACCCTGAATCAGGGCGATTAGGCCTTAGTCGACCACGCGGGCCCAGTGCGGGTTGGTCGACTTCACACACAACCTTCGAGTTTCTTCGCAGGCGTGTGCAGGTTTCCTCACGATGTTTTTCCTTCACCGTTAAAGCAATCGGTAAGTATGTACATAAGTTTTTTTGAAAAACTCATTGGTACATTGGCCATCCAGATTTGAACCCGGTACCTCTGGTTAGATGGACCGAGTCGTTACCGGTTGAGCCACCGACGCTTTTGCGTTTGACCGTGCCTACATATGAAATCAAAATTCGAAAACACATTGATACGCAACAGGATTCGAACCACGACCTGCCGGACAGGAAGTAGCGGCCCTAGCCACTGATGCTCTAACATGACCTACTGCAATCCAAAGTTGCACCCCACCGGAAATCGAACCCGCCACACACTAAACTTGATGTGAAGCGAGTGAATAGACACTACGGCAAGAAGCCAGTACCGTTACTTCATCATATCAGCTCTTATACGTCCCCACCGAGGGGCTCGAGCCTACCCTGAATCAGGGCGATCGGGCCTAGTCGACCACGCGGGTCCAATGCGGATTGGTCGACTTCACACACAACCTGCGAGTTTCTCCGCAGGCGTGTGCAGGTTTCCTCACGATGTTTTCCTTCACCGTTACTTATTCGCTTAATTTTGTTTTGTTTTACCTTCTGTTATAGTACATTACCAATGAGATGGACGGACCAAATCAAGGCAGCACTGGATGACCCCCTGTACCAATGCACCAAAAAAGCAGCCCTCGGAGAAGAATGGCGACGAATTGTGAGGTGGGTCACCAGACCGAAATGATGACCATGACAACTCTGTAAAGAGTGTAACGACTAAGAAGAATAGTAGATTACTGCAGCGGCCAGAAAAACAGGCATTGACGGACGAACGTGTAAATTTAGGTCGAGGTGAAGTTGAGGGACACATACGTACGAGTAAGTCCATCAATGCCTAGTTGTGGCCAAGGCTTTGTATAGTACTTTTCTCAAATAATGCGTGGAAATTTAAACTGTACGGACACAGTAGTGTCAGCACTTATTGTAGCAAGACGAGGCCCGCCCGTTTCACATACAGAGCCGGCAGTTGCCTCCCGTCCGCGCTTAAGTTAACCAGTGACCACAATACTCTAATTGTATAACTAGTACCTATCTAGTAGAATTAAAACAGACATTTTATTGTGTAATAATACAACGTAAAAACGTAAATACTGTTTTACTGAACACCCTCCTCTGACCCTAAGCAGTGATAGAAATAATTAGGTAGATCAGGACCTAAGATTTACCTACGTACAGACAGAGTATTTATACCGTACGGACAGTGGTGACATAAAGACCCCCACAAAACTAACTAGTACCTACTACTGCTTCGTTGGCTCAGCGACCCGAAGTGGATCTTGGCTGCCGACATTAAAGTTCGCCACTCTATCCTGTATTGTGCCAAGTTTGACCATTCGGGCACTCCCCTCTCTGTAAGGTCTTTGGCGACTTCATCTTTCCAGCGATAATTTGGTCAGTTAAAGGCCCGACCACCTGCGACCATTTCATACAATTACGAGGGTGGCATACTTAAATGCCCTCAGTGCGCGAAGAGTTTCGCTGCGAAGATTGGCTATATAAACCATCTTCGAGCGCACGCGCGGAAAACCGACTGGGAGTCGAAGTGGTCGCCGTGACCGAAATCGGTCGGATCAGTTTGGTCGACCCAGGGTTTTACAAGATATGCTCTTTTGGCTGCTCGAACCTCTCCCATTCTCTCTACATGTCCTAGCCAGCGAAGTTATATCCCCGAAAGTAGTAGTACTTAGGCAGAATTTTTTATTTGAAAATACAGTTGTAGAATGTACAATTTTTCAAGCGCCAAAATGTTCAATTGTTTTTTTTTAAATAAACAGCTTTCTATTTGCAAGCCAGTTGGAAATTTAAATAAAACCTTAGATAAATTACCTCCTTGGTTGCCATGTTTCGGAGTAAAATATCTTTCCATTTATATGTGTTTACATAATCATTTATTTGGCCGCTTAAAGATAAGATACTTAAAGCTTTACTTATAGCATTTATTCAAAGCCCACACAAGCAAAAAAAAATTAGAATGGAAGAAAAAAAAAACTACTTATTTTAAAATCTTAATAACTATTAAATACAAGGTGGGCTAGGTAAATGACCAGGCTCAGCTTGAATGCTGCAAAACGACTGATATTGATTTTTATACAGCGTTTGCCGGCCGCTGCTCGCAAGTATTTGGCCAGTACAGCAATTTCAATTTATCTCGAAGAAGGTTGTCAAAATAATGCTCAAACTTCCAAGCATGTTTGAGAAAACTTATTTAATCCACATTTGCTCTAAAGAAAACAATAGTAGGTACCTATTTGGCAGTCGTATTTGTAGTGCAAGATAATCCGATAAAATGAGAGAAGTCTTCCCGGAACCCATCTCGGCTTGCAACGCGTTTTCCGGCCGGGGCGGCTAAGCCCGGGGCTTTTAGAATTCTTTGTGTCGTATGAGCGAGCACATTGTTGTGCTCTAGCAAGAATTTCCGCAACGTGCTTGATTCTCTATTAAAATCAAATCGTCGTCAAAAATTTAAAAAACCGGTAAAGTGCGAGTCAGAACCGCGCACAAAGGGTTCCGTACCATCATACTAGAAATGGCACTAGTTTCTTCAAGTTTAAAAAAAAAACACGTTTTCCTTATGATGACTTTAACGTTTTAAAATTTTTAGTATATTTGTTGTTATAGCGGCAACAGAAATACATCATCTGTAAAAATTGCAACTGTCTAGCTATCACGGTTCATGAAATACAGCCTGGTGACATACGGACGGACGGACAGCGAAGTCTTAGTAGTAGGGCCCCGTTTTTACCCTTTGGGTACGGTACCCTAAAAATGGCTCTGGGAGAGATCGCTTGTTTGAGATGCAACACCAGGCAACCGCCGTCTATCCCTTGGATAGCATGTTTAATTTGTTCCACGCTGTGGCACGTCGTAGGAGTAGATGAGGTAGGTTGGGCGTGGGTAAATACGTACGTGCACACGATTGAATTTATTTCTAAATGGGTCATAAAGAGAGTATCAGTTTTCTTAAGTATTTTTACATAGAAAGTATTTTATTTTACAGTCGAAAAAAATTGAAAGATACGAAAGAACTAGGTTTTTTTGAAGCACATGTGTCACATTTTTCTTCAAAATGTGACACATAGACACATAGATTGTTATGTGCCAGCGCAATGAAAAAGATCAAAAGGAAGAAGAATAAATAACAGCAACGCGTTGCCGCGTTACAACACGATAAGAAGAAGAATAATAAATAAAAGCAATGGGTTGCCGCGTTACAACACGATAAGAAGAAGACCTGAACCGACACACACACATCATACTTAGATAGTATTTTTTTTTCTCCACTTGTAATACTAGGTACTGTTAATTTGTTGTTTTTCTCCTCTTTTTTTTAATTTTATTTTTTCCAACATTATGTATGTGTGTTTGGTGACAAGGAATCAATAAATGTCTTATTTTTTTTTATTCACAATTGGTAAATCCTTCGGCATCATCTCACCTGATGGTAAGTGACGATGATGTTGAAGATGGAAGCGGGCTTACCAAGATTCCCCAACGCAATGGAGAACTGGCTATCAATGTTTTTAACACTGCCGTTTGGCGGCAAGACTTAGATATGTCTTAAGTCTTATGATGTTGAGCGATGATGCTGCCGATCTATATAATAATATTATGAAGGTCATTCTGAAACCTAAAGCTTATTTCGCTCGCACGTGGAGTGGAATGAACAGCTCCGCAACTCTAGCGTGCACATGCCATTCCTAATGGAATAGTCGAGATTTTTGCATACAGCACGCGGCGGGCGATATTGGAGCCCCGACCCGCTATCGTCTGGGATTCCACCGTTCGGGATGTGGTCCAAGTGAAGAGAGTATAACAACTAAAAATGAAGGTTTTAAAAAGTTTTATAATTTTAGTTAAACAACAATCCGAACGACGAATTAGTTACCTATTCAACATATTATTCTACTAGCTTTTGCCAGCGGCTTCGCCCGCGTGGCATTGTTTTTGTTACAAATAAGAAAATATCGCCGGAGAATTCTTCTATTCTGTGGTTTTTGCAAATGTGTCTTTGAGGGTGGATGGAGGGTGAGTTTGCTCAAGATCACTTGGGAACTATATCGGGTTATTCTGATTAGCAGTGTATGTCACTTTCCACCCCCTTAACTATTTCTATGCAAAAAAATCACCTCAATGCGTTGCTCCGTTGCGACGCCGATGTGCGCGAGCATGTAAATATTTTTTACCTAGACCTCTCGGGAACTATCCTGGACTATGCTAATTAGTAGTGTATGTTATTTCCCACCCCCTCAAACATATGTGTGCAAAAATCACAACAATCCTTAGCTCCGTTGCGATGTTGAAGAAACCAATTAAAAAAAGTCTTCCTAATGACACAGGCTACCTGCATGCCATATTTTGTCAAGATTGGTTGAGGTGTTAAATCATGAAAAGGTGAAAAACAAACAAGCACATTTTCACATTGATAATGATCTATCTATGACGTATTATATCGTTATCTCTTTATAACATAAAATAGTACACAGCTTCAGTAGCAACTCTCTTCAATTCACATCGAAAAATATTGCTTCCCCGCGAGCAGGTCGAGCCTTTTTACCCGACTACGAAAAAATCATGCCATGAAAGGGTCATCTTTTTGACGATCTATGTATGTATGTATGGATGTTCATCTGCTCCTTCGTATTTCCTAAACCTCTTAACCGATCTTGACAAATGAGGTGTTTTTTGATTTGTGCCATCACTTCGCGTATCATAAAATATAAAGTATATAAAAAAATCAACATGGCGGATTTTATAGGTGGATTAAACAATCAGAAAAAGTTTTTTTTTGATTAAATACAATACAATATTCTTTATTGCATCACAACATAAAAAAAATACAATGTAGAAGAAAACCTATATCATGTTTGCTATCAAAAGAAAGGTCTTGATAAGCACATTCTAAATATATGTATACATTACATTTGCAAATATTTTTAATTTCTTAGCAAATGGTTTCACAAGCGATATTATGAGACGGCTCAATGTACGTGCGGCCGCAGGTAGCGAGGTGGGGTGACGATATTCTCTGAACACAAAAAAAAATATGGATATAAAATAAAAGTTAAAAAAACTAAAACCCGACTACGGAAAAGTATGAAAAGTTAAGTCGACCAACCCGCACTATGCCCGCGTTGTCGACTAAAGCCCGATCGCCCTAATTTAGGGTAGGTTCGAGCCCCTCGGTGGGGATTTATATGAGCTGATATGATGATGATGGAAAACTATAGTCGAGAGATTTCATAACGCTTTCACTTAGGGTTGTCACAGCTTTTAGTGACTGAGAAAGAAGAAGGGGGGCGCACAGTCAAGGTATCTTATATTGCATAGATATCACTGCTACAGAAATCACCTATTCGCTTATGGCTTGCACTGAGTTAAAGATATGTACAACTCCGAATCGGAGATTCCATATTCATACGAGGATGAATATTCGATATCCGTTCGTTTGAGTAAAATAATTAAATGAACCAGTTCAAACCTTTGCCAGTAACATACATCTACATTGAATCGATATTTTACTTAAACTCTGTATAAGCTTTCAATTTTTAAAATAAATATAATTCATTGACATCTAAAGCGAACAAAAAATTAATATTCACACTCTAAAATTTTATTTCAGTATTTAGTACAAGCTTTTATTTCAGTTCAAGTCCATGACACGAGTTATCGGCTGGCCATTATCAACCTGAACATTCATGGGTCGCACGTTATGGGGACTCATTAAGAGCGTAGTCGGTCTGCGCGGGAATTGAGAAATAGATATTTGAAGAAACTATTACCCTCCCCTCACCTCTCGTCTCTCCCCGTAGAGTGCGATAGGGACAACTGCTGCTTAGAACGATTATACCTACAAAAACCACGACCGCTCGACGTTTCGGATTTTCCTGTTTTCTCCTCGAAAACTAAGCCGATTAAATTGTTTTTGGTATCAAAATTTAAAGGAAGAATAGATCTATGCTCCTATCATTTGTTTTTATCTTAAAAACTTTTCGAATTTCTTTGGTTGTCGTCTGATTACGGCGGTAAAAACGAGGCATTTTTTTAGGTTTTTGGAAAGTCATATTTATTTTTTTAATATTTTTTTGGAAAAATATAAATGACAGGGGCATGCCTGCAATAAACCTAGATTTTTAGAAACAAAAATGATTACTCTAGACGCATTATCCAGGAAGATAATAGGGGAATACATTTGTATGGAAAAAATGCAGCCCGTCTACGCTCTTAATGCATGTTTCGAAATTTAATAATTGAAAAACGCTAAACACGTTAAAAAACCGACTTCCATCGCAACAACTTCGTACAATTTTGCAATATTATTTTGGGTTTTTGTTAATTTTATAATAAAGTACTACACAGATTTTGATAAAATTTATATGGGACCACACGGGAAGCACTAGCTTTCAACTGAAAGAAGAATCATCAAAATCGGCTAACACAGTCAAAAGTTCTGAGGCATCACACATAGAAAAAAAAATACATGCGAATTGAGAATGTTTAAACTGTCAATGAGTAAATGATTTATCTGTCTATCTATCTCCTCCTTTTTGGAAGTCGCTTGAAAAAGACGACCACAGCTTCGGCCAATGTTGCATCCATAGTTTCAGCAAGTAACTATTTAGTAATCTGTAGTTTCAGTAAAAAAATCAATATCATGTAGATATATGTTACTAGTAAAGGTTTTCTTAAAAAAAATTACAATGTTGCATTGGTCCAAGGAGCACAGTGGGAATCTATTGAAAACAATTTTTTAATTACGATCCTGAGACCTCGATTCCACCTCCAAACTCCATGATAAGATCAACTTTAAAATACCAAAGGATCTATTGTCACCGGGAATACGCCTTCATACAGAACCCAGATCGATCGATCAGACTCCTGGAAGTCGCTTTAAAATCGATTACAAGATTTGATCTAAACAAAAAAATAAATTATTATTATTATATCAGCTCATATACGTCCCCACCGAGGGGCTCGAGCCTACCCTGAATCAGGGCGATTAGGCCTTAGTCGACCACGCGGGCCCGGTCGACTTCACACACAACCTTCGAGTTTCTTCGCAGGCGTGTGCAGGTTTCCTCACGATGTTTTCCTTCACCGTTAAAGCAATCGGTAATTATATGTACGTAAGTTTTTTAAAAACTCATTGGTACATTGGCCAAAGTAAATATTGCAAGTTAAATAAAAGCTTGTAAAAATGTTTCTTTATTCCAGACAGGTATATCTTCACATCCCAAACACGGCAGTATCTTAAGAATAAAGTGTTTGACCAGTGTGTGTTGCCAGTGATGACTTACGGATCTTAGACATGGTCGTTTACTATGGACCTCATAAGAAGGCTCAAGGTCACCCAAAGGGCAATGGAGCTTATTATGCTCGGAGTTACTCTGCGTGATCGAATCAGAAACGAGGAGATCCGCAGGAAAACCAAAGTAACCGACATAGCTCACAGAAACGCTAAACTTAAGTGGTAGTGGGCAGGGCACATAGCTCGTAAAACAGATGGCCGTTGGGGCTGTAAAGTTCTCGAATGGCGACCGCACACCGGAAAACGTAGCGTAGAAAGGCATCTCACGCAGTAATCCGACAACCTGGTGAAGATCGTGAGAAGCCGATGGATGCGGGTAGCGCAGGACCGATCGTCTTGGAATTCCTTGGGGGAGGCCTTTGTCCAGCAGTGGACGTTTGACGCAGTGGCTGCAGATCGCTCCTTAGACGGCGCCACTCATTTGTCACAAGTACTAACAATTGTACGCGTAAAGTGGGACGGACAATACTGCCCACTAGATAGTGTTGAAAATTATAAGGGCAAAGAAATAGATGAGCAGAAGTGTCATTATATTCCCTGGTGTTTTAAAAACCTAATCCTTAGGTGTTTCACTGACCCTCACAAATCTGTATCAGATCCTAAAGGCAATAATACGAATACCTGTAGTTATTAAATCTCTGTATATATAAAAGGAAGTCTTAACTGACTGACTGACTGATTTATCAACGCACAACTCATACCACTGTAGGGATTAGTTTGAAAAGGCTATTCCAGATTTTGTATGGAAGGTAGTGCCTTTTTTTTCTTGGCGCGGCCATCAACCAAACTTTGTTATTTGGATACACGTTAACGTTACAAACAAAACTTAGTACATAATGTATATCACTAAACTCAGTCCAAGCTGTGTTAAGAAAATTAAAAGTAAAAATTAAAAATATTATTTTTCTCACGGTCTAGTGAAAAATACCAAACCTAGTAAGTACCCAACCTTGTTATTTTTAATCTTTACAACTCAACTTAGACTGAGTTTAGCGATATAGATACCACAATATGATTTCTTTGTCACGCCTGTATCCAAATAACAAGTTTTGGTTAAAAAGTGTTTACTTCTAACCTTTATAACTCAGCTGGGACTGAGTTTAGCGATATAGATGCCATATTCAGTTTTGTTTGTTACCTTATTGTGTATCCAAATAAGAAGGTTTAATCAATGGCCGCGCCAACTAAAAAAAGGCACCAATTTCCGGCATTGGCCTTTGGCATACAGATAGCAATTATGAAGTAGGCATCCACTAAGAAAGGATTTCAGGAAATTCTTACGGGAACGGTATCTGTGCGGGCTAAGCGGCGGTCAACAGGTAGCCTACGTATAAAGGAAAACGAATGCCTACAGTAATAATATGTTTCGACGAAACTGTTCACGAAACATCAAATAAAGTGATTACAATAGCCAGGAAAACACTGTATGACCTGTGCCACGCCACAAGATTTCGAATATCGACAAACAAAACTCCAAAATACTTAATTCCGTTGTAAGTTAAAATCAATTCATTAATAGAACAATGTTTTTTTAACCACTATTGGTAAGCCCTAGACTCATGTAATGAATGTAATCTATGAATGTAATGAATTTAATATAATGTAATGTAATGAATTGAATTTTGCTTGGCATTTCCTACGTTTTTTTTTGTACTCATTTAAAAACCGGTCAAGAACGAGTCGGACTCGCGCAAGAAGGGTTCCGTACATTATCTATAAAAATCACGTTTTTTTTTTTATTCACAATTGGTAAACCCTTGACAACATCTCACCTGGTGGTAAGTGACGCTGTTGCGTTTGTTGTATGGGAGCCAACCTTATTTTTTTTTAATTTCATTATTATTTTTAAAGTAAATAATGCAGCTCAATATTCTGTATAACTAGCAAAAAAATCAAAAATCACGATTGTTGTATGGGAGCCCCCCTTAATATTTTTTATTTCAATTTAATTATTGATTTCTAAAGCGAATATGGAACTAAATATTCTGTAAATATTTCAAGCGTCTACCTATTGCCATTATCAATATCGAGCAAAAAAATCACGTTTTTTGTATGGGAGTCCCCTTAAATATATTGTTTTCTATTTTTTTGTATTTTTTTTATGCGGCAACAGAAATACATCATCTGTAAAAATTTCAAACGTCTAGCTATCACGGTTAATGAAATACAGCCTGGTGACAGACGGACAGATGGACAGGCAGACAGACAGCGAAGTCTCAGTAACAGGGTCCCGTTTTTACCCTTTTGGTACGGAACCTTAAAAGCGACTCAAGAATCATTACTTTAATCTTTGTCATTAGTGAACAGTTTCATGTTCACTGATATTTTGCGTGTACATATATTTATAGTATGTATGTATATGTATGTATGTAAGTATATTATATTGTGTATAATATGTATTTTTCTTTAGTATTTAAATAATATTTTTATATACTTGTTTCTTTTTTACTTTTAGTCATATCACTTCAATTAGTCATATAACTTCCCCGCGCTGGCTCGTACCTGGTTCAACAGATATCCCTGGCTATACAGCGCGGCAACGCGGCCAGTATAATGGGCACTTTTGAGCCGGTGCGACATAGACTAAGTACCTAATTGCAGGTATCAAGTACGTTATTTTATTTTGACGTTATTTATAATATAATATTAATTACTTTTTATTAATTGGACATGAATAAACATTTAACAACTTCAATTAGTTATAATGATAAGTTAAATCATTTTAAAATTAAATTTCCTGCCATCCTGTACCAGTTTACTTGTCTTTCAATCCCTAACTAAAGTTGCCTGGTAGTATTCGCTTAAAGTGATAAGGCCGCCTTTGCACTATATGTATGTTACAAATTATAAGTCCTGTATTGTTTTTTGGCGTGCTATAAAGTATACTTACTTACGTACTTACATCTCACCTGATGGTAAGTGATGAAGATAAAGGGGGCTTACCACGCAATGGGGAACTGGCTATCTTATCTTTAAACCGAAACACATCAATGCTGTTAACATTGATGCTTGGCGGCAAGACTTACATAAGATTGTGTTAGCTAGCCAGACGGGCTTAGAAAATGCCCTACAACCAAACCGATAGATAAAAAGTTAAACTCCTCCGGGAATCTAACCCGCGGCCTCTTGATGTGGAGCTAATGCACTTAAACATTACGCCACGGAGGCGGTTAATAAAAAATAACGGCTTTATGAAAAAAAAACTAATTAGAATCTGTGAAAACCTTATCTTTCTTTTTGGCTGTCGGGTTTAAATTGGTGGCAACTTTCATAGGCTTTTGTTTTATTAAAAATTTGAGTGCGTCTGATTACATCTCATTCGTGCTTGTATAGTTTGGTCAAAAATTTTAGTTGCGCTAACATGTTAGTATGATCGATTATTGAACTAATAGGGATGACGAATGCTAGTCATCTGAGTTACTTTTTATCATCTGTTAAAAACGACATTTTGTTCTAAAAATGATTGAAATAGCTAGGCGTGACGTCATGGTTTAGCAGCGTCATATATGTACTAATTTTGTGATTTTGGTGAATTGAAAACCGAAGACTTGATGAAAAATAAAACGAGTGAGGTTTTCCGAAGTTTAAGTAGGAGGGCAATTTAGTGATCAGGAGTTCATTACTTATTTCTGATGCTGTCGTCATCCCTAATTTAGCAATAGTTATTTAGAAAATAATGTGGCATAATAAAAAATTGTAACAATAATATAAGTATTTAAGTGATACTTACCTTTATTATATAAGTTAACTATGTGACCTTGTATGGATATTAACAACACTTGACTTGTAATTTTCTTTACCAAAAATAAATTGAATTGAATTAAAAAGTGTTACTCAAGACCCGCGCCTAAAGAGCTAACTTTATTGTAAAATTGATAGTGTGGTTTGGGAGTTATTTGCCGATATGATTCTGTCTTCGGTCTTTTAGGTCTATCGTAGTTCGGATATCTGTAGTTTAGCTTACGTCATTTAGGAATTCTTTGTGACGGACAAACTTTGTTCGGCCTTTCCACAAAGCAGAGGCACTGTGACCTCGGAATCCTTTGTGTTGCCAATTAAGAGAAATCCGGTGATTGTGGAATTCGCTTTGAAAGGAAAGAATCGTATAATTGAAGCAGTTTTCTCGATTGGACTGAAGAAGAGACTCTGAGTAACGGAAAACTTTGATTAACTGAGACTAGTTATTTTAACTTATTTTTGATAAAGAAACTCAATTTTATAAAAAGCTAGTTTTTTAGGGTTTCAGTACCTCAAAAGGAAAAAAAACGGAACCATTATAGGATCACTCTCGTGTCCGTCTGTCCGTCTATCACAGCTAATTTTCTCCGAAACTACTGGATCGATTGAGTGGAAATTTGATACGCATATCTAAGTTGGTGACCCAAAGATGGACGTGTAACGAAAATAAATGAATTTTAAACATGCTAGCCAGTTTTGGGGGGAAAAGCTGAAAGTTTATAATTAAAAGTTTTGGAAACCATTTACAAAGTCTGACTTAATATCAAATCATCATTCATCATCTTCATCATATCAGCCGAAAACGTATAATTTTTATCAAAATCGGTGAAGTACTTGATTAGAAAATTAACAAAAACCAAAAGAATAATGCAAAAATGAACTAAGTTGTTGCGATGGAAGTCGGTTTTTAACATGTTTAGCGTTTTTGTACAAAAACTGTAAAAAAAACAATTACTTATCTAGAAAGCTGAATAAATTTTGTTTCTTACCATATTTATTTTCATGTCTTTGGTGAAAAGCAATTAATGAAATACAATACGTTATATTTACCACCGCTAATTTAGCCGGGCTAGCGTGTGTCAGCCGCGCTGCAGATATCTGAGGACTTCTCAGTATTTTAATAAACACCGGTAAAATAATTGTTCACCTAGAGAGCTGATTAAATTCACTTTATAACCATATTTATTTTACATGCCTTGGGTGTAAAGCAAATGAAATACGTTGTATTTATCACCGGTAATTTCGCCGGGCTAGCGTGTATCAGCCGCGCTGCAGATATCTGAGGAGTTCTCAGTATTTTTGTGAAAAACCGGTAAAATAATTACTCACATAGAGAGCTGATTAAATTTACTTTATAACCATATTTATTTTACATGTATTGGGTGAAAAGCAAATGAAATACGTTGTATTTATCACCGCTAATTTCGCCGGGCTAGCGTGTATTAGCCGCGCTGCAGATATCTGAGGATTTCTCAGTATTTTTGTGAAAAACCGGTAAAATAATTACTCACATAGAGAGCTGATTAAATTTACTTTATAACCATATTTATTTTACATGTATTGGGTGTAAAGCAAATGAAATACGTTGTATTTATCACCGGTAATTTCGCCGGGCTAGCGTGTATCAGCCGCGCTGCAGATATCTGAGGATTTCTCAGTATTTTTGTAAAAAACCGGTAAAATAATTACTTACATAGAGAGCTGATTAAATTTACTTTATAACCATATTTATTTTACATGTATTGGGTGAAAAGCAAATGAAATACGTTGTATTTATCACCGCTAATTTCGCCGGGCTAGCGTGTATTAGCCGCGCTGCAGATATCTAAGGATTTCTCAGTATTTTTGTGAAAAACCGGTAAAATAATTACTCACATAGAGAGCTGATTAAATTTACTTTATAACCATATTTATTTTACATGTATTGGGTGTAAAGCAAATGAAATACGTTGTATTTATCACCGGTAATTTCGCCGGGCTAGCGTGTATCAGCCGCGCTGCAGATATCTGAGGATTTCTCAGTATTTTTGTGAAAAACCGGTAAAATAATTACTCACATAGAGAGCTGATTAAATTTACTTTATAACCATATTTATTTTACATGTATTGGGTGAAAAGCAAATGAAATACGTTGTATTTATCACCGCTAATTTCGCCGGGCTAGCGTGTATTAGCCGCGCTGCAGATATCTGAGGATTTCTTAGTATTTTTGTGAAAAACCGGTAAAATAATTACTCACATAGAGAGCTGATTAAATTTACATTATAACCATATTTACTTCACATGTATTGGGTGAAAAGCAAATGAAATACAATAAGATATATTTATCACCGCTAATTTCGCCGGGCTAGCGTGTATTAGCCGCGCTGCAGATATCTGAGGATTTCTCAGTATTTTTGTAAAAAACCGGTAAAATAATTACTCACATAGAGAGCTGATTAAATTTACTTTATAACCATATTTATTTTACATGTATTGGGTGAAAAGCAAATGAAATACGTTCGTTAATTTCGCCGGGCGAGCTCGGTTCGGCCGCGCTGCAGATTCCCGGCATTACATGAATATGATGACTTCATACTTTATGCCTTCTAGACTCAGGGGCTCAAGAGGGGGGGGGGAGGAACCACGCATTGTAATGTAGATATATCACAGTTTAAAGAAATAACACGCGAATTGAAGGAAAACTAAATTAAGGGGCACAGTCAGCGAAGTCAATTAAATTAAAATTCTTCACTTCTTTAGTGCAAGAATCTACGTATATTTTGAAGTGTGTGTTTTTCAAATTAGGTCAAAGTTCCTCTTCGACCAATTGACAGCTATGGACCGGCCCACGCAAACAACGTTTTTGATACTGACATATTAAAAACGGGGCTAGTCGTGATTTTATGTAATTGATGTTGTTTTTACCTAAACGTTTTGACTATGCTTCGATAGCCGTGGTCAAGAGTAGACTGGAGCCGCGGTGTCATCGCCGCCGGCGCATCGCAGGAACACCTTTATCTACCCTCATTTCATTTTGTGAAGGGTTAAGGTCACCACACACTACACTTACACAGTCCACAGGCCGCACGGGTGTTTGTTCGCAGTTAACTTGTCTACACTTATCAATCACCGGATCACGTCAAGCCCCGTTTTCAATTTGTCAGTATGAATAATCGTGAAAGTTTAAAACGTTTTTGATGCCTACAGAATGTGTGCATTCACTGATTTCGTCTCAGTCGGTCTTTTGGAGGCCAACAGGTCACACGCTCGTTTGCTTCGATATTCACACGAATAAAGGTTTAGGCAGCACTTTCCATTTGTAAGTAAACATTTTGTAATACAATTCTAATTATATTTTCTAAAATAACTAAGAAAAATTCGTTTGCTTTCATGATTATTTGACTCATTTTTTAGGGTTTCGTACCCAAAGGCAAAACCCTATTACCAAGAGTTCGCTGTCCATCCGTCTGTCCGTCGGTCACCAGGCTGAATTTCATGAACTGTGATAGCTAGACAGTTGAAATTTTCACAGATAATTAATTTCTGTTGCTGCTATAACAAATACTAAAAATTAGAAAAAGTGAAAGACTCCGAACAAAAAACGTGTTTTTTTTAAAGTGAAGAAACTAGCGCCATCGAATATGATAGTAAGGAACTAAAGAAACTAGCGCCATCTAGTATGATGGAACAGAACCCTATCTGTGCGGTTCTGACTCGCACTTAACCGGTTTTTATGAGATTAATGTACGGATAGGGCCGGTCTATAACTGTTATATTGGTCAAAGAAATTCCTTGCCACTCGAGCGGAACAGTTTCGAAAAGGGTTTGTGAAGTAAAAAGAAATTCCGAGGCCTAACCTAAAAATCTAGTTAAAATATTATTTAAGAAGCTCAATTATTTGTTTGTTATATTTTAATTTGTTGGGGAAACTAGATAACATAGGTGGTTTGCTAGTATAACAGGTTTATTAATTAAAACTAAATCTTTCATTTACTTAATTGAAATTTGCTTTAAAATGGTGCCTGCTAATTAATTTAAGCTTCGTTAACTATAAATTAAACTAACTTTAGCTCGTTAAGGGTAGGCAACCCCCAAGTTTGGTGTTCATGCGATAGCATATATTATTACCAATCGCTGGTCAAAGAGAGGAAGTGTAAAATAATTAAGAAAAAAATGCGGTGAAAATTTATGAGGACATCAAAACATGTTTAAGAAATTCAAGAAATAATTAACGAATAACAATATTACGGAAATTTTGTCTCATTTGCAAACTGAACACATCATCATCATCATATCAGCCGACGAACGTCCACTGCTGGACATAGGCCTCCCCCAAGGATTTCCATGACGACCGGTTATGCGCTGCCCGGATCCAGCGGCTTCCCGCGACCTTCACCAGGTCATCGGCCCACCGAGTGGGAGGCCTACCTACGCTACGTTTTCCGGTGCGCGGTCGCCACTCGAGAACTTTACTGCCCCAACGTAGCTATGTGAAAACAAACTGAACACAATAGGTCATATTATATTGCAGTTTTTTTTGTTTGCTTACTATAAGTTCCAATTTTATTAAGAACCATCAAAGTTTGCTAGATATTTGTAAGTTTGCTAATAAGTTTGCCAAATCCAGTATGGGGTGTCGACCCTTAACAGAATCAAGTTTTAATTAGTATGAAACCATAACAATGTGGCGGCCCATATGATAGTCTGTGTAGTTGTGTTCTGAACTGTCGCGATCGTTACGTTATACAGGGTGTCATTAAAGTGGCTGGCCACGTTTGAAACTTAGGATCTACTCATAAAACTGATCTATTTTCCCAAAATAACTTACACTGGGGTTCTTATGGTAATGTAATTGAAAATTAAAAACCCGAGTGAATAAATATATTTAGTGGAATATCGTAAAAATAAGCGTCGGTGGCTCAACCGGTAACGACTCGGTCCATCTAACCAGAGGTACCGGGTTCAAATCTGGACGGCCAATGTACCAATGAGTTTTTCAAAAAACTTACGTACATATAATTACCGATTGCTTGAACGGTGAAGGAAAACATCGTGAGGAAACCTGCACACGCCTGCGAAGAAACTCGAAGGTTGTGTGTGAAGTCGACCAACCCGCACTGGGCCCGCGTGGTCGACTAAGGCCTAATCGCCCTGATTCAGGGTAGGCTCGAGCCCCTCGGTGGGGACGTATATGAGCTGTAATGATGATCGTAAAAATGTATCCTATGTCACTCTGAGGATCAAGACAAAGCTAACGACACCTCGCACTACAAAATCCATCAAGCCGTTTAGGCTACGTGCTCAGCCAAGGAAACAGATATACATACATACACACCTGAAAAACATTGCCCTCCTTATTGGATAGTCGGGTAAAAAAATACTGATTGTTCAACTTTGTATGGAAAATTTATTGGTATTATTCTGTAGTTTAATAAAGCATATTAAAAAAATATTTCGTAAAAAGTTATTTAATAACACCAAATATATACTTTATTTCCTAATAAATAATTGAAATTAGTACGTTTTTAAAGTGAAAACTTCTTAAGGCGCGTTGGTCATTTTTGAGATGGGAAAAAACCATTGAACTCGCAACACTGTAAAGTAACGTAATCGACACCGTACCAGGAACACTAGCAGGGTCAAAATTTCTAAAACTTTTTTTGAGATGGGAAAAAAACCATTGAACTTGCGACACTGTATTTTAACGACAACGTACTAGGACAACTCGGAGGGTCAAAATTTATAAAACTGTTAAAAGTTAAACATATTTAGATAAACCGGCTAAGTGCGATTTAGAACCGCACACATAGGGTTCCGTACCATAGTACTAGATGGCGCTGGTTTCATGTTTCAAAATGGCGATTTCTTCATGTTTAAAACAAAACACGTTTTTTTTATGGAGCCCCCCATATTTTTACATTTTTTCTAATTTTTTGTATTTGTTGTTACAGCGGCAACAGAAATACATAATCTGTAAAAATTTCAGCTGTCTAGCTATCACGGTTCATGAAATACAGCGTGGTGACAGACGAAAGGACGGACAGCGGAGGCTTAATAATAGGGTCCCGTTTTTACCTTTTGGGTACGGAACCCTAAAAAGCATAAAAAATAACCGGTGACTAAAAAAGAAAAAACATTAAAAAAGTTTCTTGAAATAACCTTATTTTGCCGACTTCAAAAAAGGATGTATTTAATTCAACGCATATGTATGTAATATTGATGTATGGTAATTGCACAATTTTCTTATGTTTTGGCTTCTGAACAGGTAGGTGTGCCAAATTTTACAAGTGTATGTGTGTATGTTTATTTCGGCACGTATTTATCTTGAAATAATAGGGATGACGACAACCTCAGAAATAAATTATGAACTCTTGATCACTAAATTGCCCTTTTACTTAAACTACGGAAAACTCTACTAGTTTTGTTTTCCATCAAGTCTTCAATTTTTAATTCACCAAAATCACAAAATAAGTACATAAATGACGCTGCAAAACTATGACGCCACGCCTCGGTATTTGAAATATTTTTAGAACAAAATTTCGTTTTTGACTGATGACAAAAAGTAAATCAGATGACTAGCATTCGTCATCCCTATTCTTTTTTTTAATGGCCTTAAAGGATCTTTTTTAATTTAAAAAAAAAACTTATTTTTTTAACAGTACCCATTGTATAGGTTCCTTGAGTAAAGTTGTTCAGTTTCATGAGTAGAAGCTTATATTTAAATGTGACCGAAAAAGTTAAAATTATCACTTCACTGGAAAAGCAGAGGAAGAGACGGAAACTTACATAATTAAAGGTATAGTTATTTCATAACAAATTACATATACAGCAACACTGCACATACTTTCTCAAGAAAATATACAGTCAACAACACGTCAGAACTACCAGAACTGACAGTTAACCCTTCAAATGACCATATGTAAATTTATTGCGCAAATTAGTCAATTTTCAAATTGGAAGCATTTAAAAAAAGTTATATTGTGTATTAATATGGAAAATTTAAATATACGATCTAGTGAATATCTCGTGTGTAAAGTACAAAATTCAATAAACCAAAATAAATAACGATCTTGAACGGATCAGCTGTTATGTGCGTGGTAGCATGAAGAGTCAGTTGTATACGCAATTCTCACGGTTATGATTAGTGCGTTCGGGTCAAAACTGCCTGCATGCTTTGCGAGTGATTCAATATAGTCATAGAATAACAAAAGAGACTCATACTGATATTTTACCTATTTGTATTTTGTCTCATAGAGTATTGTGGAGATACCGATCCGAAGTAACAGTAATCATTCTTTATTATTTTTTAGTCTTTTATTGATATTTGCGACTTATGGGATGGCGGTCTGTTCTAAATATGATAAGAAAATACTTAAAAAGAGCTTTTAAAATGTTCATCTTGTTCAACTATAGTGCGGCCGTCCAGATAATGCTTATTTGACATTTCTAGACAGCGATAGAATGTAACATTGGATGAATCTCCAAAATTGTAAACAAATCAATCTTTAGTTTCTAAGCTTAAAAATCATGAAAAAAAACATTATTTTTACTAATAAATAGTAATGGAACACATATTTAGATTTATGTTTATGTATAAAGACAACAGAATGTGTATTTTGTAATTACATAAAACGTTAGTGAAACGTTTACGTTCTATCCCTCAGGAACTGCATCGGCCTACGCTTTTTTCACGGGATAAAAAGTAGCCTATGTCCTTTCTCGTGTCACAGGCTACCTGCATGCAAAATTTCATTAAGATTTTTTTTATTTTTTTTTTATTCACAATTGGTAAGCCCTTGACAATATTTCACCTGGTGGTAAGTGACGATGTTGCCGAAGATGGAAGCGGGCTTACCAAGATTCCCCAACGCAATGGGGAACTGGCTATCTTGGTCAAGGCGTTAAAGCGTAAAAGGTAACAAACAAACAAACAGACACATTTTCACATTTATAATATTATTAGCTTTTGCCCGCGGCTATGCCCGCGTGGACATAGTTTTTATGACTGTCTGAGAGGGAGCGCGGTGCGCGAACCGCAAGCGGCTCGCAAGCGTGGAAGTGAATTTTCTCCAGATCCCTCGGTAACTATGTCAGGATATGCTTAGTAGTAAATCATGTCATTTCCCACTCCCTCAACCATTTCTGTGTAAAAATTCACACAATCCATTGTTCCGTTGCGATGTTGAAGAAATTAAACAAAAAAAGAGTATATTTTCAGTTCCCAGTGGACATCGTTTTTATGACTGTCTTTAAAGGTGATTAGTAAATTATGTCGTTTCCCACCTACTCAACCATCTCTGTGCAAAAAATCACAACAATCGAGTATTTTTTTAGTTCCCTCAAGAACTGCATCAGATAATGCTATTTTCCCGGGATAAAAAGTAGCCTATGTCCTTCCCCGTGACACAGGCTACCTGCATGCCAAATTTCATAAAGATTTTTCAAGGCGATGCAGCGTGAAAAGGTAACAAACAAACAAACAAACACATTTTCACATTTATAATATTAAGTAAGGATTATAGTAAGGATGCCCGAAAGTTGTTATGGATATGTATTCCTTGTAAAAATTTAAAAACGCTACCCGAAAATACTTGAAAGAACAAGGAAACTGACTCCCAAAGCCTTTAACCCTGCTCCAACTGCAGGAATCTCTTCAAAGATGTGTAACATTGATTCTTTCAGTGACTCTATTCTGCACTTAGATGAAAAGACTGAAACCTTAGTGGAGAAAATGCCAAAATAACATTAAGTTCAATCCCCAAGACACTAAATCTATGACAATGGAATTAAGTAATCAGGTTATACTATAAATATTCCAACTAGTCATTCTTATAAGTCGCTGATGGTTGTAGAGAAGGAGAAGGATATAACAATTACAGCATCGTGCTCTATCACTCATGTAAAAGCGTCTCCGTGGAGCCTAATGCCCCAGAAGGTAAAGGAGAACAAACTCAAATCACTAAATTTGTTACAAAACGTAGGAAAAGACAATACATAACGAGTAATTCACTTAATGGGACATAAATGTATGCACGAATAACACACCAGAGTTTACCGGACGTGATAATAGATGGTGATGAAATAAATAAGCTCAAGAAAGAAACATTAACGTTACAAATAAAATAACTATCTGCAGATGAGTACATTGAAGAGTTATGTCTTCAAAATAATGCGCTGAAAAAGGAGATACTACAGCACGAGCACATGATAAGATTTTTCAAGTCAGTGGGCATGGATGGATCATCAACACCAAGTACTTTCTTTCCCCTAAGTACAAACATATAAATACTCGACTGCCTACACCTGATTCTATGTAAGGTTTCCCAATAAGTACCGGCACGCACAAAGAATACAAAATAAGTAACATTCTGAGACAAATCTTTCTGAAATCAGCTTTGACTACAATCATCATAATATGGCATCCTCCTTACCTAAGTTTCTCCAGGATTCTAATAATCATGCATCAGTCGTCTTACATTCCAGACAAAACGAACAGTAAACTAAGCGATTAACTTCACAATTAGAAAAAGTTGTCAAACAAAGCCAGAGAGAACCAAGTGAAAATCAAGATTACTGTCATCGTGTCATGATTTATGCGGATGAGAATTACCTTAAAAATACCTTTACCTAAGAAGAAATACCTTAGAGAGGCACCTTAAAAATATACTACAGCGTTTGCTGGGAGATCGCTTCGGAGTAACTGCTGTGCTGAAACCCTATGCAGATATTGATAATATCTTAGAAAAGTGTTGTAAAAACTGTAGTGATTTTACTAACAGAGACTATATAATTACATTGGGTGGTAAAGTTAATCCTGCACTATCAATTTTGTCAGAAAATTTAAACAAACACAAATATTCTTGTGGGTAGTAATTTAATTGGTGGTGGCTGTTCGAATTTAGATGACTTTGAGGTATTTCATCAATTGAATACGTATAAAATTCGTAGGTTAGAAACTTGTGGATCAATTTGGAAAGCCATCATTCAGAAGGAAACCGAGACGGAACGTAAAAATTGCAAGTTTTTTTGTGACTCGAATTTCGGAATCGTTGATGCCTACTATAACTTCATCTAACGAATCTCATAATCAGATGCTAAAAGTTTCGACTTCCTCTGATCAAGTTCTAAAACAGGATCAAGTTAATGGAATTTTCTAATAGAATAGCTTGCTAAAGTTCATAATTACTAGTCCCAAAGAATGCCATAATACTAAATGGCGCTAGGTATTTTCAGGTATGTTCAAACTAGATGGCGTTATGAATTAATCAGTTTTTGCCTAAAAAGAGCCTAAAGCTAAACAATTTTGTCTTTTATCTGTAAAATATTTTTTAATTAAGAAGGAGGTTAGATGTCATTAAAATGTAATTGAAATATTATGTTATATTTGAGTTTCACTCTTCCTTTAACAAACGTTTCAAATGTTCTCACAGATCTTCCCCTTCCCTAATAAATACGCGAGTTACTACGATTATCGTCATTCACCAGATCATTGGTCCACTGAGTGACAGGAAGTTTCATTAGAATCAGCCCATCCATTTTCAAAAAGAAGTAATTTTAAGTTTGTATGGGAAACGATTTTGTGAATACGCTCTTAAGGTGGTTCGATTAGCACACTAGCCAACCATCTCGGTGGCGTAATGGTTAAGTCCATTAGCTTCACATCAATAGGTCGCAGGTTCGATTCCCGGCGGGGTCAACTTTGTAAAACTCGGTTTGGTTGGTGGAATGCCATTTTCTGAGCCCGCCTGGCTAGCTAGACATAGACATAGACATACCACCATCTTATCTAAGTCTTGCCGCCAAACATCAATGCTAACAACATTGGTCTGTTCCGGCTTGAAGATAAGATAGCCAGTGCCCCATTGTGATAGGGAATCTTCCACCTTCAACATCATTGTCACTTACCATCAGGTGAGATGATGTCAAAGGATTACCAATTGTGAATAAAAAAAAGCGATGCCGATAGAAATAAATAATTTAATATATGAATATCTGGACTTAACCGAAATCATTGAGCACTATGCGCACATAGGTAGAGAGAAAAACAACTATTGTTAAAAACTGGTATTTTATAACTGTAAATATTAGTTATTAAAAGCGTCGGTGGCTCAACCGGTAACGACTCGGTCCATCTAACCAGAGGTACCGGGTTCAAATCTGGACGGCCAATGTACCAATGAGTTTTTCAAAAAACTTACGTACATACTTACCGATTGCTTTAACGGTGAAGGAAAAACATCGTGAGGAAACCTGCACACGCCTGCGAAGAAACTCGAAGGTTGTGTGTGAAGTCGACCAACCCGCCCTGGGCCCGCGTGGTCGACTAAGCCCCAATCGCCCTGATTCAGGGTAGGCTCGAGCCCCTCGGTGGGGACGTATATGAGCTGTTATGATGATGATGAAATATTAGTAACAAGTTATTTTTTACAAAACAGCTAAAAGTGGCCACTTTCGACAATATGGACAAACATGATCATATTATCAGCTCATATACGTCCCCACCGAGAGGCTCGAGTCTATCCTGAATTAGGGCGATCGGGCCTTAGTCGACCATGCGGGCCTAGTACGGGTTGATTCACTTCACACCCAACCTTCGAGTTTCTTCACAGGTGTGTGCAGGTTTCCTCACGATGTTTTCTTTCACCGTTAAAGCAATCTATGAGTATATGTACGTAAGTGTTGACAACTCATTGATACATTGGCCTTCCGGATTTGAACCCGGCACCTCTGGTTAGGAAGACCGAGTCGATACCGGTTGAGCCACCGACGCTATGACCAAACATAGCTTGTTGCTATTAGGTAAAGTTATAAAAAAAAACACTTTATACCCCTGTATGTTCGCAAAATACTGAATCATTTCGATTAAAGCCCATAAGAATAACTAAATTATTTAATTCAAAAATGCTTGGAAATTTGAGCATTGTTTTGACAACCATCTTCGAGATAAATCAAAATTGCTGTACTGGACAAATACAAGCGAGCAGCGAACGGCAAAAGTTGTATGAAAATCCATAAATGTCGTGTTGTACCGTTTAAGTGCAGCCAAACGCACTCAATTTTTCAATAAAAAAAATACTATGTTAAGATTTTTTAGGATGCTCGAGTTTCCATACAATCGTAGTTCAGCTATATTACAAAAACTACATGCCGGATTGAATCCAAACTTTACAAATATATTGAGTAGACACATATCGATATTTGTAATTAGTTTTCATCTTAGTAAATTTTAATGTAAAAAGGCTTAAATTAGTTTTGTACTGAAAGTCTTCAAACTGCTCTTTTTTTCGTTTTATATTAGTACATCAAAAACTCATTACAAACATCGATATGTGTCTTCTCAATGTATTTTCAAAGTTTGGATTCAATCTGGCATGTGTTTTTTGTATTAAAGCGGAACTACGTTTGTATGGAAACTCGAGCCTCCTGGCGGCCCATCTCATATATTCTGTCGTGTAATTTAAAAATGGAACGATACTTTACTCCGAAACAGGGTAACCAAGGAGATAACTTATCAAAGGTTTTTTTTAAAATTTCGTACTAGCTTGCAAATAAAAAGATGTATATATTAAATAAAAAATTCAACAGTTTGGCGCTTGAAAAATCATTGTTGTTCGTTGATCGTTATTGATTTTGAAAAATAATTGTATAGTTTTAATTTCCGCGCATTATTTGAGAAAAGTACTATACCAGCCTTGGCCACAACTAGGCATTGATGGTCTTACTTAAGTGTGTGTGCGTCTTACCCACATTTACACGTTTGTCCATCAGTGCCTCTTTTGCTGGCCCCTGCAGTAATCTAAATATATATGTATCATCATCATTACAGCTCATATACGTCCCCACCGAGGGGCTCGAGCCTACCCTGAATCAGGGCGATTAGGCCTTAGTCGACCACGCGGGCCCAGTGCGGGTTGGTCGACTTCACACACAACCTTCGAGTTTCTTCGCAGGCGTGTGCAGGTTTCCTCACGATGTTTTCCTTCACCGTTAAAGCAATCGGTAAGTATGTACGTAAGTTTTTGAAAAACTCATTGGTACATTGGCCGTCCAGATTTGAACCCGGTACCTCTGGTTAGATGTACCGAGTCGTTACCGGTTGAGCCACCGACGCTTATGTATATATATATATAACTCAAAGGTGATTGACTGACGGACTGACATAGTGATCTATCAACGCACAGCCCAATCCACTGGACGGATCGGGCTGAAATTTGGCATGCAAGTAGATGTTATGACGTTGGCATCCGCTAAGAAATGATTTTGGGAAATTCCCACGGGAACCGCAAAAATCGGGATCTGCGCGGGCGAAGCTGCGGGCATCCACTAGTGTACTATAATTTCTATTGGCAGCGCTAGTGTTCTAATAGAACCGCCTTATTGTCTACGCGCTACGTCAAGGTTGCTACGCGCTTCGCGCTACGTCAAGGTTGCTACGCGCTACGTCAAGGTTGCTACGCGCTACTTTACTACGAGGCCGGCCTAAGGGCCTGGCCACAGTTTCTGGCGGTGTGGAGCGCGGTGCGGCGAGAGGGGCTGCGAGAGGCGCGGTTTGCGGTGGTATGCCACAGCTCGACCAGTTGCGACCGCGCCGGTATCAGCGGTGGACGTATTTAGAGAACTATTATAATGGTCCTATCAAAAGTGGCACGGTATTGCCTTGAAACTAGTGCGTTCTTAGCTCAAGATATCATTCAGTCAAGAATAGGAGCGCACCCAGTTAACCAGAAAAGGAGAGAATTTGGCGAATTTCACAGTCTTTATTATGAATATAGAAAGTATCCTGATAATTTTTTTGAATATACAAGGGCAAGCATAGAAACCTTTGATTATATACTCGCCCACATACACGAAGACTTAAAAGCTAAAGTTAATTTCAAGAAAATTGTTTCACCTCCAGAACAGCTGTTTCTAACTTTAAGGTAAGGTACTTTATGCAGATAAATGAGAATTAACTTGTTCATCCCTGTATTTATTTATTTAATATAGATAAACAATTTCCCAATGTCCCACAATTTTTTTATAACATGCCTATATTTATGATGTGGATGTTTCGACATCCATATTGCTGGTCTACTCAGTATTTCACTAATAAATTGTTCTGTATCCATTATTTTATATGAGCTCAATGCGCGACAAAAACAAAATTATTTGTTTTGGTCGCGCGATGCTAAATGCGTCCACCACTGCCGCTGCGCGCGCCGCTCTGAGCTGTGGCCGCCTCGATACTCCCGAGTGCATTTGTTTCACTCGCACGCCGCGCAGACCGCCGCCGCCGCCGCCGCGCGGCTAGCCACCGCGCCCCAGGTCGCACCGCAATGCGCGTCGCCGATAGCTGTGGCATACTTCATACAATTTGCTCAATTTGTTTTTGCCGCTCGCCGCTTTGCGCGCCGCAGACCGCGCCGCAAACCGCGCCGCAGGTGACTGTGGCCAAGGGGTAACTAAGCTTACCAATGTTGCCCAAGCGCGTTTTGATGTCTCAGGGTAAGGTATCTGATATGTGTCTACTCAATATGTTCGCAATGTTTTGATTAAATCCGGCATTTAGTTTTTGTATTAAAGCGGAACTACGTTTAATTATATGGAAACTAAAGCCTCCTGGGGACCCTTAATACGTAATACTTATTTATATAGTATGAAAAATGCTCTCCTTTACTCGTGGTAAAATTTTCAGTGGTCTACTTATGCTAAGACGTATGAGCCGAGCTTACAAACTACAAATTCGTTTATTTTAACTATAATTTTAACCGCCTCCGTGGCGTAATGGTTAGTCCATTTGCTCATTTGCACTTGAAGGTCGTGGGTTCGATCCCCGATGGGGTCAACTTGTAAGACTCGGTTTGATTGGTGGTAGGGCATTTTATAATCCCGCCTGGCTAGCTACCACTATCTTATCTAAGTTTTGCCGCCAAACATCAGTATAACAACATCGATGTGTTCCGGCTTGAAGATAAGATAGCCAGTTCTCCATTGCATTATGGAATCTTGGTAAGCTCGCTTCTATCTTCGGCATCATCGTCACTTACCATCTGGTGGGATGATGCCAAGGGCTTACCAATTGTAAATAAAAAAATGAGGGATGCTATCAACAATGACCCTGAGTGAGAAAGTGATAAATTTACAAACAGAATTGTATATAAGGTGTAACAAAATTAGCTGAAACTATTTTAACTGGTGCTCATACCCGTGAAACTGAACAACTTTCCCCATGGAACCCATAGTCAAATCGCAAAAAAAATGTGGCTCTCCCATACTAACTTGATCAGCTTATCAGCCAACTTAGTATGGGAAGTTAAAATTTTTTTTTAGTTTTGACTATGGGTTTCATAGTCATGGGTAGAAGCACCAGTTAAAATAGTTTCAGCTAATTTGGTTAGACCTTATATAAGTAATTCCAGCTCAACCCGCGGGTAGTCACGCATGGTTTAAAAAGACCCATTACCTTATTTTTTTCTATGACCTTTTAAATATTGGTTACTACGAAAGTTCGCGCTCAGTACCTTTAAGCTACTATATAATGCGATAGGGCCGAGTCTTCTAAGCCGTTAAAAGGATAAAATACATCTAATTAGCAACAAAAAAGTCATATAAGCAGGGGGTCGGAAATCAATGGTTTTCGAGTTAAAGCCCATTTATTTTCAAATTTTGTATGAATTATAAATACAGTTTAAAAAAATAATAAAAAAACACCATTTCAAAGCACATCTTATTAAAAAGTGGAAAATAATTCTTAACATAAGCTGAAAACCATAATGAACGAAAAATACTAGCAAAAAATACTATAATACGCTTTTGAAGCACATCAAACTAAAAAGTGAAAAATAATTCTTAGTATAGAATTATTTTTCACTTTTTAGTTTGATGTGCTTTAAAAGCGTGCTTTTTAAACTATATTTATTTTTCAGTTTTTAGTTCAGGATAATGAGATAAACTTACGAAATTATTATGCAATACGTCTCGCCATCTTACAGTATGATCTCCTTCAAAAGTAGTAACCACGCTTTTTTTATTTCTTTGTAAATTTAAAATAGAAAGAGACGCAGAGAGAGAGAGAGAGAGGCTAACCCGTAATGAGGGTGAATTATTATTATTTGACTGACTCGTTGGCTCAGTGGTCCTGCTCTTGACTGCTGATCCGAGAGTTGTGGGTTCGATCCCCACCCAGGGCAAGCATTTGTGTGATGAACAGATTTGTTTGCTCTGTGTCTGGGTGTTAAATATCTATATGTGTATGTATTTAAACGTATATAAGTATGTATATCAGTCTCTGGTTCCCATAACACAGGGAATCCTACTTTGGGGCCAGATGACTATGTTTGATTTGTCCCAGAATATTTATTTATTTATTTCAGCAAATGTTGTGTAGTTTTTTTTTTCTGACGAAAAGGTTAAGTCCTTCGGGTGTGATAATATCAGCTCATATACGTCCCCACCGAGGGGCTCGAGCCTACCCCGAAATAGGGCCTTAGTCGACCACGCGGGCCCAGTGCAGGTTGTTCGACTTCTCACACAACTTGCGAGTTTCTCCGCAGGCGTGTGCAGGTTTCCTCACGATGTTTTCCTTCACCCTAAGAGCGTCGAATAAACGTATATAAGAAATCTAAATTCGAAATCACATTGGTACGAGGCAGGATTCAAACCACGACCTCCCGGACAGGAGGCGGCGGCCTAAGAATATAAGTATGTATGTAATACATGTATGCAACGGCTTAATGGAGAGCGAGGTGTCATTAGGTTTATTCTGATCCCCTGAGTCACATAGGATACATTTTTACCTGACCGCCAAAAAGAGGATGATGTTTTTATGCAGTCAGATTTAAGATTTTTACCTAAATTCCTTAGTATACGTGTTGCATTTTTTTCAAATAATTTTGAACAATAAAAAACCGACTTCCAATAGGAAACTAAGGTTTCCCTCAATTTCTCTAGGATGCCATCATTAGATCCTGGTTTCCTTTTCATGGTACCACCCGTTGGATATCTCCTTTGCAAAAAAAATAATCATTAAAATCGGTTCATAAACGGCGAAGTTATCTGCGAACACACATTGAACACGGTCGAATTGAGAAACCTTCTCCTTTTTGAAGTCAGTTAAAAAAAAATCGTTTAAAAAAAAAAGATTTGAACCCACCATTTGTAATTTTTGCCTTATCACGATCTCCAAAGGCAAACCAGTCCATTTAATGCTATATCAAGAATTCATAGCGGCCCCGGGCATTCATTTTTGTTTGTTTATTTATTGTACTCGTACAACTTCATCCGAGGAACGGAGATTGCTGTACTTATGTTACTGTGCAAGTATGAATATCAGTGTACTAGAAAATAAAATAGACACGGACAAAGACAATATTTATTATCGGCACCAAAAAAGAATTGACGAAACGTAACATCAAAAATAATAAAAACAATTTGATAGTAACATACTCATAGGCAGATAAATAAAAAGCCAAAAATAAAAACCTTACCGCTCCGGCAATGCCGACAGAAGTGAACACTTTTGACAGTTTTGTAAGTTTTGACCCTACGAGTGTTCCTGGTACGGTGTCGATTATGTTATGTGTTGCGAGTTCAATGGTTTTTTCCCATCTCAAAAATGCCCAACGCGCCTAGAGAAGTTTTCACTTCAAAAAATACTAATCTAGATACGATATTAAGTAAAATCAAACAAAAACAAAAAACAAGCAAGGACTACTGAATAGGGTTTAATCACAAGTACATTATGAAGTATAAAAAATATTTTTTGGAAAGTTTGTGCTTTCATGGTGGTCCCATATAAATTTTATCAAAATCGGGCAATTAAGTAAAACTTGTATCTGTTGAAGTCGGTTGTTTAACGTGTTGTGTCAACATTTATCATGTTTTATAACCTAGTACTTTCAATCCTGCAGTCAAAACAATACTATTCACTATAATTAAGGAATATGACATAGCGATGAGATGATGTTAAGCGTTCACCAAATGTAAATAAATAAAATAGCCACCTTTATATTACCGGTATTCAAGCTTGTACAATAACACTTGTAAAAGCTAACGCGTTGGGATTTTTAATGAAACTTTGATTGCCTTGCATTTGCATAGTATTGACATTTCACCTGTACTGGCCGGAGAACGAAAAATGATGTATTTATTAATATATTTTACGCTTCATTTTGTAATAACGTTATCTACTACGCTTCTGGGCAAAAAGCAGACACTACTTGATAAGGCTGGTGGATGCAGGGAGATCTCTGATATACTCGAGGGGAGAGATGGCTGGACTCTCGCGTTATATCCGTGCCCGGGTGCTGTCCTTGTGAACTATCATATATTCTTGTCAAAGGCATTTATGAAAAATTCATATATTATTAAATATATATAATTGATTTCTATATTTATATATGTCGCAGTCATCTGATTAAATCTGCCATTTAATTGAAAGGCTTACCCTTTGATTAAATGGCGACTTTCTATTGAATGACTAAAGGACAACTGACAAAATCGTTGTATGTGACATTCAATGACTTTGATGAACGTCATTCACTAACAACGTCCTGAAGCTTTAGCAGCTTGGCTGCCTTAAAAGCCTATTTGAGCGACGCCCCCAACCCCTAGAGAGAGGGAAAGGGATCATTTCAAACTGTACATTCAAGAGCATTCGTGTGATCCCAAAATAGATTAAACGATAATGCTAATACACATTCCGTCGAAAATCACAACTCCGACTCCGACACACGAAAACCATAAAACTCGTAAAGACCAGTTATATTCCGGATTTACCTGCGCTAAATCACACCACCGGTTGTGCTCGAAGATAAAACTGAATATATTTTCCATCTTATGCTGGAACGAGTTAATAAAGTGTCCCAGTGACAAAGATTTAATATGTAGGATAGGTGGGGCCCCTCGGCGTCGAAAGTTTCTAACCGCCTCCGTGGCGTAATGGTTAGTCCATTCGCTTCACACCAGGAGGTCGCGGGTTCGATTCCTGGTTGGGTCAACTTTTAAGACTCGTTTTTTTTGGTTGTAGGGCTTTTTCTAAAGCCCGCCTGGCTAGCTACCACCATCTTATCTAAGTCTTGCCGCCAAATATCAGTGTTAACAACATTGATGTGTTCCGGCTTTAAGATAAGATAGCAAGTTCTCCATTGCGTTGGGGACTCTTGGTAAGCCCGCTTCCATCTTCGGCATCATCGTCACTTACCATCAGGTGAGATGATGCCAAGGGCTTACCAATTATAAATGAAAATAAATAAAAAAAAAATAGGGAAATTTTGGTGGAGCCCAAGCGTAGCTTTATATACTAACCAGCTTTTGCCCACGGCTTCGCCCGCGTGGACATCGTTTTTATGACTGTCTTTTAGGGTGAGTGGTGCGCGAGCCGCTACATGTGTTTTCCTCAGATCCCTCAGGAACGATATCGGGCTATTCTGATTAGAAGTCTATGTCACTTTCCACCCCCTCAACCAATTCTATACAAAAAAACCACTTCAGTTCGTACATCCGTTGCGAAGCTGACGTGCGCGAGCGCGGAAATGAGTTTTCCCCAGATCTCTCGGGAACCATGTCAGGATATGATAATTAGTGAATTATGTTATTTCCCACCCCCTCCACCATCTCTGTGCGAAAAATCATAACAATCCATTGTACCGTTGCGATCTTAAAGAAATTAACCTAAAAAAAGAGTAATTTTTCAGTTCCCTCAGGAACTGCATCGGCATAAGCTATTTCCACACACAGCCCACTAAGTCGAGTTCTATGTACCCATACTATGTTCCCATGTATAGTCTGACAGTGGGAAGGAGTAGGTGAATAAATACTTCAGTATTTTCGTTTTATAAGGATTGGACCCGCGAGGTCGACTAAGGCCCGATCGCCCTAATTAAGGGTAGGCACGAGCCCCTCGGTGGGGATGTATATGAGCTGATATGATGAAGGAATTGCAATACCTGTTACGAAGTAACTAGTATCTCACCTGTGCCTTGGTCTACTAGTGTTATTCTTCAAACCTCCCCTTTATCACTCACTAGCGACCCGCCCCGGCTTCGCACGGGTGCAATGCTGATACTAAATACACTACAGAAAAACTGAGAACGTTGTATATAAAAACATAGCGGCCCGCTCCGGCTTCGCACGGGTATAAAATATATAGCCTATGTGATTAAAATCGATTCAGTAGTTTTGATTTACTCATTACCGCCCGTGGCCCGCACGCGTTAAATTTGGAGTAAAACAATCCCCCTTTCCCTATACCATGAAGATTTCCTGCTATCTTTGGAATATCTAAATTCATACACTACATTTTTACTTATTTACTTTTTACATTTTTAACTATTTATTTTATTTTTACAACATATTACACAATGTCTTTATAAACAACGTTCACAGCTTTCTTGTCATTAGACAATACAAACATGTTTTCTCTGGAGGTCACTCTTGAAAGAGCGACATACAGTTGTCCATGTGAAAAACAGTCAACGCTCAAATCTAAGCCTGCAACGTTGAAGGTTTGACCCTGCGATTTATTAATGGTCATTGCAAAAGATGTCTTTACCGGAAACTGTAAACGTTTAAATTGGAAGGGGAAATCCGATGATATCAGAGGGATTCGGGGAATCAATACATCTTCTCCGGTATCACATCCTGTGAGTATTGTGCACTCTATTATGAAAGTTTTCAATGCTTTTACCAGCAAACGCGTGCCATTGCAAAGTTTAGGTGGATTCAGGTTTCTTAATAAAATAACAGGACAACCTACTTTCAACACCATTTTGTGAGGAGGGAGTCCAGACGGGTTCAAAGAATTTAGAAATTCTGTAGGAAAATGAACAGCTTCTTCCAAATCGAGAACAGTATCGACCGAGTAGTATATTTTCGTCGGCGCATCAATCTTTGAAAGAATCAAGTTATTTACTTTATCTACTTGTTCGTTAGTTGGTGACATAATCGCTCTTTCAAACCAAGATATTGTCTTATAACTTATGTTATCAATGTCAGGATAGACATTGTTGACTAACTCTTGGATGTTGTCTATCAAAACGCAAAGGTCGCTCAAAAGGCACGCTCTTGCCGCACCGGGCGGCCGGCCGGTACCGCCGCAAACGCTACGTCCCGCAATTTTTAAATCTATAATATCTTCGAAAATATTCACTTAAATCATACGGTGTAACGGGCCATATAGATCTATATTAAATGAACAATGTATTCAAGGTATTTAATTGGTTAAGGATTAATGCTGTATTGGTTAAAATCGCTTCGAAAATTAGCCATTATTTGTCGTAAAAAGTAAATGACAAAAAAAGTTATTGTGGGTTATCCATAAGAGATAGACATATACCATCACGGACTTTTCTGTAGACCTTTTCAATGTGTACAATACTTTGTACATTATTTTGATAAAACTCGTAGGGTTCAGCCTGCGTTTGCAATGTAAGCGGAAAAAATGTAATTATTTACGACATCACATTAGAAAACTCAAAAATAACAGAACTTCTCCACTATTTAATGGATGTTATTATACATATAAACCTTCCTCTTGAATCACTCTATCTATTAAAAAAAACCGCATCAAAATCCGTTGCGTAGTTTCAAAGATTTAAGCATACAAAGGGACATAGGGACAGAGAAAGCGACTTTGTTTTATACTATGTAGTGATTAATAATTTAGCACTTTCAAGCCTATTTTTTTGAAAACGGGTATAAAAATGGTCTTAGAAGACCCACAACTATTTTTAAGCTCTATCCAACAATACTCCACACGACTGGGTTTGACGAGAAAAAAAAACATCCCCACTTTAATTGTAGGGCAGGTACTTACCCATAAAAGTTTTTTTTTCAAAAAATTTTTTTACAGTAATTTTCCGCGTTATTATTATACGAGTAAAATATATTTTTGCCAAATTTCAGCTCTTAACTACTAATAGTCTAGGAGCTAGGCCGCGGACAGACAGACGGACAGACGGACAGACGGACATGACGAAACTATAAGGGTTCCTTGTTGTACTACGGAACCCTAAAAACCGGTCAAGTGCGAATCGGGGGCACACAAACAGGGTTCCGCACCAAAACTTTAACTACCATTAAAGGATCTGTGGCCCCCACACTAGGCTAACCTTGTACTGTGGGGGTCCTAAAATGACAAATATGAAATACCCTATTGACCCTACACTTACCCCCGAATTGCGAAGCAATATACGTCGAATGTCTATGACTGAAGTTTTCACTTTAAGGCGAAACCCTTTCAGATAATAATGCTTACCCCGAAATCAAGGTTGAAAAAAACATTTTTCTGCGGTTGAAACTGCAATACATTTATTATTATTATTTATAAATTAACTAGCTGTCCCGGCGAACTTCGTACCGCCTTACATTACATTACACTGCCCTGACCTACCCTACACTACCCTACACTACACTACACTACACTACCCTACCCTACACTACCCTACCCTACCCTACATACACTACACTACACTACCCTACCCTACACTACTCTACACTACCCTACACTACACTACCCTACCCTACCCTACACTACCCTACCCTACACTACCCTACCCTACCCTATCCTATCTCTCAAGTTGGATCGAACTGCACATGGTGTGCGAATTTTATTATAATCGGTTAAGTGGTTTAGGAGTCCATTGAGGACAAACATTGTGACACGAGATTTATATATATTAAGATTAAAATATGTCTGCTATAAAGTATAGGAGGCCAAAACACGATTTGATATAATTTTCTACATAGAAAAAATTGCAAAGATCACTTATATTTTTGTCAATTTTGGCTGTTTTAGCCCACAAAAACCAGTTTTACTTCACTACAGTTAGACATACCACCTTTTTTTTCTCTCTTTATCCTCAATAAAATCCTGAAGTATTGTCGGACTCCCTTTTTTTTAAAAAAATGCCAATATCTAAGTTAAAAAAATAAAACAATAAAAAAGTGCATAAAAGTGTGATTATTTTCTTTACTCTTTACACGTAAAGTAAAAAACAGAGAAAACTGTTCTGAACAGTACCTCGCCTTAAGCTTTCAATATTATTCACAATGACAAATTGACCCTAACTTATTAAGTGAAATGTGTGGTGACCCCTTAGCAAAATAAAATGAGGGTAGATGGAGTTGTTCCTGCGATGCGCCGGCGGCGATGACACCGCGGCTTCAGTCTACTCGCGACCTCGGCTATCGAAGCATAGTCGAAACGTTGAGGTAAAAACAACATCAATACCTGTTCATTTATATATATAAAAATGAATCCCTATTTCCCTTGGTCACGGCATCACGCGTGAACGGCTGGACCGATTTCGCTAATTCTTTTTTTGTCGAGTTCGTTATTGTCAGGAGAAGGTTCTTATGTAGGGTAGGGTAGGGTAGTGCAGTTTAGTATAGTGTAGTGAAGTGTAGGGTAGGGTAGGGTTGGGTAGGGTTGGGAAGGGTAGGGTAGGGTAGTGTAGTGTAGGGTAGGGTAGGGTAGTATAGTGTAGTGTAGGGTGGAACGTAGTTTGCCGGGACAACTAGTATGTTAAATAAAATCACGTCGAGTCCCGCTTTCAATTTGCCGATACCTCGCCTTAAATTAAAATTATTTAGGCACAGACCCCTGAATTCTTGGTGCGCGCTCGGCGCTAATACGTTTGTTCCAAGTTGAATTGTACAAGTTTGATGGTACGAGGGGGTCTGAATACCAACAGTGAGGTCAAAGTATATATATTAGTACTAACATACAGTATGGACACTCCCTGCCGCTCTCTAGATTGCGACCTCACCCCCTCGTCACCTAGATTGATACTGATTAGTTACAGTTTAGTTGTCGAATAGGATTTCGCCGCCATTTTGTTTGGTCCGTCATTTGAGTGACTCGGTGGCTCAGTGGTTAGAGCTCTTGACTACGGATCCGAGAGTTGTGAGTTCGATCCCCACCCAGGGCAAGCATTTGTGTAATGAACAGATATGTTTGCTCTGTGTCTGGGTGTAAATATCTATATGTATTTAAACGTATATAAGTATGTATATCAGTCTCTGGTTCTCATAACACAGGGAACCCTACTTTGGGGCCAGATGACCATGTGTGATTTGTCCCAGAATATTTATTTATTCCTTTTTTGAAATGTCATTTCTGGCCCCTTGTATGAATTGTCCAGGTTGTGCTGAGGTAGTAATTCCACGAAATTTGGTATTAAATCAGCCTGAGAATTCCTTTTAGTTTGTTTGGCATTTTATTCATCAATTCCATATGACTTTTCAAGTCATTCGGTTCTGTTCCTCGTTAAAAATCATCATCACATCAGCTCATATACGTCCCCACCGAGGGGCTTGAGCCTACCCTGGATTAGGGCAATCGGACATTACTCGACCACGCGAGCCCAGTGCGGGTTGGTCGACTTCACACACAACCTTCGCGTTTCTTGAAATGAAATATTTATTAGCAGTGAAATAGGTTACATCAAGGTGTTTTGCAATAAATCGTTTCTCTATTCAGCTTACTGCACAGTTAAGGTTTGACATTTAGAAAATCTCTTACAGAATAAAAACTAAAATTCGCAGACGTATGCAGGTTTGTTTCCTCACGATGTTTTCCTTCACCGTATAAAGAGCGTCGGTGCCGCAATGGCAAGGGCCGCTACCTCCTGTCCTGGAGGTAGTGGTTCGAATCCTGCCACGTACCAATGTGTTTTCGAATTTAGATTTCATATGTACGTTAATCTGACGCTCTTATACGGTGAAGGAAAACATCGTTAAAATAAGCTAACTAAATAAGCATACCTTTATATCAGGAGGTCGCGGGTTCGATTCCCGGCGGTGTCTAACTCTGTACGACTCGGTTTGGTTGGTGGAAGGACATTTTCTAAGCCCGCCTGGCTAGCTACCACCATCTTATCTAAATCTTGCCGCCAAGCATCAGTGTTAACACCATTGATGTGTTCCGGCATTTTTCTTTCTTTTCTTACCGAGTGGCACAATTAACCGTGCTACCCAAGGGACAGACGGTGGTTTCCTGGTGTTGCACTTATCATCACCCTCGGTCACGTGTAGGGCATTTAGATTACCACCTACGGACGTGTGCAACGCGACTTTCGTACTCATCTGGAATCAAATGTGTAGGTTTCCTCACGATGTTTTCCTTCACCTTTAACAATCGGTAATATATGTAAGTAAATTTCGAAAAACTCATTGGTACATTGGCCTTCCGGATTTGAACCCGGAACCATTTGTTAGGAGGACCCAGTCGTTACCGGTTGAGCCACCAACGCTTCCCGTTCCGGCATTGATGTGTGTAGATAAGATAGGCAGTTCCTCATTGTGTTGGGGAATCTTGGTAAGCCCGCTTCCATCTTCGGCATCATCTTCTATTACCATCAGATGAGATGATGTCAAGGGCTTGCCAATGTGGATAAGAAAAACCTATCAATAATGGATGACGACAGCATCAGAAATAAATTATGAACTCTTGATCACTAAATTGCCCTGCTACTTAAACTTCGAAAAACCTTACACGTTTTGTTTTCCATCAGGTCTTTGATTTATAACTCACCAAAATCACAAAATGAGTACTTAAGTGACGCTGCTCAACTATGACGTCGCGCCTAGGTATGTCAATTATTTAGTTTTTGACAGATGATAAAAAGTAACTCACATGACTAGCATTCGTCATCCCTATTTCTAAATCCTTCTTCAGCTTTCGCGATCATACAGGCAGCGTTAAGCCAACGAATGAAGACACAATACAAATACAATAACATCGGGATTTTGAGATTTCTACAAGTATATCCTATGCTTACAATTCGTTATATATTTGTTACGTCATCCCCCTTGCGATACTGCTATAGCTATTTCCGTTGTCAAACGTAGTAGGTTTGTTTTTGAACTCTTCATTGTACAAATAATTTTCGAAAAACCTGATAACTGTTAAGTAAAAGCTTTTAATATCGCATTTTCACGCGATATACATATTCATACAAAATTTCAGCTCAATCGGAAACCGGAAAGTGGGTCAAATTTAACTTGCAAGATTTCACCCGAACAAACATACATACATTGCAAGTTAAATAAAATTTTGACAAATTTTACAATCATAGATACAGAAAAGACGTAGCATGCACATAGGCGGACTTATTCCAAACAGGGATCTACTCAAAGGGATTTAAACTAGCAAAGAAACAAATTTGTATACAAATTTAAAAGAAGTGAAAACAATAATCTAAAGTAATAAACAGATATTATCCTTAACCTTATTAATAATATTATAAACGCGAAAGTTGGTATGTATGGATGTTTGTTACTCTTTCACGCTTCAACCACTTGACGGATCGAAATGAAACTTGGCACGCATATAGATTAGGTCCTGGAATAGAAAATATGCAAACTTTTACTCTGGGAAAACGCCTTATTCTTACAGGAAAACCTAAAACAAGCAGGCGTACGGCTAGTATTACAATAAGCTATTTAAGGATATTTAAAAGTAGGTACTTATTGAAAGTAATACGTCATATAGTTAAATTAAATTGAAAATGACCACAGCTAAGAAGTTAAGGAGTAATACTCGACCAAATTAAGGCGGTAATATTACAGATTTTCGTTCTTTTTGACGTCAATTACTCCTAAACGATAGAAAACCCAAGGTTGAAAAGAAGTACCCTTATTGTTGATGATATTCCTTAAAGTCAAAAGCTATTAGAAATACGATTGAGCAGTTTTAGCTCGATAGAAAAAAATCCCAACGTTAGGTCTACACCGTTACTTTCAACTCTAATTATGACTAACATTTTGAATTTTATATTTTTTTTAAATATACTACAATATTTGTTATGATAATTACAAAGTGAGTCATCTTATTATTTTTTAATACTTTCATTTTAGTTTTTATTGAAACGAAGAACCATTGAAAAAGTGAATAAGTGTGGTTATTTTCTTTACTCTTTACACGTAAAGAAAAAGCCAGAGACAACTGTTCCAATCAATATCTCGCCTTAAGATATGCAAGTGGATTTGTTGAAAAGTAATAGATTTTCCACAGAAAATATTCCATCATCATCGTTATAATATCAGCCGCTGCTAGAAAAAGGCCTCCCACAAGGATTTCCATGATGACTGATCATGTGCTGCCTGCATTCAGCGGCTTCACCGTATCGTCGGTCCACCGAGTGGTAGGACTGCCTACGCGAAATCTTCCGGTCACCGCTCTAGAACTTTACTACCACAACGGCTATTTTATCTTCAAGCTATGTGCCCTGCCCACTGCCACTTAAGTACAACGATTCTGTAAGCTATGTCGGTTACATTGGTAACAAAATATTTCTATCAACTGAAAAAATAACGTCATTTTTTTAAAAATATATACTTAAACTAGCTTCTCCCGCGTGGACATCATTTTGTGACTGACTTAGAGGGTGCGCGGTGCGCGAGCTGCAAGCGGCTCGCGAGCGTAGACATGAATTTTCTCCAGATCCCTCGGGAACTATGTGAGAATATGCTTATTAGTAAATCGTGTCATTTCCCACCCCCTCAACCATCTCGGTGCAAAAAATTACACAATCCATTGTTCCGTTGCGAAGTTAATTAACCAAAAAAGAGTATATTTTCAGTTCCCTCGGGAATTGCATCGGGCTATGCTATTTTCACGGGATAAAAATTAACCTATGTCCTTCCTTGTGACACAGGCTACCTGCACGCAAATTTTATTAAGATTGGTCAAGGCGTTGAAGCGTGAAAAGGTAACAAACAAACACATTTTCACATTTATAATATTATTAAGGTTTTTTACTTTGCAGTCTAGGGAACCCTGCATTAATCGTGGTCCGACATACACTTCGTCACTTTTTTTTAGTTAAAAGGAGACTATGTATAATTGCTCGATTGGTTTTTACCACGTGACCATATTTAATGAGAGATTATTGTGTGTCTTGAGTGTCTTATCCAAGGATATCATATTTATTGCATTGCTTGGTATTATCTGTAAGAGCGTCGATGGCGCAACTGGACGTAATGGCAAGGGCCGCTACCTCCTATCCGGGAGGTCGTGGTTCGAGTCCTGCCACGTACCAATGTGTTTTCGAATTTCGATCTCATATGTAAGTGTACGTTTATCTGAAGTTCTTACGGTGAAGGAAAACATCGTGAGGAAACCTGCATACGCCTGCGAAGAAACTCGAAGGTTGTGTGTGAAATTGATCAACCCGCACTGGGCCCGCGTGGTTGACTAAGGCCCGATGGCTCTAATTCAGGGTAGGCTCGAACCCCTCGGTGGGGACTTGTATATGAGCTGATGTGATGATGATGATCTGATAGATTTTATATGTCTATAGACACTATATTTTAATATAACAATGAAATACTTACCCGAAGAAATAGCAGGTATTTTGTATAGTTTTAAGGTGACGCATTGAAAACTTTGATCGCAGGGATCTCGATTTTTCTCAGCAATTACAAAAAAATATGAAAGTGATATTTTGTAACCTGATTTTTCGTTTCAATGACTTCATTTTGTCAGTTGGAGAAACATAATCCGTTAATTCTTATAACAGAAATAAATATTTCAAAACTTTTTTTTAATAGAGATTTGTTCTCTACAGACAAACCAGACCTGTTTAGTACCTCTAAATTTTCTAAGTCGATTAGACTTACTATACTCATACACTTCATACGATTTTTTAAACTTAATTGTAGTTATAAAAGAAAAGAAAAAACATTGAAAAAGTGCAAAAGTGAGGTTATTTTCTTTACTCTTTACACGCAAAGAAACAGACAGAGACACTGTTCCAATCAATGCCTAGGCATAATGAGATCTTTTTTTCTGTAAGGTAAAAAATGCAAGCTCTGTTTATCAATTCTGCCAAATGACCAGAGACCTAAGACTTAAGGATAGGTACATAAAGTATTTATAATAGGTGATGTATAAATATCCCGATTCCTAACTGTAAATCCAATCGCCCTAATTCAGGGTAGGCTTGAGCCCCTCGGTGGGGACGTATATGATGATGATGAATTGTAAATAAATTGCGGTAAAAGTAAACAATTCACATTGTGTTCTATTTGTTATAACGCTTCTTTCAAATTAATTTACGACTAGCTGTGCCCGCGACTTCGTACGCGTGGAGGTTTTGAATTTTCCCACGTGATATCTTGAATTTTTCGGGATGAATAGTATCCTATACGTATGTTAACCCGGGCTATAAGGAACCACGATACAAAATTTTATCTAAATCGGCTTGAGGACGTATTTAAGGTGAAACAAAATTATCTGAAACTATTTTAACCTCTACCCATGAAACTGAATAACTTTCCCCATGGAACTCATAGTCAAATCGCAAAAATAATTTTGGCTCTCCCATACTAACTCGATCAGCTGATTAACCAACTTAGTATGGGAAGTTCAATTTTTTTTTGAGATTTGTCTATGGGTTTCTTGGGATAAGTTGTTTAGTTTCATGGGTTAAAGCACCAGTTAAAATAGTTTCAGCTAATTTTGCTAGACCTTATATATGAGCTGATGTGAGGAAAGAGATACACGATCTTCAGTACACGAAGAGAAAAAAAAAACAATCCGATCCGAAACTTCCCACAGACCATAGTTGTGTACAACCCTAGCAGCTTGGGCTATGCTGAGACCTTGGCGCAGCTTAAGACAGCAATATTGCTCTGCGATCCGTCTTTATTTGTCACTACTCCTGTGATCCATCGCCTTCTGCCACCGCGCAACATTATTAGGTTACAAACATGGATGTCTTCTAGTACTGGATGTAACACCAAAGTATATATATTAGTACTAACATACAGTAAGGACACTCCCTGCCGCTCTCTTGATTGCGACCTCACCCCATCGTCACCCAGATTGATACAGATTGGTTACAGTTTGGTTGTCGAACGTATAGGATTTCGCCGCCATTTTGTTTGTTCCGTCATTCGTTTTTTGTAATTTCATTTTTGGCATTGAAGTATCCAGGGTGTGGTAACACTGTGGGTTTTTGTTTTGTAAGTGGATTTTGTGTACTAACAGTACTTTCAACTTGCCATTTATGTTCATTCGTGTAAAAGCACACCCTGGAAACTTCATACAACGGGCCAGAAATGACATTACAAAGAAGGAATGACGGAACAAACAAAATGGCAGCGAAATCCTATACGTTGGACAATCAAATTGTAACCATTCTGTATCAGTATGGGTGACGAGGGGGTGAGGTCGCAATCTAGAGAGCAGCAGGAAGTGTCCATACTGTATGTTAGCACTTATATATATTCTTTGGTTAAGGGATGTTCTATAGTGCTGGAGAAGAAACTTCAACAAGACGCCTGCAAAGAAAATTTGAAGGTTGTGTGTGAAGTCAACCAACTCGCACTAGGCCCGCGTGGTCGACTTAGACCCGATCGCCCTAATTCAGTGTAGGCTTGAGCCCCTCGGTGGGGACACGTATATTATAAGCTGATATGATGTTGATAGTAATGGAGAAATAAGGATAAAATTATGATATACCGCGACAATTTTGAAAGCTATGCCACAAAAGAGCCAAGGAATTTTAAACTATGGAATATTTTACACCGACTATAAAAAATAAGTTTCCTAATCCAACTGTTTATTTATATGTGTGTTACGCGATTCTTTCGCCAATAGTGATCCAATTTTATAGATTCTTTTAAAAATTGATATGTGTGAGAGTGGTCACAAGAGCGTCGGTGGCGTAACTGTCCGGGAGGTCGTGGTTCGAATCCCGCCACGTACCAATGTGATGTCGAATTTAGATTTCATATGTACATTTACCCGCCGCTCTTACGTGAGGAAACCTGCACACGCCTGCGATGAAACTCGCAGGTTGTGTGTGAAGTCGACCAACCCGCACTGGGCCCGCGTGGTCGACTAAGGCCTGATCGCCCTAATTCAGGGTAGGCTTGAGCCCTTCGGTGGGGACGTATATGAGCTGATATGATGATGTGCGAGAGTGGTCCCATACGAATTGCATCAAAATCGGTAAAATACTTTTAAAAGAATCAACAGAAAGGAAAAAATGTCACAGAATTGTACTTGATAATAAATAAATAAATATTAAATAAATTGATAGTTGCAAATGTACGAGTATTACCTAGTTTTTATTTTATTTTATGGTGTTTAACGTTTTCAATATTCTTTGATTTATTGTATAAAAAGTAATCTATTTAGCACTTGATTCAGTGATTCAGTGCTTCGCCAATATTTCAATAACATTTTCAACTTGTTTTTAACACCTTGATTGTCTATTATTTATCCTGCAGTGCTTCTGAATGTGTGTTTTGCCGTCACGGCACTGGCACCTGCCCGTCTGTCAGGTGCAAAATTGTATGAACATGTATGAAAAATGTATGTATGAGCACTCGCCACAGACATGAGCTGTTGGGCACGCCGGACGCACGCACCGCACATCGCGCACTCTCACCGCTACGTCCGCGTCGCATGCTCAGTACACTAAACGCGCTTCTCCGAGCAAAACCTGATTGTGATTTGTTTGCGGATGGATGGTCGAAGTTAATGCGTGATTGTTTAGATTTCTGTGAGACGACGTTTGAATGTGCTACTGCAATTCCTATGTAATGACTTATGACATGATGATAAATGTTAATGAATTTTATTATATTACAATTACTGTAATTAATTATTTTTATTCGCCCTAATTCAGGGTAGGCTCGAGCCCCTCGGTGGGGATGCATATGAGCTGATATGATAATAATTACTGTATTTGGGTTAATTAATAAAAAAAGAGTGTGTGGTTTTATGAAATCACGGTAAAAGTGAAACTTTTTACACATTATAGACATTTACAGAGCACAAAACGATCATGGCTGCTCTCTTCTTGGAGCTACGGTACAGAGGACGAAACAATCATACCGACCGTCACGTGACACACAGACGAAAAAATTTGAGACGATGTAATAAAAGTTTCATTTTAATAAATAAATGAAAATATATTGAGCTCCTTTCCACTGCCGGCAACCGCGACGGCACGGCATCATACATTTTTTGCTTCCTAGGCAGCCGCGCCGGTGCCGCGTCGACTAGTGGAAAAACGGCCTAAATATTTTATGGTTATTGTGCCCGGAGACTCATTGGTGACGATGAGCTTGTCAAAAACAAGCTTCAAAGCCTTGAGCATCGCTGCAAAGTTGCCTGTTTTTCGGTTTTCTATCGAATTCATTTCGGAGATTGTGCTCAAGAACTTCACGACCTCATTCCCTCAGCTCCATTCCACCTTTGGTCAACGAGACGCAGGGTCTAGTTTCATCCCTTTGTTGTTGATATTCAGCCTATACGCACGAAGCGTTACACTTCCTCATTTATTATGCGGACAGCGATGGAGTGGAACTCCTTGCCTGCGTCTGTGTTTTCCTACTCCTACTATTTAGGGATCTTCAAGGCGAGAGGGAATAGACATTATTTGAGTTTGCGTGTACCATCCTCGACTACGAAAACGCACTTAAATTTTCAAAAAAAAATTGTTGCCTGTAAAGTCGGTTTACGGACGATAGTTTAACGTGGTAACGTCATAACAAAACATTGATGAAATGATTGCTTACTTTTATGACGAGTCAATGAGCGTAACGGGACAATGAGCGTAACGGGACAATGAGTTATCCTTTTTCATGCGTGCAGACGGCGTCCATCGATTTATTAGACGTTCTCACGTCAAAAGAAATTGGTTGCCTGTAAAGTCGGTTTACGGACGATAGTTTAACGTGGAACCGTCATAACAAAACATTGATGAAATGATTGCTTACTTTTATGACGAGTCAATGAGCGTAACGGGCCAATGAGCGTAACGGGACAATGAGCGTAACGGGACAATTAGTTATCCTTTTTTGTGCGTGCAGCCGGCGTCCATCGATTTATTAGATGTTACCACGTCAAAAAAAATTGGTTGCCTGTAAAGTCGGTTTACGGACGATAGTTTAACGTGATAACGTCGTAACAAAACATTGATGAAATTATTGCATACTTTTTTGACGAGTCAATAAGCGTAACGGGACAATAAGCGTAACGGGACAATGAGTAACCCTTTTTCGTGCGTGCAGCCGGCGTTCATCGATTTATTAGACGTTATAATGTAAAAAATAAATCTGTAGAATAAACTCCATGCGATTTAACATTTAATATACTGACTGAAAGTCTAACCCTGGAAATAAGAGCCAATAGGCTAGTTGAATGCTGGTCATTTCAGTAATTTTTTGGAAGAAAACTTCTTTACGCACGCTTGACTTGGGGAGTAAGCTAGTAAATGCGTGATGAGAGCGTTACGGAAAGTGAGATCGGGTGAGGCAAACGGAAGTTGAGAGGGGATATATAAGTTAGCTAAGATAGAAAGAGAGAAAGTTACGTTTCGTATATTACTGTAGGAGCAAAAGAGAGCAGTGCGCGCGCACATTTTCTTTCTCTCTTCCTCTCATTTTTTAGTTTGCTAGCGTTACGTGACCGGTGTTTTCTTGATTATTTCGTAATTTAATTTCGTTCTTGAACAATTTCATAAACTAATATGAGAATTTTCGAATGAATAAAATTATGGTAGGAAGTGACTCTGAATATGAAAGCGGTGCTCCAGGACCATCAACTTAGAAGAAATTTCGTAAGTACGGAAATTGTGCTTAAAAAGTATGTGACAACATACTTAAGGCAAGATTGTAAACCTAGTGAGACCCAATCAACTGATAATGAATCACAAAGGTGAGTGCGTATCTCATACTGATTGCTGTTGTCATAGATGGAGCTAAAGCAGTTTTACTTCAGTCGGGTGGTCTAAAGCATCCTCGTATTTTTTATCATGTGTCAAAAACAAACTCTTCTTGTAAAAATGTATAAAATAGGAACACGTGACGTCATAGTCATTTATGGTATTTTTTTTATTTCTTTTAATTAAAATTTAAAGACGCAGTGCAAAACAAAATGAGTAAGATTTTTTGAAATTTCTATGGGAGGGTAATTTAGGGAATAATATTTAATAATTATTTTCGATGCAGTTGACTAACCTATTCTGCAGCATGATCAGGAGTACAGGTGAATAAATACACATTAGAAAAAAACATTCCACATTTATATGTATACCACATATCACTAAAAAAAAAATCAAAAGGTTAACAAAAGTATATACAGAGTCACTTACACCTTATATCAACCAAAAAAAAAGTACAATATAAACAAACTTAGTAGGGATTTGACAGTTTCAAATGTCAATTCCATGGTATACCAAAAAAGCACAATGTAAATAAACTTAGTAGGGATTTGACAGTTTCAAATGTCAATTCCATGGCATACCAAAAAAAGCACAATGTAAACAAACTTAGGGATTTGACAGTTTCAAATATCAATTCCATGGCATAGCAAAAAAAGCGCAATGTAAACAAACTTAGTAGGGATTTGACAGTTTCAAATGTCAATTCAATGGTATACCGTCAAAACAACCTACTAAGTTTGTTTACATTGTGCTTTTTTTTGCTATGCCATGGAATTGACATTTGAAATTGTCAAATCCCTACTAAGTTTGTTTAAATTGTGCTTTTTTTTGGTATACCATGGAATTGACATTTGAAACTGTCAAATCCCTACTAAGTTTGTTTACATTGTGCTTTTTTTTGGTATACAATGGAATTGACATTTGAAACTGTCAAATCCCTACTGAGTGTGTTTACATTGTGCTTTTTTTTGGTATACCATGGAATTGACATTTGAAATTGTCAAATCCCTACTAAGTTTGTTTACAATGTGCTTTTTTTGGTATGCCATGGAATTGACATTTGAAACTGTCAAATCCCTACTAAGTTTATTTACATTCTGCTTTTTTTGGTATACCATGGAATTGACATTTGAAACTGTCAAATCCCTACTAAGTTTGTTTACATTGTGCTTTTTTGGTTGATATAAGGTATAAGTGACTCTGTCGTTTCCATTGGTTCTTCTATATCTTTGTTGCAGGACTAACATGTAGCAATGTGGATGTTTCCGCTACATATTTGTTGTGTAAAAGCAACCTTCAGCAAAATAATTCCGACAGTTGTTACGTCGCAAAAAATAAGGTAGGCTGTTATGGAGCCTCAGCTGCTTAACTTAGGATTTCTAAATGTGATGACAACACCTGTGACGTCAGTTTAACTTACATTGTCTGTGACTCCGGTCCCATGCACCGCGTTTTCCTGCCTAACTTTTTCTACCGACTTCCAAAAAGTAGGAGGTTCTCAATTCGACTGGATTTTTTTTAAAATGTTTGTTACTTTAGAACTTTTGACTGGGTGAACCGATTTTGATGATACACTGCCCCGAAAATAACTTTTTAACCTTACTCAGTCTCAAAAAGGCTATATCTATTTTATTAACATTTCTTAAATTTAAATAATGCCTGGCACTTTTTTAAGCAATAAATGCAAATTCTTACGAACGTACATGATGTTTTCATATATAAATTGACTAGCAACAGTTAAAATATTGATTTCTTTGAACTTACTCTGTAACGACTTACGTGATCGCATAGCTCAAACACGTTATATTGAAACCCTTATTACGGATTTAACGAGCTGTTTAAAAGCGACATCCACGCAAAAGACGTCGTAAGCCACCTGCTAGTTCGAAATATTTTTTCACATTACCATAGGAGTAGTATTAAGGTATTCAGAAACTTATCCAATATGCTAAGCTTTTCAAATAAATATTCCCTCACCACCAGCTATCCTTTATACAAAATCCAATTTAACATTTCTACAATAAAATTCGTCTGCTACCAGAAAATCCAGCATAAATATTACAAAATCTAGGTTGTATAATCTGCTCAACGGTAAGCTTTTAAAACTCTTAACCCGCTTTAAACCGCGGAGGTTACAATTTAGACACGAGAGAGATGCACGTTCAGACGTCTCTCTCTGACGTGAGAGCACGGAAATTTAGTCGACATTTCAGGTCGAAAAGGCTTTTATTTGGAGGATGGGGTGAATTAGGAAGCAGATGCAAAGTTCTTCTATTCTCACCAACGATATTATAACTTGTTTTATTCATCGCTCGATTTTTTCCTGCGGCTTCGCCTGCATGAATATTGTTTAAATTAACTGACTTCAAAAAAGGAGGTTATAAATTTGACCCTTATGCACAATATTCATAAAGGTTAGTCATTGTGGGCTTTGAAACAGGTGTGCCAAATTTCTTAAGTATATGTAGGTATGCATGTACATACTCGGACATATGTATATTATATGTTTGTGCACGTATTTCTCATAAAAATAGATTGCAACATTTTTTAATTGGATTAAGTATCTCTCCACTTACGGAACAGTGTAATTTTTATCAATATCGGTTTAGTAGTAACAGATATGGACTATTAATTAAGTGTGTAAAAACACGTCTTCGGTAATTGATTGATTGACGGTAATTTAGTGATTAGTAGTTTAGGCATAGGTGGCGTAACGGTTACGGCTGCTGCCTCCTGTCAGGGAGGCCGTGGTTCGAATCCTGCCACGTACCAATGTGTTTTCGAATTTAGATTTCATATATAACTTTATCCGACGCTCTTACGGTGAAGGAAAACATTGTGAGGAAACCTGCACACGCCTGCAAAGAAACTCGACGGTTGTGTGTGAAGTCCACCAACCCGCACTGGGCCCGCGTGGTCGACCGAGGCCCGATCTCCCTAATTCAGGGTAGGCTCGAACCCCTCGGTGGGGACGTATACGAGCTGATAAGATTAGAAGAAGAAGAGAAGAATTTAGTGATTAAATTAGGTTAATCTAAACGTTTGTTGCGTTGTAAATTATTCTGTCTTTGAAGGTGATCGGTGGGCACCGTAAGCGAGCCGCGAATGGCTCGCGAGCATGAAAATAAGTATATTATTCAGATCTCTCGAGAATGCGATCTAAACACGTTAAAAATCGACTTCCATCGCCACAACTTAGTACATTTTTGCGTTATTATTTTTGGTTTTTGTTAATTTTCTAATAAAGTACTATACCGATTTTGGTAAAATTTATATAGGACCATACGGAAAGCACTAGCTTTCAAATAAAAAAAGAATTGTAAAAATCGATTCACCCAGGAAAAAGTTATGAGGTAACAAATATAAAAAAAAAAAACATAAAGGCGAATTGAGAACCTCCTCCTTTTTGGAAGTCGCTTGAAAAGCAGCGTGTTCGGTTTATGATACAACCGTAAATTATTTAAGTGGTTACTTCTAAGAAGAAGGTATTTATTTCGGTGCATTTGCTTGCTATGTCATTTTGAAAGCTTTATTATTTCGATCTATTAAACTCTAACATAATATTTTTAAAAGCTACAACTAGCGACAAAGTTCTTGGCCTGACAGTTTAAACTTGCTTTAGGGGGCGACGTAATTTATGCCTGCAGAAAGTGTTAGGTCTCCAGTAATCACAGACGTAGTTGACGAGTTCATACGTGTTTTATTTATCAAGCGACTTCCAAAAAGGAGGAGGTTCTTAATTCGACTGTATGATTTTTTAATATATTTTTTAAGTGTGTTACATCAGAACTTTAGACTGGGTGAACCGATTTTTGATTCTTTTTTTTTATTTGGAACCTAGTGCTTTCCGGGCCTATATAAATTTTATGCAAATCAATGAAGTACTATAATATAAAATTAACAAAAACCAAAAATAATAATGCAAAAATGTACTAAGTTGTTGCGATGGAAACGTTTTTTTTAACGTAACAGCCGCGTCGAAGCCCACATTGATTTGAACTTAAAATGAATAGACTTACGTTCGATATTATTTTATCACGGATTGACCTACTCGGATTGAGTCATTTTAAAGCCTTAAAAAATAAAAAAACGAAATTATGAACTGGTTACGGAGGAAAAGGAACAAAGAACAAAGAAGTATCCACTTCAATAAGTAGCCTATATTATGTCACTTGAGAACCCGTCAAATATCTGTTTACAAAAAAACTACATCGATCAGTTGCTCCTGTGCGACGTGAAAGAAGGACAAAAATGTGAAGCCTGTATACAAACGAAAAATATGGCACAAAGCTCCCCACGCTTTTTTCACAATAATAGGCACTTTGACTATGTTTGAAATATGTAACAATTTGTTGTCATTCTAATTAAATGTAATGTAAAAAGCATATTTAATTAATGTTCTGAAAAAAATAAGGTCATTTTCTGTAACACATAAATGATTTTTTTTTGTGGTTTGATCACGTGTTTGAAAACGCTCTGTGATTGGTTGCAACTCTGATGACGTCACACAGAAGTAAACATTAGTTTCAGTGCGTGCTTTCACTATTACAGCAGTTTGTTGTTTACTTATGTGTGACGTCATCTGTCAGAGCAACCAGGCGCCATAGCGAACATTGCGTTTTGGCGCGTATTTTTTAAATTCAAACTTTAACATTGATTTTCTCCGTATATACGACAGATCTCCAGGAAATATTAAAATGATTTGCATTTTATGCAATAACAAATAATACAAAACTATTTTCCAGTAGTAGTTAAATAGACTAGTATTTTTCGTTCATTATTATTTTCAGCTAATATAAAGAATCATTTTTCACTTTTTGGTTTGATGCGCTTTAAAAGCTTGATTTTAGTTTATTTTAAACTATATTTATTAACATCAGTAGCAGTAGGTACAACATTATACACACTTTTCAATATACAGTGCCAACACTATTTGCATTCTAGTAATATAACATCAACGTTCTCCTACTTACAGGAGTCACTCGGCTCCTTTGACTTTGCAATATTCATTTCGTTCTTTTGATGTTCTGTCGTGTGATCTTCGCAAAACACCTACTCTAACCTCTATATTGTGTTTGCATGTCATGTTTGCGTGTGAGGTACTCACAAGTGCTTTTGAAAAATAGGAAATCACGTACAGATGGCGCTGTACAGCAAAGCTAAGTACACGTTTATTTTAATTTATTTTAATTAGCTTTCAGTTCTACGCTACGGGTTTTAGGTACATATAGCGTCTACAACACTCTTCTCCGAATGGAAATACTGTTCTGTTTTTGACTTCATAAGTGCATGGTGCTTGTTAAAAAAATTTAGTACATTTATGAAAGGGGCTTTCATGAAACTTAACAGCTCTTGTTCTAAAACTTTACTGAATTTGCAAAATATGCATTCCACACAATAATCTTGTTTGCCAAGTTTACTATGGTATATATATATATATATATATATATATATATATTAGCAATTTTAGCCAACCCGTAAACAAAAGTTGTTCAGGATTTAAGCTATTGCATAGCTTTTATCGCGGTCTTTGATCGCGGCGACCGAATAAAGAAGTTCCGTAACGAAAATAAAACCTAACATCCCACGCTCGGCCGAGTTCTTAAAAACTTACAGTGCCATCTATTAGCGATTTGCGGTACTAAAAGGACTTAGTCAATTTTACTGGTGTAACTTTCTTAGTGTTAATTTATTACATAAACATCCCGCTCCCCAAGGACTATATAGTATGGTAAATACTGCATAAATAAAAAATAAATAAATAATTATAATTGCATAAGTTGATAAAAATGCTATGCAATAGCTTTACCGCGGTAGTCCCCGAGTGCCACATGTTTTTTTTTAATACACAATTAGTTAGCCCTTGACATCATCTGAGAACTGGCTATCTTATTTTTAAGCCGGAACACATCAATTCTGTTAACTTTGAAGCTTGGTGACAAGATGGTGGCAGCTAGTCAGGCGGGCTTATAAAGTTTCCCTTCCACAACCAAGCGAGTGATACATAGTTAGACTCCCGCAAACTCCTCATGTAAAGCTAATGGACTTAACCATTATTCCACGGAGGCGGTTACGGAGGAGTTTCTTTGGTAGAAGCCTAAAAGTGTGTTCTATTTTAACACCCTATGTATCATCATCATTAATCATCATATCAGCCAAAAACGTCTACTGCTGGACAAAGACCTCCCCCAAGGATTTCCACAACGACCGGTCCTGCGCGGCCCGCATCCATCGGCTTCATATATCATATATATATTCTTGTAAAATACCATGATCATTTTCATCTATGTTACAGTAAATTACATACTTACGAAATAGTTTTTAGTCTCAAAGGAGCTTTGCAAATTTCAAATTCAATTCAAATTTAAAAACCAAGGGGTTGTACACTCATTTTTACATTGCCAAAGAATGAATTTAAATTTTCCCTTCGTTCAACATCATCATATCAGCCGAAAAACGTCCACTGCTGGACAAAGGCCTCCCCCAAGGATTTCCACGACAACCAGTCCTGCGCTGCTCGCATCCGTCGGCTACCCGCGATCTTCACCAGGTCGTCGGTCTATAAAAAATAAAAGTATTCCATATTTCTACGTGATTTATATTTCCTACATTCCTCAGTTATAAAAATTTCGAACCAAATCATTCAAATTTAACAGCAAAATGATAGCAGGAACTCCTACAGATTGTAATTTAAAACACACTTCGGTTTCCCCATATAGGGGAATGTGGGTGATGCATAAAACATGTTCGGTGCACTCCACAGATGCACCAATATGACGGTCGGCGAAATAACATTCTAATGCCACTAGCTGGATTATTCAGAAAAAAATACGAGTGTGCTTTAGACCAGGGATGTTATAGCTTTCGGTTACGGTTACAACCGAAACTATCGGATATCCGATATTAAATAATATCCATAACAGTCGTCGGTGCTCAACCGGTAACGACTCGGTCCATCTAACCAGAGGTACCGGGTTCAAATCTGGACGGCCAATGTACCAATGAGTTTTTCAAAAACTTACGTACATACTTACCGATTGCTTTAACGGTGAAGGAAAACATCGTGAGGAAACCTGCACACGCCTGCGAAGAAACTCGAAGGTTGTGTGTGAAGTCGACCAACCCGCACTGGGCCCGCGTGGTCGACTAAGGCCTAATCGCCCTGATTCAGGGTAGGCTCGAGCCCCTCGGTGGGGACGTATATGAGCTGTAATGATAAACAGTAACCGAATCCGAAATAAAAGTTTCGGATAATATCGGATAGGGGCGGAGCCTAATTGCGACACGTTATGACAGGTTGTTTTGTTGATTGGCCGGCCAGCGGCAGCGGTCGACACTCGCGCGCATTGTTTGTTTTCTTCTGTTGGCTTCTTGTCATACGTCTTATATTTATATTTTACTTCTAAAATTCCCTGAAAATCTAATATCCTTATCCGAAACTAACGAATAATCCGAAATAATTTAATATCCGAATCCGTATCCGGTATAATAAAAATTTCTATATCCGTATCCAATCCGTATCCGAAATTTCATATCCATAACATCCCTGCTTTAGACCACTCAACTGAAGCAAAACTTCTTTAGCTCCATCTATATAAGTTTGAAAGTAAATAATTAGTCTTCAGAAAATAATCTAATCTTTTTTGTCCTAAGGAGCTATATACAGTTTATGAAAATATTTTTAATATCCTCTGAAAATGATCAAATCTTTTTTATCATATATGTTTTTTGACAACCGATATTATTGCCTAGGCAACCGATATTGTTGGTAAACAAAAATAAATAGTATCTCTCTCTCTTTATCTTCACTAATTTGTATTATTCCTCTCAACTTCCGTTCGCCTCTCCCGATCACTGTTCCGTAACGCTCTCGTCACGCATCCACCAGCTTACTCCCCAAGTCAAGCGTGCGTAAAGAAGTTTTACTTCAATAACAATAGATAGGAGTATAATGTGCGTTCGTTAACAACCAGAGAAGTATTGTTATACACAATCTCTCGCTAACATATTGTTACACAGACACACTCACATACACACTTATGTACATAAATTCATCACCATTCATGCATGATTTCTGTTGTTTATTTTGAACAGTACTTATTAGTTGAACTGTTATAGTATTTTTCAGTTTGGATTTTTTTTTGCAATATTCAATTGGAAATATAGAGCGGACATTTCGTATGAAAACCGATATCCACTTCATCTTCAGATCAGCCGAAAGACGTACACTGCTGGACCACAGTACAATAAAGAGTACTAGCGTACACAGGTCTTCCCCTAAGATTTTCCACGACGACCGGTCTTGCGCTGTCCGCATCCACTGGCTTTCCGCGACCTTCACCAGGTCGTCGGTCCACCTTGTAGGAGGCCTACCTACGCTACGTCTTCCAACTCGAGAACTTTACCACCCCAACGGCCATCTGTTCTACAAGCTATGTGCCCTTCCTACTGGCACTTAAGCTCAGCGATTCTGTGAGCTATGCCGGTTACTTTGGTTCTTCTACGGATCTCTTCACTTCTGATTCGATCGCGTTGGGAAATTCCGAGCATAGCTCGCTCCATCGCCCTTTGGGTGACCTTAACCGTTCTTATTAAGCCCATGTAAGTGACCACGTCGCAGTTCCGTATGTCATCACTGGCCATACATACTGGTCAAAGACCTTAGCCTTGGGAGACTGCAGTATTTGGGACGTGAAGATATTGTCACGGAGTGCCTTTCCTTAATAATTACTTTTATAAATCGAAGTTGCTATGCTGGCACAATGGATTTGACTTAACGTTTTGATTCTGCGTTTAAAGGAACGTTTCGTTTCCAGTGTGGCACTATCTGTTTTAATGCAATACCGTTTTTTTTTGTTAAGGGTGGTAAGCATAAAAAATACCCTAATAAGTTAGGCAGTAAAAGGTTAAGTTTATTTTGAAAGAGTTTTAAAGTTCTTTGGCGGGAAAGTCGTGAAAATCAGGAAAAGTTTCAGTATTAGCATTGTACGTCTAACATTGTCTTGCAGGTTTAAATCATTCTCTGGGTTTAATAACTTTGTTTTGATAACTTCAGGGGAAAGCAAGCAGGAAACCTGCACACAACCTGCGAAGAAACTCGAAGGTTGTGTGTGAAGTCGACCAACCCGCATTGGGCCCGCGTGGTCGACTAAGGCCTGATCGCCCTAATTCAGGGTAGGCTCGAGCCCCTCGGTGGGGACGTATATGAGCTGATATGAATGAATGAATGAATTTATTTTCTAAAAACCCTAATTAGATAATATGAGTTGCATTTGCAATTTTGCATGATTTGGCAGTATGACGAGGCCATTTCGATTTATGACCGATCTGAAGGCGCTGGTGCCTGCCAGAAGCTTTAACTAACTCAGGAGAGCCTTCCCATTTTGTTTAGAATTCCGCCTTGAGAATTGGGAGAAGAAATCCCACAGCTCTTGGAGTTTTTCTGAAAAGGAATTGCTCGTGAGTTTTCGCCTAGGTAATTTTTTTGTACTTAGCCATTGAAATATTCGTAGATGAGATCTTCAGGAATTAATCCTTGTGAATATTTTTAGCGGGTTTTTTCGCTGACTACCAAATAAAGGTCATTGGGCAAAATCTGACCCGGTTAACTAAAGTTATCCTACAAAAACCAAATTAGTTTTAAATTGTTAAGTATTAACCCACATTTCATCACAAATATATATATATTTTTTAAACCATGGGAATAAAATGTAAAAAAATATATAAATGCGTAAATAAAACATTTTTAGTGAAGCACAAATCGATGGAGCCTCTTGCTAGTGAAAAGCAAAGTTGAAAAAATCGATGGAGCCTCTTGCTAGGGAGGAGCAGAGTTGAAAAAATAGATGGAGCCTCTTGCTAGTGAAAAGCAGAAATAAAAAAATCGATGGAGCCTATTGCTAGTGAAAAGCAGAGTTGTACAAATCGATGGAGCCTCTTGCTAGTAAAGACCAGAGTTGAAAAAATCGATGCAGCCTCTGGTAAATGAAGAGCAGAGTAAAAAGAAGTGATGGAGCCTCTTGCTAGTAAAGACCAGAGTTGAAAAAATCGATGGAACCTCTTGTTAGTAGAGTACGGAGTTGACAAAATAAATGGAGCCTCTTGCTAGTGAAGAGCAGAGTTGAAAAAAAAGATGGAGCCTCTTGCTAGTAAAAAGCAGAGTTGAAAAAATCGATGAAGCTTCTTGTTGATGGACAGCAGAGTGAAAAAAAGCGATGGCGCCTCTTGCTAGTGAAGAGCAGAGTTTAAAAAATCGATGAAGCCTCTTGCTAGGGAGGAGCAGAAATGAAAAAATAGATGGAGCCTCTTGCTAGTGAAGACTAGAGTTGAAAAAATGGATGAAGCCTCTTGCTAGTGAAGACCAGAGTTAAAAAAATCGATGAAGCGTCTTGTTAATGAAAAGGAGAGTGAGAAAAAGCGATGGAGCCTCTTTTAACTCTGCTCTTCACTAGCAAGAGGCGCCATCACTTTTTTTCACTCTGCTGTCCATCAACAAGAAGCTTCATCGATTTTTTCAACTCTGCTTTTTACTAGCAAGAGGCTCCATCTTTTTTTTCAACTCTGGTCCTTACTAGCAAGAGGCTCCATCTATTTTTTCAACTCTGCTCCTCACTAGCAAGAGGCTCCATCTATTTTTTAACTCTGCTTCTCACTAGCAAGAGGCTCCTTCGATTTTTTCAACTCTGCTCTTCACTAGCAAGAGGCTTCATCCATTTTTTCAAGTTTGCTTTTCACTAGCAAGAGGCTCCATCGATTTGTACAACTCTGCTTTTCACTAGCAAAAGGCTCCATCTATTTTTTTTACCTCAAGAACGTTTAAGGACGTTCTGTCACGTTGCTAACACGAAAGTTTTAACCTCAATATTGTATTTTTCTTTTTTAAGCTTTTGGCTTGAATCCCATTAACTACGTTAATGCGACATATATATTCGTGAGCTAGAGACGTTTATCTAAACATCCTACCTAAATTTTTTTCTGTAGGCCGTGGGTATAGGTTTCATACTATGCTGCCCAATGACCTTTTATTTGTGAAGGGACTTGATACGGCGTCGGTAAGCAGTGCTACCCACTAATCTCTAAAACCACATGGTTAGGTATCTGCAAGCTAACCTCTATTTATATATATATAAAAGAAAGTTTACCAATTGTGAATAAAAAAAAAAAAGTCGTGTTAGTTACACTATTTATAACTCAAGAACGGCTGGACCAATTTTTTTGTGTTTTATGCATTTTTTTCGTCCGGAATAAGATAATAAGTATTAAAAATGTGATATTTATCATTAAAAAAAAATATTATCAGTCAAAAAATAATTGGTTTTAGGGTAGGGTAGGGTAGTGTAGTGTAGTGTAGGTGTAGTGTAGTTAGGGTAGGGTAGGAGAGTGTAGGATAAAGTAGGGTAGGGTAGTGTAGTGTAGGGTAGGGCAGGGTAGGGTAGTGTAGTGTAGGGTAGGGCAGGTTAGGGTAGTGTAGTGTTGGGTAGTGTAGTGTGGGGTAGGGTAGTGTAGGGTAGGGAAGGGTAGTGTTGTGTAGTGAAAGGTGGAACGAAGTTCGCCGGGACTGCTAGTTGCTTATAAAATATTATCTCTTTTCCGGTGATAGGGAATTAACTAGAATTAAGAAGAGCCTCGGTGGCGTAATGGCATGGGCCGCTACCTCCTGTCCTGGAGGTCGTGGTTCGATCCTGCCACGTACCAATGTGTTTTCGAATTTCGATTTCATATGTACGTTTATCCGACGCTCTTACACGGTGAAGGAAAACATCGTGAGGAAACCTGCATACGCCTGCGAAGAAACTCGAAGGTTGTGAGTGAAGGCGACCAACCCGCACTGGGCCCGCGTGGTCGATTAAAGCCCGATCGCCCCAATGTATGGTAGGATCGAGCCCCTCGGTGGGGACATATATGAGCTGATGTGATGAACTACAATTCAACAACCATTAACGAAATTACAATTAATGGATAATTAGTCTCACTTGCCTGAGGGAACTTCAGACTCTCCGGTAAATGAAGCTGTGAGCAGAACCCATCGGTCGCTTCATCCTGTTTCGAGGTCGGTGATAAATTAAGTACTCTGTTGTACCTACAAGCATTTATTATTTCACTAGCTTTTTCCCGCGGTTTTTATGACTGTCTTTAAGGATGATTAGTAAATTTTGTCGTTTTCCACGTAATCAACCATCTCTGTGCAAAAAATCACAACAATCGAGTATTTTTTTAGTTCCCTCAGGAACTGCATCAGATTATGCTATTTTCCCGGGATAAAAAGTAGCCTATGTCCTTCCCCGTGACACAGGCTACCTGCATGCCAAATTTCATAAAGATTAGTCAAGGCGTTGAAGCGTTAAAAGGTAACAAACAAACAAACACATTTTCACATCTATAATATTAGCAAGGATAAGGATTTTGCAAGCCTGAAAAGGATATTTGTAGGTTAATTTTAGACAATGTATAGAAAACTCTTTAACTTTGGTGATTAAACATTAGAAATTTAGGTAAAAAATTGATTAGCCAAGCGTTCGGAAGAGTGTGGTAAAAAGAATCCAACGGCCTACTTGCTCTATCTGGCTGACTATAAGACCGAGGACTTATCGGTGTATATTCCACAGTGCTACTACGCTTTATTGTACGCTTTAATAGTACTCTATATTGTACTGTGGTGCTACTAAAGATCTTTACCGAGCCACAGTTCAATAAAGAGCACTAGACCGAGCGCCACTATTAAAAGCTTTTAATTAACTTGCAATGTAAGTATGTATGTATGTTTCTTTTTGGTTTCCGATTAAGCTGAAATTTTGCATGCAGTATATCGCGTGACAATGCAATATTAAAAGCTTGTACCTAAAAGTTTTTAGGTTTTTTGAAATTTATTTTGAGACCAAATTATTGACTGGAATATTAGACTAGCATAACTTAATATTAGCATAGGATATAAATGAATTGGCACATTTTACCTTTCTATAAAGCGGGAACCTTTCTCACACAAATACTTAACCGATACATTTTTTTTTACATTCTGTCAACGCTGGTGACCCGTTTTTTTACACCACGTTGCAATATTGCGAAGCATCCCGAACGCTGCGATATCTTTTTCGTGACAACTAAGACCATATATTACAATACAATTATTTGTTCAAGAATTGGGTACAGTTTGAGTTGTATTTAAGTGCGCGAACCTTATATTAAGGTGCACAAATATCAATTTTCATAAAAAAAAAAAATTCTCTATTTCATTACAATTATTAATTTAAAAAGGTATAAATATTTCAAGCAAGACAATTTTTTTTATTAAACCTATTTACAAATAAAATCACTTTATTAGTCCTAAAAAAATATGCAAATAATCTGATTCGTGACATAGTTTTTAAGTGTATTAACAAAAAAGTAATAATAAAAATTTAAATATTTATAAGAAAAAAAAATAGTTCTTATAAATGTCCAGCTCTCATAAAAACTATAAAAAAATGAACATAATATAACCAAATCACATTATTAATAGTAAAGAACTCATGAATATAATAAAAGCAGTGTTAGAGCAAATATTTTTTCAGTCTTCCGCCAAAGACCAGATTTGTAACCACATTTTACTTCAACCAAGGATTTTTTATCAAAACAAAAAATTGTTTTGTAATTTACAGGATATGGGGAGTAATTATAATTTCCTTGAATTCTACTTAAATTCACAGAACTTAAGAAAAAAAAAATCCTAATGCTCCCTTTTTTTTTAGTTGTATCCATAGAACTGCTACAATTTTAATCGAAACGTTATGATAATTTATGAACTTATTAACAAAACACTTTCAAATGATTATATTTTACTTCTTGAAAATTCTTCTTATTTTATTTTATATTAAATCTTCTTATTTTTTTAAAAATTAAAAACCACCAAATACCAATAATTAATACACTCGTACCATACAAACTTGGCGAACAAGATTATTGTGTGGAATGTATATTTTGCGATTTCAGTAAAGTTTTAGACCAAGAGCTGTTAAGTTTCATGAAAGCCCCTTTCATAAATGTACTCAATTTTTTTAACAAGCACCATGTACTTATAAAGTCAAAAACAGAACAGTATTTCCATTCGGAGAAGAGTGTTGTAGACGCTATATGTACTAAAACCCGTAACGTAGAACTAAAAGCTAAACCCTACCTTATTAAAATAAATTAAAATAAACGTGTACTTACCTTTGCTATACAGCGCCGTCTATACGTAATTTCCTATTTATCAAAAGCACTTGTGAGTACCTCACACGCAAACATGACATGCAAACACAATATAGAGGTTAGAGTAGGTGTTTTGCGAAGATCACACGACAGAACATCAAAAGAACGAAATGAATATTGCAAAGTCAAAGGAGCCGAGTGACTCATGTAGGAGAACGGTGCTGTTATATTACTAGGAAGCAAATAGTGTTGGTGTCGGTGGCGTAACGGTTACGGCCGCTACCTCCTCTCCGGTTGGCCGTGGTTCGAATCCTGCCACGTACCAATGTGTTTTTGAATTTCGATTTCATATGTACGTATATCCGACTCTCTTACGGTGAAGGAAAACATCGTGAGGAAACCTGCACAGGCCTGCGAAGATACTCGCAGGTTGTGTGTGAAGTCAACCAACCCACACTGGGCCCGCGTGGTCAACTAAAGCCCGATCGCCTTAATTCAGGTTAGGCTCGAGCCCCTCGGTGAGGACGTACACAAGCTGATATGATGATATAATGAAAGGAACCGAGTGACTCCTGTAGGAGAACGGTGGTGTTAAATTACTTGAATGCAAATAGTGTTGGCACTGTATATTGAAATGTGTGTATAATAATGTACCTGCTGGTACTGATATTAAAAAATATAGTTTAAAATAAACTAAAAAACATGCTTTTAAAGCACATCCCTTTGTCTCACTATCCTGAACTAAAAAGTGAAAAATAAATATAGGTTATAATAAACAAAAAATAAAGCTTATAAAGCACATTAAACCAAAAAGTGAATAATAATTCTTAATATAAGCCGAAAACACTTCCCCAGTTCCCCATTGCGTTGGGGAATCTTGGTAAGCCCGCTTCCATCTTCGGCAACATCTTCACTTACCACCAGGTGAGATGTTGTCAAGGGTTTACCAATCGTGCATAAAAAAAAAAAAAAAAAACAATGATGAACGAAAAATACTAGTATTATTGTGAAAGAAGCGTGGGTTGCTCGATATACGAAAAATATGGCACAAAGCGCCCCACGCTTTTTCACAATAATACTAGTATTTTTCGTTCATTATCATAATTGTTTTCAACTTATATTAAGAATTATTTATCACTTTTTGGTTTAAAAGCTTTAAAAGCTTGTTTTTTAGTTTATTTTAAACTATATTTATATTTTTAATTTTTAGTTCAGGATAGTGAGATAAACTTATGAAATTATTGTATTGTCACTGATTGTTGATAAATGTACAAAGTTTGAATTAAATCTAGCCGTTTAAAGTGGGTCAAAATCGAGTGCAAAGGAGTCGGTTACAAACATACATACATACAGGTGAAGCGTCGGTGGCTCAATTGGCAACGACTCGTGCCTCATAACCAGAGGTCCTGGGTTGAAATCCGGACGGCCAAAGTACCAATGAGTTTTCCGAAACTTTAAGTACATTATATTACCGATTGCTTTAACGGTGAAGGAAAACATCTTGAGGAAACCTGAACATCTGAGATTTGTATGAAGGTCGCGTTGCACACGTCCGTAGGTGTAAATCTAAAATGCCCTACAAGTGACCGCGGGTGATGCTTAGTGGAACACCAGGCAACCGCCGTCGTCTATCCCCTGGATAGGGGTTTAGGCGACTAATTTCGGCATGCTAGCACGGTTAATTGTGCCACACGATAAGATAAGAGAGAGGTACTGATGTTTACTTGAAAAGCCATCTGGGCTGTAGATTGCTACAGAAAATTCAAGGATTGTACAACATAAGTTGGTAACAGCCTGAACTAGTCTTTTCAGCACAGAGTAATACAATCGTGCGTCCAATACACAAACAATTTTGTGTCTATTTATTTATTTCTATTCAAATCCATAAATTACTTGAAAATTTGGTTGGTGTTAGGGCATTTTCATAGCCCGCCTGGCTAGCTTCCACCATCTTATCTAAGTCTTGTTGCCAAACATCAGTGTTGATATTGATAGCCAGATCCCCATTGCGTTGGGGAATCTTGGTAAGCCTGCTTTCATCTTTGGCATCATCGTCATTTATCATCAGCTGAGATGATGCCAATGGCTTATCAATTGTGGATAAAAAAATGGCTGCTACATTAAAATTAATATAATAAAATAAAAATATGTTTAATTTGATACTTTTTTAATAATTTTTATATGTTATCCTAATATAATAAATGTTATGTTTGCGACAGAGTTTGCTTCAGAAGTATGTTTCCTTCGCTAATAACTAATTGATGTTAGTAACTAGTGATAGTACCGCTTCGATCTTCGGCATCATCGTCACTTACCACCAGGTGAGGTGATGCCAACGGCTTATCAATTGTGGATTTAAATAAAATTGTTCATTTTTATTTTTCAATACGGTTAACAAATGCTTACTTACGAGGCTGCACAGCGTTTTGGTCCAAACAGCCACCATATTTTTTTAAAATCAAGAAAATTAAGGAAACTACGAAGTGCAGTCATTAGGTTATGGTCAATTTAAAAGAAATTTAGTACTACATACAGTTTACTCGCGTCTTAGGACTAACGACTCTCTACCTACTTCCCTTGTTAATAGTGTTTATTTTGTTTTCTCATGTGAGTGGTATATGACTTTAATAAGAATAAAATATCTTTACACCTAATATGTAATAACTTTTGTATGATCGTCAGAAAAAAAATGATTTGCACATATTTTGCATAAAAGTATTGAATCTTCAAGGTCTGTGCCGAAAGGGCTAGAGTCAGATATCATCGTTACATACTCTAGATACATTTCCGTTGCTTTATAGATCGACTAGCTTATGCCCCCGGCTTCGCCTGCGTGGAAATCATTTTTATGACTGTCTTTAAGGTTGAACGGTGCACTAATCGCAAGCGGCTCGCGAGCGTGGACTTTGGTTTTCTCCAGATCCCTACCCCAGATCGGGCTATTCTGAATTGTATTTTATGTTATTTCCCCCTCGCTCGACCATTTTTCTCTGTGCAAAAATCACAACAATCCATTTTTCCGTTGCGATGTTAAGGAACTGAATGAACTGAAAAAAGACAATTTTTCATTTCCCTCAGGAAATCCAGAATTTCGCTGCATGTTTCGATAGTTTGATTAGACGACATAACTAATGCAGTGCTGCAGCTTCTTCTTCTTCTTATCTTGTGGCACAATTAACCGTGCCATCCAATGGGTAGGCGGCGGGCATTTAGATTAGCACCTACGGACGTGTGGAACGCTACCTTCATACACATCTGGAATCAGATGTGCAGGTTTCCTCACGATGTTTTCCTTCACCTTTAACAATCGGTAATTTATGTAAGTAAATTTCGAAAAACTCATTGGTACATTGGCCTTTCGGATTTGAACCCGGAACCAAGGTTAGGAGGACCCAGTCGCTACCGATTGAGCCACCGAAGCTTTTTTGCAAAGCAGCATATGATTAGTAATTTTACATACGGTCAGGCAAATCGTATAATTCGTCCGTATGTAAACAGTTAGGCAAAATGTAAAATGCTGTACGCCGATTCAGGCAATTTGTTATAATTCGTCTCTATGTAAACGGTCTGGCAAAATGTAAAATTCTGTACGGCAGATTTTAAAATGCCGAGCCAGGCAAATTGTAATATAATTCGTCCGTATATAAACGGTCAATGCCGAGTCAGGCAAATTGACAAAATTCCGTACTGCAGATTGTAAACCAGCTCGCGAAGCGAGCGTTGTTAGGTTCCGTCAGGTTTGATTGATTTATCTGTCCCCGCTCTCGCCATTATATAATTTACCTGACATTTGCCTGACCGTATGTATAATGACGAATTATATACAGTATGCCTGCGACATACATAAGTGGTTGTACTCCCACGCACCGCATTTCCATAACTGACTGTCGACAATTTCTAAGAATTCACTCTACCCGCAAGCCGCGTTATGGAACTTCGTACCAATAAATGATGATATAAGGGCGTCGGTGGCGTCTGTCCGGGAGGTCGTGGTTCGAATCCCGCCACGTACCAGTGTGATTTCGAATTTAGATTTCATATGTACGTTTATCCGACGCTCTTACGGTGAAGGAAAAACATCGTGAGGAAACCTGCACACGCCTGCGAAGAAACCCGCACTGGGCCCGCTTGGTCGACTAAGGCCCGATCGCCCTAATTCTGGGTAGGCTCGAGCCCCTCGGTGGGGACGTATATGAGCTGATATGATGAAATGATAATAAAGCTACTCCGTTTCCAGAATTCTCTAGTAGAATTAATATGCCGTCTAAGAAAATTTTCATATTTGTGTATCATTACTCATTGTTTGTCTTACATTCCGACCCGAGCGCAAAGTTAAATTGGTTTCAGGTATTAAGCGCAAAGTTCAATTTTAGCAAGTCTTAGAGCTCGTGTTAAAATTTGAATTACAGTTCTAAGCGTATTAACAAACAGCGCGTGTTTGTACAGGGTATAACAAAATTAGTGTAGCAGCCGTTAACTTAGGCTTCTCCTCATCACATTGAACAACTTTCCCCAAGGAATTTACAGTAAATGCTCAAAAAAGGAATAAAACACGACTGCATGAAAAATACCTCAATTTTTGGGAAGTCGGGTAAAATGTAGATATCGTTACTCACGGGATCAAGACGAATCCTTGCATTCTAAAATCCATTAAACTGTTTAGAAGATATTGTGAAATAAAGAAACATACTTACCTACATACATACATTAGACCTGAAAACAATACTTACCTACACTCATTTTTGTCGGCAGCCGTGAAAAAATGATTTGGTGTCTTCATACAAAAAATCGAAAAATTGGTCAATCAGATGATAGATTTGTATGAAGAGTTAAAACCTTTTTTTCGAATGGAATATGGGTCTCTCGGGTATAATTAGTCAGTCATACTGACTGGAGGCCCCAATTAACAGGTCCAATACAAATTTTGTAACACTCTTTTTACATATTTCGCCATTAGAAATCCTTTACTTTATTGATTTGTCTTTGTTTTCAAGCCTCCAATTAGTGTATTATTTTTGAGACCGAAATCATTATCATCACTTTAAAATGTGTAACTTACCTGTTATACTTTTGATATAACTCAAAAGTTATAATGTCCTCAAAAAAATAACAATAGAGTTTAATTTTTAAATGCATTTTTCTTTTGTTATTTTTGTGGTTGTTATTTATGTTATTGGTTGACTCTCGCGCTATACTCGTGACCGGGTGCTGTCCGTGTGAACTGGCCTACTCTTGTCAAAGGAATTAATTTCATGTTTTACTTCTCGTGTCATATTGTTTTCATGTCAAAATAAAACTGTTTGTTTTATATAAATGATTTTATTGACATTATTAATTGATGATTGTTTGTTTATAATTTTTTCACAATCTGACATAATGTAATTTAATCGCTATTTTATTACCATCTTATCTTATCTTTGTAAGTGGGGGCTGCAGTTGCAGGAACACTTGGACCCAATGGGATCTTTTGTGTCTACCCTATAACCTTTGCACCCCAGCCTACTCGAAGATGTGCTGCATCAATGCAGCAATTCCGCTGATTGGAAGTTTTTTTTTACTCACAATTGATAAGCTCTTGGCATCATCTCTCATATCAGGTGCTTGTAGTCCTCCGGTTTTGGGTAGCCATCACCTAGGAGGTACATACATACGCTTGCTAGCCAGGACATCGCAGTGACACAGTAAGTGTTCCATTGATTCTGTTTCTTCACCATAGGCCCTGCAGGTCGGGTCATTCGTCAGGCCGATTTTTTGCAGGTGTGCGTTTGTGCCAAAGTGGCCCGTCAACGCTCCTGTTACAGCCCTGACGCGCGTCCTGCTGTTATTTCAAATGTACTTGGTTGCCCTTGTGGTGACCTCACCGATGAAGAGCTTAGAGTGTTTGTGTCCATCCCTGGACCATCAGGAAGAGTTTAACATGCACCTATTTTGAAAAAAAAACATTTTGAAATCTATTTATAGTTACTTTCGCAGTTTAAGTGGAAATCTTCTGGAATCTTCGGCAACATCGTCACTTACCACCGAGATGTTGTCAAGGTTTCACCAATTGTGAATAAAATAAAAATAAAATATCTATAACTACTGCGATAAAAATGGGCTAGCTTTTTTATGCTCGTGTGCGTGACAACCACTGTCCTACACCCGCATCTGCCATACTATTTTTCTAGGTATGCGTGAAATACCGGTGAACAATTGTTCGGTATTTTTTTCGACGCACTTGTGCCACCATACTAGAGAGTAAGCTTTTCAGATTTCCTGGAATAAGCTAGGACATGTAGTTCTAACAAAAATCATGACTAATAGGTAAGAATTATTAAAAGGAGAAATGTTATTCGCCAACCCATAACGAAAATTTTAGGGGTTAGCGAATAATATTTCTCATACTACTCAACGATACCATACATGCGACGGGATAAGTAAATAAAAAAAAATCATCCCTACTTTAAATGTAAGCGAGCAACCCTAAATTTTTATTCCATACTAGCTTTTTCCCGCGGCTTCCCTGCGTGGACACCGTTTTTATGACTGTCTTCGTGGGTGAGTGGTGCGCGATCCGCAAGCGGCTCGCGAGCGTGGACATTAGCTTTTCCCAGATCCCTCAGGAACTATATCAGTCTATTCTGATTAACAGTCTATGTCACTTCCCAACCCCTCAACAAATTCTATAGAAAAAAACACTTCAAGCTCCGTTGCGACGCCGACGTGCGCGAGCGTGGAAATTAGTTTTCCTCAGATCCCTCGGGAACTATGTCAGGATATGCTTATTAGTAAATTATGTCATTTTTCATCTAACCATCTTTGTGCAAAAAATCATAGTATTTGTTCCGTTGCGATGTTAAAGAAATTAACCAAAAAAAGAGTATTTTTTCAGTTACCTCAGGAACTGCATCGGACTCTGCTATTTTCATAGGATAAAAAGTAGCCTCTATGACGCAGTGACGCAGACTAATTTCATGCATGCCAAATTTCATCAAGATTTGTTGAGGGGTTGAAGCGTGAAAAGGTAACCAACAAACACATTTTCACATTATTAATAATAGGTCTTTACCAATGAAAATGCTGATTCAGTTTTTGAAGTTCAATGCCAATGTTTATTGAAAATAATAAGTTTATTTTTATTATTGACTTTATGGTGACACTACTTATGGTATTTTATTATTAACTAGTGGCATGTCTTTCATGTTCTAATCTCCTATGATATGTACCATTGAATGGAACAAAGGCGTTTGGTGGTCAGATGGGGAATTATTAGACTAGTTATTTTTCTTGAATTTTCCTGAAAGTAACAAAATCTTATGCGGGGTTTGCCTAAATATGACATTAGTAACGAAGAAACTGCTGCAATAACTCTAGACCTTTAAAATTAAAAAAAATGTATTTTTTCCTCAATAAAGGCGTTTTTTTCAGGTGAAAAAACCAGTCTTCATGGGGTTAACGCCACTGTGCTCTCAAAATATCTTAACAATAGGCATATGTTTATTATTATTTATTATTATATCAACTCATATACGTCCCCACCGAGGGGCTCGAGCGTACCCTGAATCAGGGCGATTAGGCCTTAGTCGACCACGCGGGCCCAGTGCGGGTTGGTCGACTTCACACACAACCTTCGAGTTTCTTCGCAGGCGTGTGCAGGTTTCCTCACGATGTTATCTATCACCGTTAAAGCAATCGGTAAGTATATGTACGTAAGTTTTTTTGAAAAACTCATTGGTACATTGGCCGTCCAGATTTGAACCCGGTACCTCTGGTTAGATGGACCGAGTCGTTACCGGTTGAGCCACCGACGCTTTAGGCATATGTTTACCACCATTTAATTTCTAATAGTCTAACGGTATTCTGAGAAAAAAAATTGTTTTAATAACTATTGTTTTTAATATTAATTTTCATCTTTAATTTTTTTTATACAATCAGCAATTTCATAGGTAAAGACTTTATATACGAGTAAGTAATAATATTTTAGGCGTCACATATTTGTAAAACCATACCCAGCGTTATTGCTTTAATAGTTTTTAAGTTTTTCAACATTTCATAACCTATTTGGGTTTCTAGCTTGACTACGGAACTTTAAAAAATAAAAGTTTAAAAAACTTAAAACCGACTTCAAAATGAAATTAACTCAAAGGTATGAAACGACATTAACCAACAATCCCTACTATATAATTATTATAAAGGCGAAAGTAACTCTGTCTGTCTGTTACGCTTTCCCGCAAAAACTACTGAACGGATTTGGCTGAAATTTGGTAGGTAGACAGATTAGGACCTGGATTAAGACATAGGCTACTTTTTACCACGCTCGCGAGCCGCTTGCGGCTCGCGCACTGCGCACCCTCGAAAAGCCATAGAAACGTGGTCCACGCGGGTGAAGCCGCGGGAAACAGCTAGTAACGAAATAATAGGTACATTGGGGGCCTAAATTTATTTTTGAGGTCGTTACCAGTCTATTTACGTATCAAATGTTTTAGATTCGATGGCATTGCTGACACCGACCTCAAAAAAAGTTTTAGGCCCCTAATTTAATTCCTACCCACCTTTGATTTCGTTATTGTTGGTTAATGTCGTGTATCTAAGTATAATAATATTATTACACACTTTTGAGTGATTTTCATTTTCAAGTCGGTTTTTAGTTCTTAAAAAAAATATTTTTATTTTATTTATTTTTAGTGATAATGCTATTTATCTAATAACGTTTAACACAATCACCCACTCGCCAAAAGAAACCATCAAATCATAATGCATGTGTTTCATCAGATACTTATTCCTGTGGCTTCTATCATCATGTCAACGGCACGAAAGTTACGGAGTTAAATCTTCCATCATCAGCTCATCTGAATAACCTGAAAGAATACAACTATCGGTCTATACGTACCTATGTATCTACGTAAAATATTTGATGATTATCCTCCAACTCCTTATCTTTAAGGAATTGTACCTTTCTTCATCAGCTCATCAACATGAGATGATGACTACCAGACGAAAATAATTTCATTAATTTAGAAAATAAACGAAACACGTAAAACGTGCCTATAAAATTTGAGATCCTGATTTGGTGACAATGGGACTTCCTCGTCGGGAGTATACTCTTTTGAATTAAAAAAGAATTTTGAAAATCGGTTCACTTCGGCGGAGATATCGCGTAACAAACATACAAAAAAAACAACATACAGTCGATTCAAGAACCTCCAGCCGGTTGAAAAGCGCGCGTGGCGAAATCGTGTCTGCGCGGCGCGTTCTATTCCGTCAAACGAACCTATACTCTTAAGTACAGCATATTAAGTTTATAATGCATTACATGCATGCACGTCGCGTCGCTGCCACTTCTCAGTCTGAATTGAACCTAATCTACTGGAACAGTCTCGTTGAAAACGATCCAATACATTTGGATAGATTGGCCGAACTCTAAAAATCGGATACCTATTGGACTTGCGGTAACGCGAGAACGATCCCCAATCTACTCATGCATATATTCATGGATTGCCTCGATTGGGCACTATTGTCATTCCATACACAAAATCGCACTGTCCGCTCGCCGTTACCCTTATTTCCAGTCAATAGAACTCAAAATGACCAATTCCGGGCGGTAACAGAAATGTTTTCGCATAAAGATGTAAGCTTAAGGTTTTTTGGCAGGTGTAAGTACCTTATTGAAAGGGTGTAAGGACTGTAACAGAGTGCACGGAGTGTATAAAACTTAGTTTGTTGTGTAAAAGAGTTGTAAAAAGGTTTTTTAGTGGATTCTGAGGTATGGCGGGATGTCTATCCGAGAGCAAATGATCTATCAGTGTCATTTTTCGGTATTTCGGTGATTTATTCCTTTTATTAGCATATTCTGCTGAAACTACTACTTCTGGTATAATTTAGATATTTTTTTATGCTACTAATACTTTTTACACCGTAGCGTGATGGTTAAGACATCAGGAGGTCGTGGGTTGGATTCCCGGCGGACTCTCTCTTTGTATGACTCAGTTTAGTTGGTTATATAAGTAAATATTTGAATCTGAATCGCAATAATGAGTAGGATTTTGTGTTTATGCTTTGGATACTTATTAACCGCCACCTTAGCGTAGTGGTTAAGTCCATTAGTTTCACATCAGGAGGTCGCGGGTTCGATGCCCGGCGGTGTGTAACTTTGTATACAGTTGGGTTGGTAATAAGTAAATATTTGAATCTGAATCGCAATTATGAGTATAATTTTCAAGCGACTTCCAAAAAGGAGGAGGTTCTCAATTCGACTGTATGTTTTTTTTTATGTGTGTTACCTCAGAACTTTTGACTGGGTGAACGGATTTTTATGATTCTTTTTTATTTGAAAGCTAGTGCTTCCCGTGTGGTCCCATAAAATTTTTATCAAAATCGGTGTAGTGCTTTATTAAAAAAATAACAAAGACCAAAAATAATAATGAAAAAATTTGTTGCGATGGAAGTCGGTTTTTTAACGTGTTTAGCGTTTTCAATTATGTGTTTTGAATACTTTTTCCATAGCCAGTCCATTAGTTTCACATCAGGACGTCGCGGGTTCGATTCCAGGCGGAGTTTAACTTTGTATGACTAAGTTGGGTTAGTTACACGTAAGTGTTTGAATCTCAATCTCAATAATGAGCAGAAATATATAGGGAACTAAAAAAAAATCATTGACCCTTTTTTAACCGACGAAAAAATGGAGGAGGTTCTCAAGTCGACGCGTTAATTATTTTTTTATGTATCACCACGCACAACTTTTTACAGAGTAGTCCGATTTTGATAATTATTTTTTTATTTTAAAGGTATAAGTACCCCAAAGTTTTTACCTGTATAAATTTGAAAAAAAAATTGAAACCCTGAGGGTAGAAAACTTTTTACAGAATAGTCCGATTTTATTGAATAGGATATTCCTCGAAGTTGGTCCCATATAAATTTGAAAAGAAAAAATCCTATCTTAAAGGTAGTAAAAAAGGGTCGATATATTGTTCACTCACAGATTTTAATGCTAAGTTGTGTATTTGGGACCATAATAATATAGGAGTGGGCTAGTTTCCGCAACCAGGCGACTGCACCAGAAATAAATTATGAACTCTTGATCACTAAATTGTCCTCCTACTTAAACTTCGGAAAACCTTACTCGTTTTGTTTACCATCAAGTCTTTGATTTTTAATTCATCAAACAAAATCACAAAATGGGTACATAAATGACGCTGCAAAACTATGACGTCACGCCTACGTATTTCAAACATTTTTAGAACATAATTTCGTTTTTACAGATGATAAAAAGTAAATCAGATGACTGGCATTCGGCATCCATATTGATAAATCGATGTTTGTATAGTCGGTACAATAGAACTATAAATCTACACTATCAGCATCATATCATCTAAAAGACGTACACTATTGAACAAAGGCCTCCCCAAGGATTTCCAGGACGACCGGTTCTGCGCTACCCGCATCCAGTGGCTTCCCACGACCTTCACCAGGTCATAGGTCCACCGAATGGGAGGCCTGCTTGGGCTACGGTCACCACTTAAGAACTTTACTGCTCCAACGGCCATCTGGTTCTACAAGCTATGTGCTCCGCCCATTGCCACTTAATTTTAGCAATTCTGGAAGCTATGTCGGTTACTTTGGTTCTCCTACGGATCTCCCCGTGTCTGATTCGATCACGCAGAGAAACTACGAGCATAGCAAGCTCCATTGCCCTTTGGGTGTCCTTGAGCCTTATAAGGCCCATAGTAAGCGACCATGTCCCAGTTCCGTATGGCAACACACACTGGTCGAAGACCTTGGTACTACTTGGGCACGCGTCTCTTTCTAAACTCGGGAAGGTCAGGTCATACTCCACACACGGAAGGGGTGGGGGGAGGGGGGGGGCAGAGGGGGGCGGGGGGCGACAAGACCGAGTTGGTGGAGGTTGTAGGGCTAGTGGCGAACCCCACTGTCAGAAGTTTTTCAAGCCGCCTGTAAGGTATCTAACACAGTTTAATGACTACCATCTTGTGGTAGAAATCGGCACTAAATGTCACTAAAAGTTAAACCTATTCATTATTTATCAACCGACTTCCAATAATTGAAAATGCTGAACACGTTTAAAAAACCGACTTCCATCGCAACAACTTAATACGTTTTTGCACAATTATTTTTGGTTTTTGTTAATTTTCTACACCGATTTTGATAAAACGTATATGGAACCACACCGGAAACACTAGCTTTCAAATAAAAAAAGAATCATAAAAATCGGTTCACCCATTCAAAAGTTCTAAGTTAACACACATAGCTCACATAGTTAACACACAGGGCATATAGCTCGTAGAACAGATGGCCGATGGGGCAGTAAAGTTATCGAGTGGCGACCGCGCACCGGCTGATATGATGATGATAGCGTAGGCAGGCCTCCCACGCGATAGACCGACGACCTATGGATGCGGGCAGCGCAGGACCGGTCGTCGTGGAAATCCTTGGGGGAGGCCTTTGTCCAGCAGTGGACGATTTTCGGCTGATATGATGATGATGATGATGATACATAACAAAAAAAAAATATAGTTGAATTGTGAGAACCTCCTCCTTTTTGGTAGTCGGTTGAAAAGGAGGAGGTTAGAATTCGACTGTATGTTTTTTTTGTATGTTTGTTAGGCGATGTCTTTGCAGATTGTGAACCGATTTTCAAGATTTTTTTGTATTTGATAGGATATTCACACGAGTTGGTCCCGTACAAATTTTATCAGAATCAGTGTAGTACCTACTTTATTAGAAAATTAACAAAAACCAATAATAATGATGCAAGTTTTCAATTATTTGCTATCCAGTTATTGACCGTACTTCAGATCAGTTTACCTGTGTGATCGGGTTCAATCTACGCGTGCTTGGGTAGTATTCTTGTTATATTTATAACCGCCTCCGTAGCGTAATGGATAGCCCGTTCGTTTCACACCAGGAGGTCGCGGGTTCGATTCCCGGTGGGGTCAACTTGTAAGACTCGGTTTGTTGGTGGTAGGGCATTTCTAAGCCCGCCTGGCTAGCTACCAACATCTCTAAGTCTTGCCGCCATCAGTGTTAACAACATTGATGTGTTCCGACTTGAAGATAAGATAGCCAGTCTCCATTTCGTTGGGGAATCTTGGTAAGCCCGCTTTGATCTTCGGCATCATCGTCACTTACCATCAAGTGAGATGATGCCAAGGGCTTACCAATAGTGATTTAAAAAAAAACTCTTTATATTTATTTATGTGACAAAAGGGCCAGTTGTATTGTGTTATACCGGGAAAATCTAGCTAGGTTAATATAAAGAACTCGACAGTACGATCGTTACATTTAAAACGGAGAGATCGTTTCAAGGGAGCTTTCCATGGCTTACTCCGAGATTTACGTCCGACTGCATGGATCCCATAAAATCTCCATGGTGGAATGGAAATTTACTGTCTCGCTTTGAATATAGCAGTTTCTGCCATGAATCCCAGTACATTTCCGATGGGAGTACATTTTTTTATGACTTTTTTTCACCAGAAAGTGTAAAGAAATGAAAATTTTAATAGTGTACCTACATAACTATTTTTAAGTTTCTTGTTTCTTTCTTGTTTCTTTTAAAGCCTTTTTTCAAATCCGCTTTTATTAAATAACTAGCTTTTGCCCGCGGATTCGCCCGCGTGGACATCGTTTTCGTGACTGACTTAGAGGGTGTGCGGTGAGCGAGCCGCAATTGCGGCTCGCGAGCGTGGACATGAATTTTCTCCAGATCTCTCGGGAACTATGTCTTATTAGTAAATCGTGTCATTTCCCACCCCCTCAACTATTTCGGTGCAAAAAATCACACAATCCATTCTTCCGTGGCGATGTTAATTAACCAACAAAAGAGTATATTTTCAGTTCCCTCGGGAATTGCATCGGGCTATGCTATTTTCACAGCATAAAAAGTAGCCTATGTCCTTTCTTGTGACACAGGCTACCTGCATGCCAAATTTCATTAAGATTGGTCAAGGCGTTGAAGCGTGAAAAGGTAACAAACAAACACATTTTCACATTTATAATATTATTAGTAAGGATGTGTTACATTCCGAAGAAGGTCCTACTCTCTACCCGACTACCCCAAAAAGGAGGTAAATGTTTTTCTAGCTGAGGCTAAACGGCTTAATGGATTTTGGACTACCAGGTGTCGTTGGATTCTTGATCCAGAGAGTGACATATGATACATTTTAAACGACAGCCAAAAAAGATTGGTAATGTTTCGATGTAGTCGAGTTTTTTTATTTTTACCCGTCTGCGCCAAGAGGAGGTTAATGTTTTTCGAATGTGTTTTTGAATGTATGGAGGTATATTTCTTTGGCACATTAGTAGCCTCAACGGCTTGATGGATTTCAGAGTGCGAGATGTCGTTAGACTTGATCCCGTGAGATATATAGGATACAATATTCCGATTGGCAAGAGGAGTTAGGTTTTATGCAGTCGAGCTTTTAATTTTTAATTAAGTTAGGGTATACTGTTTTATAATCGTAAATTATACTGTGTGTATCGGATAATGTTACCGATATTTTAAGATGTTAAACACCACAATTCATCGACAAAATTAGGGAGAGAAATTAGACCCCATTAGGGGGTCGTATCCTTTTTGCTTCTAAATGGTAGCCATTTTTATTTTAAATTTATTTTATTTTTAGCTTTTAATGAAAAATATGTTTTAGTAGTATAGACTTTAAAATAGTGTAATTTGAAAGATAATTTATTTTTTTTGGTAATCAACACACATGAACCGACAAATTTGAGGTATATACACAAAAATGTTTTTAAAAATGCTAAAAAAATATCTTTCTTTTTTTGAACCTACTGCAAAAACGGGTTCTATAACGTGTTGTTTTCTTCATAGTCGATAGATTTCAAGCTAAGCTAAAAAACGACACATTAAATTATCTACCATTAGTCACTTGAGTAGAGATGCAAATTGATGGTTAAGATACCCTTGTGCGGGGTTTTAAAAATTCTTAAATAGCAATTTCACAACTATTACATTTTCACATAGTTTTAACTCAAAAACTGCTTAAAACCATTTTTCTAACCTTCTGTGTGGCCCGTCTGACCTTTCCCAAGTAACAAACCGCGAGGGTTGCGTATTAACCATAAACTGACACACTAATTAAAAATGTAATAGTATTTCGTGTCGTTTTATAGCTAAGCTTAAAATGAATCGATTAATAAGAACAAAAAACAACAAGTTAATGACATCAGTTTTGCATTGTTTGTTAATTATTTTTTTCCAATGGTTTTGGTTAATTTTATGTTTGGTTCAGAAGAAAAAACAAATAACCTTTCAAATAAGACAATTTTTAAGTCTGTACTGCTACTACTTAATCAAAAGAAAACATATTTTTTTTATAAACGGCTACAAAAAAAGAGAAGTATGCGACCCCTGATGGGGGGTTTTTAAAGATGAAATGTAATTTAATTACATGCCCTTACAATATCGGTAACCTTATCCGATACACACTGTTTTATAGCTTAGTTCAAAATCAGTCGATTAATAAAAACAAAAAAATCACGATAAAGACCTCATTTTTGCAGTAGATTAAACAAAGGAAATATAACTATTTATTTATTTAATATACTTATTATTTTTGCATTATATTGTTATTAAACTTTTTGTTTTTTTCTCTCAATGGTTTTGGTTCATTTTATGTGTGGATCACTAGAAAATAAAATTACCTTTCAAATGAGACCATTTTGAAGTCTGTAATGATTCTATTTAAAAAAAAACATATTTTTTGTTAAAAGCTACAGAAATTATTGAAAAAATAAAAATGGCTGCCATTTAAAGGGGAGAAAGATCCGAACTCTAATGGGGGGGTTTTTCATCGAAGAAATGTGGTGTATTACATGCCCTTAAAATATCGGTAACCCTATCCGATACACACTGTATACAGGGTGACTGGTTAGACGACGGACGCATCAAGGAGGTGAATCAGAAGACAAAACTGTTTTTTTTTTCTTGAGGCACCAATGATCGATTCACAAAAAAAAATTTGGACTTCTCCTACAAAGTGAGCTAATGAGCTGACCAATTTGTATGAAAAATCGTTTTTTTTGTGAGAATTGACCATAGGTTTCTCGAGAAAAGTTGTTCAGTTTCGTCTTCTGATTCACCTCCTAGAATGCGTCCGTCATCTAACCAGTCACCCTGTATTAACGCCATTACAAGAAACATGAAGTTTAATTCTGTAATGTCATGGAATTAAGATTTGACATAAAGTCTCGTTATCTATCCTGACAAAACACTCCAAATCTCAAGAAAACCACAGACAATTATGTTTTCCTGGTACTTACACCCACATCGTCTTCGTGAAGTTTCGCTTTACAGTTAGTTCTCTTTACATTTGCACGCTCGTCGAGAAGCGTACGAGAGACTAAATTACGTCTCCTCCGTAACCTCCACTCCGTAACCTCCACTCCGTAACACTCAGTGCCACATCAAAGAGCTCTTTTACATTGTTAGTAAGAATCGGAAACTAATATACAAGCAGTTCCTTGTAACATTTGTTGTTGAAGTACTTGAAACAAAAAAATGAAAGTAAATAAATTACGTTTAAAAAATTAAAAAACACGCTTTTAAAGTACATCAGAATAAAAAGTAAAAAATAATTCTTAATATGAGTTGAAAATAATAATTAACAAATTACTAGTATTATTGTGAAAAAGCGTGGGGCGCTCTGTGCCATATTTTTCGTCTATCGAGCAACTCACACGTTTTCACAATAATACTAGTAATTTGTTAATTATTATTTTCAACTTATATTAAGAATTATTTTTTTACTTTTTAGTCTGATGTACTTTAAAAGAGTGTTTTTAGTTTTTTTTAATTCTATTTATTTTTAATTTTTTTGTTTCAAAATTATATTGTCGCTGATTCTTGATAAGTCTACAAAGTTTGAATTAAATCTGTCCGTTTAAAGTGGGTCAAAATCGAGTCCCAAGGAGTCGGTTACATACAAACATACAGGTGAAGCTAATAAAAGCGTGATAAAAAAAACTAAAACCCGAATACGGAAAAGTATGAAAAAAAGAATTTCCCACCTGAAACAATCATTTTCCCTTCTGTGGAGTAATATCCGTGGTCAAAAAAGTATGAAAACAAGAATTTCCCGCCTGAAATATTTTTTTTCCCTTCTGTGGAGTAATATCCGTGGTCGCAAGCCTTAATGATAAAAAAATTTGGTGATAGAAAAGTTGATTACGATAGGGCTTGCGACTACGGCTATTACACTAGATGAAGGGAAACATAAAGGCTATAATTTCAGGTGGAAAACTCTTGTTTTCATACTTGCATGTACTTCTTTACCAATTGTGAATAAAAAAAAAGTCGTGGTTTAGTTTTTTTAATTTTATTTTATTTGCATATTTTTTGTGCTTTGGGTATAACACCACCCCACCTCGCTACCCGCGGCCGCGTGTCGTGTCGCTTGATTGTAACGCGCTTACATTAAGACCATCATCATCATCATCATATCAGCCGAAGGATGTCCACTGCTGTACATAGGCCTCCCCCAAGGATTTCCACGACGACCGGTTCTGCGCTACCCGCATCCGCTACCAGAACCTCAGTCCATTAGAACCTGACCACTGAGCCACCTTATCAGTCCCACTTTAACCTTCCAACTCTACTGTGTTATGATCGTCACCACTAAAAGCAAAATACATACTTTCCACTGTTTGTCACCACAATCCGATTGGTTTGTATCTTTTTTTTTATTTCATTAAAAATTTGAGTGTGTTTGACTATATATTACCTGATGGTAAGTGACGATGTAGTCGAGGATGGTACACGCAAACTCAAATTGTGCCTTTTCACTCTTGCCTTCAAGATCCCCAAATTATAGAAGTCGAGAAACACAGACGCAGGCAAGAAGTTCCACTCCATCGCTGTCCGCATAATAAATGAGGAAGCGTAACGCTTCGTGCGTATAGGCTAAATATCAACAACAGAGGGGTGGAACCTCCCCCTGCGTCTCGTTGACCGAAGGTGGAATGGAGCAGGGGGAAGAGGTCGTGAAGTATCTACCTACAATGTAATGCATACCTACTCAAAGGTTCTTCCCGTGGGACATTCAATTCCTTTTGCAACCCAGAATAGAGCGGTCTCTCAATTAAGCACCACCCCGTCTTAAATCAGGCCATATAACTCAAGTTGTCCTCAGCACCGTAAGTTTGCTTAAGTTGGTTTGTTCCTTTGTGCTCCACATTTAATTGTCCCTTGGCACATCTTTAATACAAATCCTACTTCTTTACGCACGCTTGACTCGGGGAGTAAGCGTTACGGAAGTGGGATCGGGCGAGGCGAACGGAAGTTGAGAGGGATATATAAATTAGTGAAGATAGAAAGAGAGATACTATTTATTTTTGTTTACCAACAACATCGGTTGCCAATGCAACAATATCGGTTGTCAAAACAATCAAAACAAACATATAAGAAAGAAAAAATTGATCATTTTCAGAGGTCAATGTTTTCTATAAAAAATATTTGATTATTTAATGAACTAAGCATTTACTTTCATACGTATAGATGAAGCTAAAGAAGTTTTACATCAGTCATGTGGTCTAGAGCACCCTCGTATTTTTTTTCAATAAATGTACTTGTTTTACTCATGTAGGTACATTAAATAAAGTACTTTTGACTTTGAATTTTCACAACAATGTATGACGATATAATTAAAGTTAACAATGCCGCACCTTTGTAGTGGTTATTAAAGTAGGTTTTGTATGTGATCATAAAGAAGCTTTAACGAAGAAAACTTTTATGTATTTGTATGAAATCCAAATTCGAAAACACATTGGTACGTGGCAGGATTCGAACCACGGCCTTCCGGACAGGAAATAGCGGCCGTAACCGTTCCGCCACCGACGCTCCGCATTTTTTCCAAATTTTTTCATTATTTTTCAAACATTACTGGAACAAAATTTTGTTTTTGACAGTTGTTAAAAAGTTACTTAAAATAACTAGAAATCATCATCCTTATTATTACTTTTTGTAAATGAAAGGAAATTAAGGAAGCTAAACAAAACGAACACATACACATGTGCATAATTTGTAACTGTCACTAACAGTGCCATCTATCCTACATAATTTATAAGCTTTCTTTAACAAGCATCAACCTTTCAATAATTTTAGTATCGTTTAATTGGTTTCTGTAATTTTGTATAGATGTCACTAATTTACATAGGATTTTCCATATAAAAACAGCGCAATCTATGAATTTACCTTTAAAATACTAAGGAACCTTATTTTTCTTTTGTATCTCTTCTACTAATGATTAAGCATATATTATAATTACCAAATGTGAAGATAGAGGTCGCATAAGATGCATTCGAATACAAGAATTATAGCAACAACAGCGTTTCTTCTGCTCTCCCGAAATATCCCAAAAATCACACGTTGGCACAGTAACATTAAATTACGAATTCAAAAGGCATCTTTAGAAGAGCGCAGTAGAATGAGCTCAATCACCAGGAGGCGATGTTATCTGTCTTTATTTAGCCCTTGCTTGGGAGAGTGTCAATATGTGTCAACTTTTTGCGTTATCAACTTTTTTAGGCAAATCTATTTTAGCCACTTCTTTCAGTAGCATCCAGTCCCCCCACCCTATCTTTCTCTCTCTTATCGTGTGGTACAATTAACCGTGATAATGTAACTATCTAATCTATTTGGTGTTTATGAAATTTTTCTGCTTCATATCGTGAATACCCTAAAAATTCAAGTTAATCGTTGAATAAGACGCAGAAAACTGCAAGGCATAGTGACGCTCCAAGTTTTCAGTTTCTTGTTCAAAAGGAATCTGTAATAATGTCATTTTCCAAAGTAGAAGACTTTTCTTCGACCAATTAACAGATATGAACCGGCCCACGCAAACAGGGCGATGCCTACAGAATATGTGCATTCACTGATTTCGTCTTAGTCAGTTTTTCGGAGGCCAAGAGGTCACACGCTCGTATGCTTCCTTATGTCACTAATACAGGTTTAGGCATCACTTTTCATTCGTAAGTAAACATTTTATAATACAATTCTAATTACACTTTCTAAAATTACTATTAGAAAACGCATGCTTTCACGATTATTTCACTTATTTTTTATGAACACGCATACATTTTATACATTTTATAAAGGCTGGTCCATAGATGTTATATTGGTTGAAGCGAATAGGTATAATAAATAAAGTTGGTACCTAATGAAATAACAAAGCCCAGCGCTTAGTCTGTGATAAGAACAGAGTGTACGGGCTATTGCATAGATACGTACATAATATATTAAAATAGGTATCAATGTAGCGCAGCCTTATAGTGCCGCCACGTTTAGCATACGTGTGCAAGTTGATTTTTTACCTGAATTAAATCAGTCTGAAATTAGCATCGACGCGGAACAGTTTCATTTACCATCCCTCGTCCTTCAGTACTCAAAATTATCAATATCAATCATATCAACTATTTACATTAAATGTAGACTTACACCCTACATTTATTTTGGTCCTTCGAGCCGGATTTTGATCACTCGCGCGGTCTGGTCAAAAACGGGACCTCAGTGCGTTTGTGTAAAGACACGTGGCATTGACAGTGTTCCCTGTGATCAGAGAACGTGACCATTATATCATTGGATTGTATATCATCGAGTGAGGAGTTAGTTGACGTGTATTTCCATTATCATCACACGGCAAGCTAGGTAGCTTGCTGGTACATCAACATCGTCAGCTCGCTGTCGGCCGGCAGGCTCACTGCGTGAGGCCAGCACCCTTATCAGCCGAACTTGCAGCACTACGCGCAATCTAGCAACTTTTGCATCATCATATCAAGTAAGATCGTTCCTTTGTTTTGCTACTATCATCATTTATCATTATCATGGAGGATCTACTTAAGCAGCAAAATGAAATCATAGAGTCCATCAAATCAATGAAAAGTAACTTTGGGAAGGATTCTGCGAGTAGAAAAACTCCAGAATATCTTAAAACGAAGCTGAATAATCTGGAAGACCTCTGGGTAGAATTTTATATTAATAATAAACAATTAACAGACAGTAATCAACCAAAAATAGATACTTACTTCACTGAAAATAAATTTGAATTTACAAAAGATCTGTATGAAAATTTAAAGGCTTCTTTGTTGAACTATGGACAGCGGGAAAAGGGTGTCAATTCTAAAATTGACGAATTAATATCCAAACAACAGACTAATTTTAGAGCTCTGACTCGTCTCATTAACAGCATTGATGTAGACCAAATTTTAGAAAAATGGGAAATCGAAGATGAACTACGAAACTTACAATCTCGCTGGAACATCATCGATAATCTGCACCTTGAGATAGATGAAATTTTACAAGGGTCTGACTCAAAATACGAAGACGAATACTCTAAATTTGAAAAAAGCTATAAGAACATAAAACGGGTTTTAAATAACAAATTATCATCTACTGCCCATACGCAACAGTCAACTCCGCGGCTTGATATACCTGTATTTTATGGAAAATACTCGCAGTGGCCTTCATTTTATGATCTGTTCTGTGAAACTATTCATAACAGCACAGTTTTGACCCACGCTCAAAAAATGCAGCACCTAAAATCAAAAGTCAAGGGAGAAGCTGAGCGGCTCATTCAGCATCTCCACATATCGTCTGAAAATTATGAAACTGCATGGGAAATTTTGGTTCACAGATACGATAACAAACAACTTTTATTTAGCAATCAGATGGAAATTCTATTAAACCAACCCACTGTGCAGCGGCAATCGGCTTTTGAACTGAAGCGGTTACATGACACCTCCGTAGAGTGTATCCACGCAATACATAACCTCGGCATTGACACCAACACGTGGGATCCTTTACTTGTACATCTTTTAAGTAAAAAGTTAGATGCAGAAACGCTGAAGGATTACAAGGAAGCTAGAAAATCACCGCGTGAACTGCCCGAGTTAGCAGAGTTCATATCATTTGTAGAAAGTAAATTCATTGCTCTAGAACCCATGCACAAAAAGGAAAGAGAGCAACCCTCAGCTCCAAAACAAAATATTAACCCGAAACCTTTCCCTCCTAGAAATTTTCACCGTGAAAAATATATTAACCAACAGAATAGAACTTATCATACACGTGTAACTAAATGCCTTATATGTAATTATAATCATGACATATTTCAGTGTAGGAAATTTACCGGCATGTCACCCGATGCGAAGTTAAAGGAAATTACGAAACATAAAATATGTAAAAACTGTCTGTACAAGCACTTTGACAACCCGTGCGTTTCCACGAAACGTTGTAAAACTTGCAACGGAGAGCACAATTCGTTGCTACACGAGGCTTTCGCAACCAAATTGTCGAATGACACCAATTCTTCTTCTTCTCAGAGCGTACCTAACATGCAGCACCATGTGAACCATGTATCAGGCGAAAATGAAGAGGTGCTTTTGACTACCGTTTTATTGAATGTACTATCAGCTAACGGTACCTATATCACTCTACGCGCTCTGCTAGATCAAGGGTCTCAGATTTCCCTAATATCAGAAAGGGCTGCTCAGATTTTAGGCTTAAAACGTCAGCCGCATCATGCCTCCGTATTAGGCATAGGCGATGGAGCTAAACAGAGTAAAAGCTCAATCAATATCACATGTCATTCAATCTATGATGACTATCATTTTACTACACGAGCGTTAATCATATCAAAGGTATTAAACAATTTACCTAACCACTCTTTCGCAAGACAATCATGGCCTCATCTCCAGCACGTAAACCTAGCGGATCCAGATTACAATGTATCAAGGCCTATAGATTTATTACTGGACGCTAGCGTTTACTCAGATATCATAATGAGTGGACTTATCAAGGGACCACCCCAGTCACCAATCGCACAACAGACGAAATTAGGGTGGATTCTGTGCGGCAGCGTAAAAACTTTTAACTGTCACGTTGTAATCAACAACTTATCAGATTTATCTAAATATTGGGAGATGGAAGAGATTACAACGCCATCTATCATGTCAAGTGGGGAGCAGTATTGCGAAGACATATATCAAAAAACAACTAAGCGGTTGGAAAACGGAATGTATGAAGTAGTCATCCCCATGAAACCGGATTTTGAAAAAAATCTTGGAGCATCAAAACCAAAGGCACTAGCACAGTTCAGTCAGCTGGAGCGTAAGATGGCCAATAAGAATATTTTTGGTGATAGCTATAAAAAATTCATGGAAGAGTACCTAGAATTAGGCGACATGCAGCCAACATCAAAGAACGTTAATGAACCCACGTGCTACTTACCCCATCATGGTGTTCTCAGACTGGATTCCTCATCTACCAAACTGAGAGTGGTATTCAACGCGTCCTCCAAAACATCCACTGGGTACAGCCTTAATGACTTAATGGAGCAGGGCCCGAACCTTCAAGCAGATCTGCAAAATCTCATCATAAGCTGGCGACAGTATAAATATGTGATGACTGCTGACATAGAAAAAATGTTTCGCAGAATCCTAGTGTCAAAAGATTATCAACCACTACAATCAATCTTATGGAGATGCACCCCTGACGAGCCGCTCCGAACATACCATCTAACAACCGTCACATATGGTTTCAAGGCCGCCCCCTTTCTCGCAATGAGAACTTTGAAACAGTTGGCCAAAGATGAAGCTAAAAAATTCCCACTGGGTTCACTGGCCTTGAATGAGAATTTTTATATGGACGATTTTTTAGGAGGAGATAACTGCTTAGAAACAGCAAAAGAAATACAAAAACAATTAATTTCCATCCTAAGCGGGGCAGGCATGAACATACGTAAATGGTCCAGTAACACAGAGGAACTGGTCAAAGATTTATCACAAGAGCAGCTGAATAACCCCTTTGAATTCAGGTGTACCGAATCACGTAAGACTTTAGGGCTGAAATGGAACCCGACCTCTGACTCATTTACCTTCGGAAATAATCAGTTTGAATTATCAGAAAATAAACGTCGTACCAAAAGGGAACTCTTATCAGACATATCACGAATATTCGATCCCATAGGTTGGCTATCACCCCTAACTATCAAAGCAAAACTTTTATTTCAGAAAGCCTGGGCCACCAGTGTAAGTTGGGATGACGAATTGTCACAAGATATCATTCAAGAGTGGATGCAGCTCCGTAATGACCTCCAAAATATCAATCAGCTCTGTATATCACGCCATTTAGGTAATACGGAAAAACAATATCATTTGCATGGGTTTAGCGATGCCTCAGAGAAGGCATACGCTTGCGCAATATACTGTGTAACTATAGACGATAAGGGTCAATACACATGTAAGTTAGTGACAGCAAAAACTAAGTTGGCACCGCTGAGCAAAAAGGTTACACTACCTCGACTTGAGCTTTGTGGGGCCGTGTTATTATCATTACTCATGCAGAAGGTTACGAATGCTTTATCAAACAGTAACTGTATCATACATGCATGGACTGATTCCATGATTGTCCTCGGCTGGATTCACGGAGATCAGTCGCGTTGGAAGCAATTTGTTGCTAATAGAACGCAACAAATCAAAGATATCATACCTGCTGAGAAATGGCATCATGTGCGGTCAGAAGACAACCCAGCTGACAGTGCAACTAGGGGTTTGACCGTCACTCAGTTATTGGAGCATCGTCTGTGGTGGGAGGGCCCAAAATGGCTACCCACATTTGAAAACAAAATAATTTCGAAAATATATCAGGAACCCAACATTGAAACAAAAAGTATTAGTGGGACCACGGCCTTATGTCAAAATAAGTCGACATTAATATTGGAGTTATTAAATCAACACAGCTCTATCACGCGCGTAGCTAGAATAATAGCGTGGGTGTCACGTTTTATCAGACGAACCCGAGAAGGGCGCCGTGCATCTACTGGCAGTGTATTTATATTAACACCTGCAGAAATAAATGAAGCTTATAACTTGATAATAAGAACTGTTCAATCACATGAGTTTTTTGAAGATTTAGAAAATATCAAAACAAAAGGTCGCGTGCATAAAAGCAGCAAATTATGTAGTTTAAATCCCTTTGTAAACCAGCAGGACGGATTGTTAAGGGTAGGGGGAAGGTTGGAAAATTCAAACATCAGCTGGCAAGCTAAACACCCTATCATCTTATCCAATCACAGTCGGCTCACCGATCTTATCATAAATCAGGCACACGTGACTACGTTACACGGTGGAGCTAGACTCACTTTATCATTTATCAGAAACAAGTTCTGGATACTGAGTGGATTGCGAACGGTAAAGCGAAACCTGAGACAATGTGTTAAGTGCCGTCGATTTAGTCAAAAAAACTATCAACCAATAATGGCTGATTTGCCCAAACCAAGAGTGGTTCCATCAAGACCCTTCACCCACACTGGAGTAGATTTTACGGGACAGTTTGAGCTTAAACTGAACAAGGGACGTGGAGTACGCACAACGAGAGGATACGTTGCAATTTTTGTGTGCTTATCAACCAAGGCTGTCCACCTGGAACTCGTATCGGATCTCAGCACTCCAGCATTTCTAGCAGCCTTTCACAGATTCTGCTCGAGACGCGGCATGCCCAGAGATATGTATAGCGATAACGGGACAAACTTCGTAGGCGCTAACAAAATATTGAAAAAGGAATATCAGGAGATCATTAGCTGCATCAACGAGGACTTCTTTGATAACATTGCCGAAATGAATATTCAATGGCATTTTAACGCACCGTCCTATCCAAGTGCCGGCGGTCTGTGGGAGGCGGCTGTGAAGAGTCTCAAATACCATCTTAAGAGAGTCATTGGTGATCAAAGACTGACTTACGAAGAATTTTTAACAGTGTTACACAGAGCGGAATTTTTTTTGAACTCAAGACCGCTTCATTCCTTAACCGAAAGTCCTGAAGATGACGCATTGACACCTGGTCATTTTCTTGTTGGTGGGCCCTTACTATCAAGACCAGATCCGGAGCCAGGATCTCTGTGTTTAAGCAAAAGATGGCAGCTTTTGCAACACATCACGAATCAATTTTGGAAGAGATGGTCATCTGAGTACCTGCAGCAACTTCAGGCGAGATCGAAGTGGAGGTCACCAGACCAAAATATCAAAATCAATGACATCGTGCTGGTGAAGGAAGATAATCTGCCCCCAGGAAAATGGGCAATGGGGCGGGTACAGGAAGTACATCCCGGAAAGGATGGTCAAGTCCGAATTGTATCATTAAAAACAAAAAATAATATTATCAAGAGGCCAGTTATCAAATTGGTTCCTCTATTATCAAATGAAGATCAAAAACAAAACAGAAAACAAGAAAGCGGACAAGCCATACCTGGATCAGATGACGTACAGTCAACACCCTTAAGCCACCGGCGCAGTGTAAGAAAGCCCAGCGTATTCAATAACTTTTTTTTGACTCTCTGTATGGTCTTTTCCATGCTCATATCACCGAGTCTACAACAGCAACTACAAGGATACCAGGTTACAAAATTGACAAACGAAAAAGGGTTTTATTTTGACAAAATATCAAATCTGCAGTACGTCAGAGAGGAATGGAAACTTATCATGTATTATAATATGAGTACGTACTGGCAAGGACTAGACAATATACAGAAATACGTTGCACATATCAAGGAAGCCGGTCCATGGATAGAAAATACTCAATACGAGACCATCATTTTGCAACTGGAGCACGAGTTAGACGAAATTGAACATTATAATAAGCTTCTTAAGACTCCTTACGTTAGGAGACAGAAAAGAGGTTTAATTGATGGAGTAGGCTACATCGCTAATTCTCTATTTGGGGTTCTAGATGCAAGGTTTGCTGACCAATATCAAAAAGATATAGAAAAAATCAGCCAAAATGAAAATCACTTAAGAAGACTTATACAAAATCAAACTATTGTAATGGAGGCGGAGTACAATATCTTGAAGAGACACGAGAACATCATGAATAAGCATTTTTCATTTATAGAAGGGCATCTAAATAACTTGACAATAGAGATAGATCATGTTCGTGTGGATTTGAGTAACGGAATGTACGTCGTATCATCGACCCTTGCAGCACAAATCATTATATCAAACATAAAGCAGATTCAGCAAACTTTAATTTACACAGTAACTGACATCAATCATGGCCATATAAATACTTACCTTATATCACCGGAACAGCTGGAAAAGCAAATAAAAACGATATCAAGCCACTTACAAGGAGATCTTACCCTACCGCTAGACCTATCAAATATCATGCATCTCTACAAGCTATTAAGAGTTTCAGCGAGAATCACAGATAAATATCTTATCATAGAAATTAAAATACCTCTACTGAGCAGTGATATTTTTGAATTGAACAAGATTATCAGCATCCCACAAAGAAGGGAGCAAAGGTTTTATCGCATTAAAACGACTTATCCATACGTAGGATTTAATGTCAAAAAGGATTCAGTTTTATTCTTATCAGACTTAGATTTTACCTTGTGTCGCCATTTCCCAGAAAACAAACTACTATGTACCCTAGATAAGCCTGTATATACAATGAATATCAAACAATCACTATGTGACATCCAGCTAATAGACAGCAGTGTGAGTCCTTGCATATCAGAGATAACAACCTGCAAAGAAAGCTGGACTAAGTTGCACACAGATAACTCCTGGCTATTCTCCTGTTGCGAAGAATGCGGAGTGCGCATAATCTGTCCAGACGGCGTGTCGCCGCAAGTACTAAGAGACAGCGGGGTGATTCACCTTGGCCCTATGTGCACCATGAAAGGAAATGATTTTACAATATATTCCCACAATAATTTTTACAGCAAAGCGAATATCAATCCAAATCAAAGATTACAAATCCCAGAGGTCTCCATGCTAAATAAACTTATCAATACTTCAATTGCCATTAATATCACAGATCAGAAAAGCTATCAGAATGAGCACTTGCTTCAGATCGTGAAGACACAGATATCAAAACTTAGAGAAGTATCAGCAGCAGAATTAAACGTTCATGACATTCATCACTACTCTGTCGGGTACGTCATCGTTGCCATTCTGGTAATTATGGCAGTTATCATCGTTTACCGACGGATGAAGACGAGGTGCCTGTGGCTTCACCGACCTGGGGCCGAGCTTGCGGTCTACCAGCAGCAGCAGCAGGCTGGCGTTACGCCGCCGCCGCCGCCCACGCGCGCCCCCCTGGCGACGCTCGCGCCACTCGCGGCGCCCGCGCACGCAGAGCTGCGTGCGGCTTCGACTTGTGAAAGTGTAAGCGAAGTGATAGTGAGTGAGTCCTTGAGCAAATCAGTGGCTAGTGTTAACAAAGCAACTTCCCCTATGGTCATTCCGCGAAAACATGAAGTTGCTAATGAGTGAAATGTAAAAAAAAAAAAAAAAAAGCCGTTAGTGTGGTGTGATTAAAATATGGACAGGACTATTAATATCACTAATTTTTATAAGTTATATTTTTGAAATGTTCTCATTATGTTTGCTATTTTTATCGTCTTATCGTAAGCTATTTTTATATTGTTTCCCTTTCTTTCTGGAGAGGCAGGATGTACGGGCTATTGCATAGATACGTACATAATATATTAAAATAGGTATCAATGTAGCGCAGCCTTATAGTGCCGCCACGTTTAGCATACGTGTGCAAGTTGATTTTTTACCTGAATTAAATCAGTCTGAAATTAGCATCGACGCGGAACAGTTTCATTTACCATCCCTCGTCCTTCAGTACTCAAAATTATCAATATCAATCATATCAACTATTTACATTAAATGTAGACTTACACCCTACACAGAGAGTATGAGTTATCAAGAGTTTTTTGGCTGGATTTGTGGTAAAAGCATTCGTAGTTTTATTTTATTGCTTTTGCATTTTGTTCTGCTAGAATTTGCTTCAAAAAGTAGTGCGTTTTGGAGAAAATCGACTGGTGCACGCGAGCAATGTGAAGGGCAAGAAAATAAAACGAAGGAGGACGTGAAAACCCAATTTGTACTGGGTGCAGTTTTATAGAACCGGGTGTTCCACCTTAAATTGAGGCTGCTGCAAATGCTGTCAATAACTCCAGAGGAGTTTGTAATACACTAGCTTGCAAATCAGAAAAAAAAATGAAGATTAATTATATGAAAACTTTCTTAAAAGGGTTTTCGTACCCAGAGACGTTAATATATTCTAAAACAATACAGTTATCATGAGTTTTTTGGCGGGATTCATGGTGATCATGTTTAAAGTTTTATTTTAGAAAATAGCCTGGTCTACGTGAGCAATGTGGAGTACAAGAAAATGAAATGGAGGAGGACCTGAACACCCAGCTAGTACTGGGTGCAGTTTTATATGTGATGAGAGCGCGCCTTGCTTCCTTTTGGGATCGGCTGCGCCGCTCTCACCAAAGAGCATTTAACGAACGTACGTTTTTCTCTCACAACAGTACAATGACCGAGGACTTGCAGTACTTGCACTGCAGTCCCGTTTTCTCATGTTGGCTGTCTGTACATCGCAGTGCAAATAAGAAGTAAAAAAATGAAAAACATAATAATAATAAGCTGACGAAACTTGATAGGTATATCTAACTTTTATATAGGTATACCTATTTTAGTTTTATTTTATTGTTAGTAATATTTTTTCTGTATAAGTGTACGTATCTTTGTATTTATTTTAAACTTTTCTTGTAATTTTGGATCTGCTGCCTGTACAAACAAAAAAATAATTAAATATTACTACAACCGGATGGTTTACTTTAGAATGAGAACGCTGAAGATGTTGTCAAGAACTCCACAAATGATTTGTAATGCACCGGGCGCCAGCATTACAAATCAAAATAGAAATGATGATCATTATTAATTGAAGACAGTCTCAAAAGGGTTTGTACCCAGTTACGTAAATATAAATAAAAAAACAAGATATCTAACATTTTAGCCAAATTAGGGATTTTGTAATTTTGTAAAAAATAACACGCCTTACCGTCTAGTTATAGAAATGTAACCGTTCGATTTGTTGAAAAAGTTCAATTTTTTTTTTAACTAACTTTGAATTCCACTGCATTTTTTTAAGTTTCGTACCTAAAAAGGAAAAAGGAACTCTTACAGGATCACTTTGTTATCCGTCTGTCTGTCTGTTTGGTAAAACCCATTTTTTATGACGGTATCTAGTTGAAATTAATATAAGATACTAAGATCTAGTGCACAAGTCCGACTCGCAGTAGGAACCCTTAAAGTTTTGCCATTTCCGTCTCTTGGTCTGTCTGTCCGTTGGTAGTTTTTTTCAAAGATTTTTTCAGTTTTTTCTGAAATTCGGTATGGTATTAGAAATCTGTGACCCCTATAAAGTTGAAGAATAAAATCATAATTTTTTGGTAGTTACTTCCCCTACATTTGAGGGTTTTTTTTTGTTCACCCACCCTATTTTGTAGGATGTCATTAAATAATCACTGAATAAGTCTTTCAAAATTATTGACGGTTTGCAAATATCATTTTTTCGGAAAGCTATTCGTTTACTGTATATAAAATTTTAAAGTACTGATTTTTGTTAGAACAGCATGTCTCTACCCCTACCAGCTAAACTGCTACTTCAAGAAATCTGAAAGAAAGGTATTGCCAATAGTATAAAATACGATTATTTTACAAGGAATAGGATAGCTATCAATTTTAAAACCGCCATATAACGCAAACAATTGATCCGGAACTACAAGTTTTAGAGAAATCAAAGATCTCTACAAAATATTTATTTTAAATAGCTGTGCCCGCGACTTCGACCGCGTGGAGGTGTTGAATTTTTCCACGGGAACTCTTGAATTTTCCGGGATAAAAAGTATCCTATAAGTTAACCCGGAATATAAGAAACCACGATACAAATTTTCATCAAAATCGGCTTGGTAGTTTTTGACAGACAGACAGAAATACATTTTAAAAGTTGTTGTTTTGGCCTGTATATCGTTAGTAATGTCCACCACAGTTATTATTTTCCAAAAATATTTCATGTACCTACAGATACGGCTCCGTTACAGTTTTATTAAATGTATAGATGACAGCTGTCAAATTTAAAACCGCCATAACTCGGAAAGTACTGATCCTAGGCTACTAGTTTTTAAAGAGAAATCATCATATAGCTGTTAAATTCAAAATCGCCAATCGCAAAAATAAAAAAAAATTGTTAGATCGCCACCCACCATGACGCTTCACAATCATTATATCAGCTTCTGACTTAGTCAGCAATGTAGCTGAAGTTCTTCTGAAACTTTGTCCAGTGTAGCATCAGCATCTGCTAAACATAAAAACTTAGCGATTTCTTTAGGCACAGAACCAAATTTGTTTATACCTATAGGCTGACAGGTACATTTACCATTCTGGTAATTTAAAAAGAAAAAGGTAATTTTTTGCTTTTGGTGAACGCAAACTTTCATACTTCTTAACAATTTCATAGAATGGACCGTGTATGGTGAATGACCTCGGTATTTTATTTTTCGTGATAGGTATCTGCACTAAAAGCATCTGGCCATGGTTCGCTATGTCTTTTACAGTTATATTCGTTAATTCTTGTAGTCTACATGCAACGTTACATCATATATTAAAGCAACCTGAAAAAAAGAAACAATAATTAAGTTCAACACACAACACAGGCTGAATTCGCGTAGATATTTAAAATTAATTTAACTAACCTTAGTAGCCAGATATTGGCTATCTGGAGCATCTTTTATAAATTTTCCAACATCGTCAGACGATAAAACTTTTGATTTCTTACTTCTAAATCCATCGGATAGTCTCTTTAGATCATCATTACAGCTCATATACGTCCCCACCGAGGGGCTTGAGCCTACCCTGAATCAGGGCGATCAGGCCTTAGTCGACCACGCGGGCCCAGTGCGGGTTGGTCGACTTCACACACAACCTTCGAGTTTCTTCGCAGGCGTGTGCAGGTTTCCTCACGATGTTTTCCTTCACCGTTAAAGCAATCGGTAAGTATATGCACGTAAGTTTTTGAAAAACTCATTGGTACATTGGCCGTCCAGATTTGAACCCGGTACCTCTAGTTAGATGGACCGAGTCGTTACCGGTTGAGCCACCGACGCTTTAGATAAGCTGACAAATTAGAGCATGTTTTTAAGTCCACTTCATTCTTTGTTCAGACTGTACTTTTTAACATTGAGTATATATGACACAGTAAGATTTTAAATTCCGTTAGATTATAATCTCAATAGTGACATTACAATAACACTAAGCGAAGTAAAAAACACTAAATCAATGAGCTCGCGACGCGAGCAATGTTAGGTTCGGTCAGGTTTGATTGATTTAACAGCGAGGCTCCCCCTGTAGCAGAATGCTTCGCAGCAGAAGAAATCATCGGTTTTATTCGGAGGTACAAGAATAGGCCGTGATATTGTGATCCGATTCGCAATTTACGGTTGTATCTTATTCTAACTAGTGAGATTGTAATATCGCGGTTTTCACAATATCCCGGTGACCGGGTAAACCACAAAGAGCTAGGTTTTTACTTAGAAGATAATAATTTTAAGAACGACATAAAGATATTTTCTGAAAAAGACTGCCTATTCTTGTTGTTTTGCCATTGTATGAAATTTTGGTATGCTACTAGATATTTTTCCTTTGAGTTCTCAGGTAGTAAACTTTCCATAACGTTAACTATATCGGGTGGTGTACAACATAAATCATTTTCTTTATAACTAGTACTTGCAGACGTTTAAATAAAAAATAACTATAATTTCAAATGTGAAAATGGAAAGGGGGGAATGCGATCGTGAAGCTCCAGGGCACGCTCTCCGAAATGAATCCTGTAGAACAACGATAGACAGGCGCACATTGCGGCGATGCTCAAGGCTTTGGAGCCTGTTTGATACAAGTTCCTCGTCGCCAATGAGTCACTGCCCTGTCCATTTCCACTTAGCCAATGGATTCGGGCAGCGCAGGACCGATCGTCGTGGAAATCCTTGGGGGAGGCCTATGTCCAGTAGTGGACGTCCGTCGGCTGATATAATAAAATCATCGGCTGATATAATAATGATTATTATATCAGCCGATGATTTCTTCGATTTCTTCTAAGATGAAGTTGATCTTCTTCATCTTCTTATCGTGTGGCACAATTAACCGTGCTATCCAAGGGATAGACGGTGGTTGCCTGGTGTTGCACTTAGCATCACCCGCGGTCACGTGTAGGGTATTTAGATTAACACCTACGGACGTGTGCATGGCGACCTTCATACACTTTTTCTAATGATGTTGATGAAAAATATATTTAGTAAGGTAATTTCTCAACTCGGTTTTCTCAATAAATACCCGTTAAATTTTCTAAGTTTAGTCAACTGATTAAGAAACCGGGTAACAAGATTGATAAGTTGATTTAGTGAGGGAGAGGACATCTGACGAGCAGTTAGCGGGCCCGCTAAGGAGTTAATTAAATAAATTTCAGCCCGTTAACAATTTTAATTTATCAGACAAGTTTAGTAGCCGTCACTCTTCGCGATTTTACTCGCTCTAAAATGTGTTTCGTAGTGTGAAAACCGAGAAAGTGCGAGTCAGAACCACGCACAAAGGGTTCCGTACCATCATACTAGATGGCGCTAGCTTCTACACGTTCAAAAAAAAACACGTTTTTTGTATGGAGACTTTAACTTTTTCTAATTTTTAATATTTGTTGTTATACTTACAGCGGCAATGTAAAAATCGAGAATCGCATTGATTTCAACTTAAAATGACTTACGTTCGATATTATTATAACACGTATCAACCTGCTTGGATTGAGGGATCTTAAAGCCTTAAGTATAGCAACTTGGTCTCATGGCTACGACGTGCCGTTTGCAGTAGAGGATGCGGGTACGTGGGGGGCGAAAGCCAAAGCTTTCGTGGGGGAGTTGGGAAGGCGACTGCGACAGCGGGGCTGCGGCCCCCGGTCCGGGTCCCACCTAGTCCAACGTGTTCCTGTGGCTATCCAGCGCGGCAACGCGGCTGGAATCTTGGGAACATTTTGGCCGGGTGAGAGTTGGGACGGGATTTCAACGTGACGAAGCAAGTGCCCGATTTATTGTTCATGAAATTTTTATTAAATAGTTAATATTGATTTGTGCGATGAAATAATTTATTTAATAAAACCGGTCAAGTGCGTGTCGGGCATCGCGCAATGTAGGGTTCCGTAGTTGTCATTATCGCGTCCATATCCAATTTTTAAATTTACAAATAAGCCTATTGTAAAAAAAAAATAGAACCCTAAATTTTTAAATGGTCTTTTAAGACTTACAACTATTTTTAAAGCTCTAACCAACTATCCCCCACACAACTGGGTTGGACAAGAAAAAAAATCCCCACTTTACATGTAGGGGAGGTACCCTTAAAAAGGTTTTTTTTTCAAAACTTTTTTAACAGTTCTCTTCGCGTTATAATTATATATTATCCTTGCCAAATTGCAGCTCTTAACTAGTTATAGTCTAGGAGTTAGGCCGCGGACAGACAGACGGACAGACAGACATGACGAAACTACATGGAATAAAATGGCAACACCCAGCGTAGACCAGTTTTTTGGTCACTCGCCCACTTTATTCGTTTAATGGTCACGATATTAATAGGGTTGTCGCCTTCTAACGCTTACCAAACGAAAATAAATAAAAGAGACAGCAACTAAAGCACCACCTTACCGACAGCCTTGAAGTGAAAAACAAACTACGTCTGCGGTCAATTAAAAGCAGGCTCAACACTTGACTGATCGAGCACGCGTTCTACAGTTATGAAGAATTTTCAAGCGACTTCCAAAAAGGAGGAGGTTCTCAATTCGTCTGTTTTTTTATGTTTGTTACCTCAGAACTTTTGACTGGGTTAACCGATTTTTATGATCCTTTTTTTATTTGAAAGCTAATGCTTTCTGTGTGGTTCCATATAAATTTTATAAAAATCGGTGTAGTACTTTAGTAGAAAATTAACAAAAACCAAAAATAATAATGCAAAAATGTACTAATTTGTTGCGATGGATCGGTTTTTTAACGTTTTTAACGTTTTCAATTAATAAATTTTAATTCCAATTAAATAATGCAATTCAATTATATTTTATTGTGTTTTTACCTATTATTATTTTATAATAAGTAAATACTTTAATTTTAGTAATACTATAACTTCATGTAATATCTTGGCATAATAACATATAACCTTATGGGTTTTAACCTGAAATAAAGATTTATTATTATTATTATTATTATAATCATATCAGCTCATATATACGTCCCCACCGAGGGGCTCGAGCCTACTCTGAATTAGGGAGATCGGGCGTTAGTCGACCACGCGGGCCTAGTGCGAGTTGGTCAACTTCACACACAACCTTCGAGATTCTTCGCAGATGTGCGCAGGTTTCCTCACGATGTTTTCCTTCACCGTAAGAGCGACGGATAAACTTACATATTATGAGACCGAAATTCGAAAACACATTGGTACGTGGCAGGACTCGAACCACGACTTCCCGGATAGGAGGTACCGGCCCTTATCGGTGCGCCACCGACGCTCTCATATCTTGACATACCTTTCCTTACTAATATTATAAATGTGAAAATGTGTTTGTTTGTTAGTTTGTTTGTTACCTTTTCACGCTTCAACGCCTTGACCAATCTTAATGAAAGTTGGCTAGCAGGTAGCCTGTGTCACAAGGAAGGACATAGGCTACTTTTTATCCCGTGAAAATAGCAAAGCCCAACGGAACTGAAAATATACTCTTTTTTGGTTAATTAACATCGCAACGGAACAATGGATTGTGTGATTTTTTGCACCGAGATGTTTGAGGGGGTGGGAAATGACACGATTTACTAAAAAGCATATCCTGACATAGTTCCCGAGGGATCTGGAGAAAGTTCATGTTCACGCTCGCGAGCCGATTGCGGCTCGCGCATCGCGCACCCTCTAAGTCAGTCACAAAAACGATGTCCACGCGGGCGAAGCCGCGGGCAAAAGCTAGTTATGAATAAATAAATAGGATATATGAAATAATATGGAAACCACAGACTTATACACATACTTGTTAATGTTATAAGTTAAAACTAGCTGTCCCGGCGAACTACGTTCCGCCTTACACTACACTACACTGCCCTACCCTACCCTACCCTACACTACACTACACTACCCTACCCTACCCTACACTACCCTACACTATACTACCCTACACTACTCTACCCTACACTACACTACCCTACCCTACCCTACCCTACACTACATTAAACTACCCTACCCTACCCTACCCTAACCTACCCTTCCCTACATAAGAACCTTGTCATGACAATAACGAACTTGACAAAAAAGAATTAGCGAAATCGGTCCAGCAGTTCTTGAGTTATAAAATTATAACGAAAAGTGGCATGAATTTTTATATATTTAGATATATACACGTATAGATATTTAACACCATACAAAGAACAAACAAACCTTTTCGTCACACGATTGTAAGCCCTGGGCGGGGATCGAACCTACGACCCCTCGACCCAACAGACAGTAGCGCATACGCTGGAAAAACTGGTCAGTCTAAAAATAAAACAACTCATTTTTTAAGCTATTGCATAGCTTTTATCGCGGGCTTTGAGTGCGGCGACCGAATCATGAAATTCCGTAACGAAACAAACCTAACACCCCACGAGTTCTAAAAAACTGACAGTGTCATCTATTAGCGATTTGCGGTACTAAAAGGACTTAGTCAATTTTGCTGGCGTAACTTACTTAGTGTTAATTTATTACATAAACATCCCGCGCCCCAAGGACTATATAGTACTGGTAAATACTGCATAAATAAAAAATAAAAAATTATAATTGCATAAGTTGATAAAAAAAATGCTATGCAATCAATAGCTTTACTGCGGCAGTCCCCGCGTGCCACACGTTTTTTTTTCTCGTTCTTAAAACTACTAGTTTAAAAACCCGTCCATCCTCGCATTGAAAAAAGAATTTTCGAATCGCAAAAAATCAACCGTCATTCATACGCACCAATTCCATTCGATATTTCAATAATTCGTCCCGTATGTTCATAAATACTGCGGTGGAGCGAATATTTCATCCAAATTGGTTTATCAATCACGGATATAGCCTAGTTTTATTGACTTGCTGAGGCGCGTACTGAATGTTTTATAGATAATACGCTGAAAGCAGATTTATTGTTCTGTATAAATAGAGATTTGGGTAGCTCTTTTATCGTTCAGAATTTTTGTTAGTCTTTTAAAATATAATAATTAAGTTACGACCACTCTGGCTCGTAGGGTTCCGTACACATAAAGGGTGACCAACGGGACCCTATTACTATGCCTCCGCTGTCTGTCCGTCTGTCCGTCATAAACGGCTGTATTTCATAAACCGCGTAATAGACAGTAAAAATATTCACACAATTTGTATTTCTGTTGCCGCTATACAATAAAATACTAAAAATTATAAAAAGCGGGGTCTCCATACAAAAAAAAACCTGTTTTTTATAGGTCTTTAAAAGTATTTTTGATTTAGCTCTATCGTAAAAACGGTAATACGTAAAAGATGCCGAAGATGGAAGCGGGCTTACCAAGATTCAGTAAAAATAATTTTGTTTCCTAAAATACACATTGGTTTTTTTTGGACTACGGAACCGTACTTTACGCGAGTTTGACTCGCACTTGACCATGTTTATTTTTATTTTGCTTGTTTTCTCACAACTGTATTGAAGAACGTCGTATGATACATGGGTGTAAAAACTAAATGGCAAACTCACAAAAATAATAAACCCTGGTCTGGCTGGGGCTTAAAAATGTCATTCGTTTTTATTTACCTTTTTACCACCCTTGTATCTTAAAAATCAATTTTCACAGCCTTATGATGAAAACAAATTCTTATCACAAAGGTTATTCTTTTTACCGTAATCTGAACACGATAATGAAATCAGCATATTTGACAATCATGCCTTTTGTGGCCTAGGGCGAATAAAAGTTCTAAAAAACTGGTCAAGTGCGAGTCACACTAGCACTCAGAGGGTTCCGTACCGCCACACCACTCCACACGAAATTGCAGTGATACTTATTTACATTAAAAACAAATGACATCAACACGAGCGACAAAATTATGCTTTTTTTGGTCATTCAGTTTGGACTCCTAAGCGCGAGTACGACTTACATTTGACAATTTTTTTTGTTTTATTTCAGTATTGATGTGTTTCGGCTTGAAGATAAGATAGCCAGTTCCCCATAGCGTTGGGGAATCTTTGTAAGCCCGCTTCCATCTTTGGCATCATTCTCACTTACCATCACGTGAGGTTATGCCAAGGGCTTACCAATTATGAATGAAAAAAAAAACAAGACAAGTTAAGTCATAGAGTTAAAAAAAGTTATTAAGTATGATAAGTAGAAGCTCCAGTTAACGGGACCTACACCAATGTTGTAACAGGTTATATACCTACATAAGTCTTAATATAATGTTTCCTTCCTTTCTTTTGTAATTAAAGCAGACCCTACAGAGATCTAAGAGGAAAACAAAAAACACATTAAGTGGTTACATACCAGTACTTAACATCCGCCCGATTCACAATGGCGGCGACTCGATGTCGATCCATCACGGTACCATAGTAAAAAGAAAGAATAGTAGGTTATCTTCATATAATGCTACATCTCACGGTTTATATGTGTGCGTGTCAATAGGCACTCACGCACACTACAATAATAAGAACGACTTCTTTCCTTTTACTAAAGAAGTCGTTTTTATTGTTGTAGTGTGCGTGCGTGCCTACTGACGCGCAAGAAAGAAAAAATAAAAAGTAGTATAAAGAAAGAATAGTAGGTTATCTTCATACAATGGTACAACTCAAGGTTTGTATGTGTGCGCCTCAGTAGGCACTTACGCACACTACAATTATAAGAACGACTTCTTTCCTTTTACTAAAGAAGTCTTTTTTATTATTGTACTGTGCGTGCGTGGCTACTGACGCGCACACATACACACTGCGCGATGTACCGTTTTATGAAGATAACCTACTATTCTTTCTTTTCAAGCGACTTCCAAAAAGGAGGAGGTTCTCAATTGTATGTTTTTTTAATGTATGTTACCTCATAACTTTTGACTGGGTAAAACGATTTTTATGATTCTTTTTTTATTTGAAAGCTAGTGCTTCCCGTGTGGTCCCATATAAATTTTATCAAAATCGGTGCAGTATTTTACTAGAAAATTAACAAAAACCAAAAATAATAATGCAAAATGTAACAAGTTGTTGCGATTACTAAATGTAAAAAAAAATGTACTAAGTTGTTGCGATGGAAGTCGGTTTTTTAACGTATTTTGTATGGTGGTTCCTTATAGCCCGGGTTAACATATATAATACTTTTTATCCCGTAAAATTCTAGAGTTTCCGTGGGAAAGTTTAAAACCTCAACGCGGACGAATTCGCGGGCACAGCTAGTAATTTTTTTTTTTATTCTGGGACAAATCACACATGGTCATATGGCCCCAAAGTAGGATTCCTTGTGTTATTGGAACCAGAGACTGATATACTTACTTATATACGTTTAAACAAATATATATATTTAACACCCAGCTACAGTGCAAAGAAATCTGCTCATCACACAAATGTTTGCCCTGGGTGGGGATCGAACCCACAACCCTTGGATCAGTAGTCAAGAGCACTAACAACTGAGCCACCGAGTCAGTCAATTACATTACAATCCAACAACATCTCATTTTTGGATCAAAATATAGATGTACCTCGAAGGAGACCTTATTCCTCCTAGGTAAGTATATTACAGAGCGTCAGTGGCGTAATGGCAAAGGCCGCTACCTCCTGTCCAGGAGGTCATGGTTCGAATCCTGCCACGTACCTACTAATGTGTTTCCGAATTTAGATTTCATATGCACGTTTATCTGACGCTCTTACGGTGAATGAAAATATCGTGAGGATACCTGCACACGCCTACGAAAACAACCAACCGCAATGGGCCCGCGTGATCGATTAAGGCCCGATTCAGGGTAGGCTCGAGCCCCTCGATGTGGACGTTTATGAGCTGAAATGATGATGACGTACGCGTACGTACGTACTATATGACAACCGCACCAGCTTCATCAATAATTGCGCCGCAATTTTTGATTCATTCATGGTCGTAGCGGATAAAATGTAGTATAATGGGTAGAATGTTGTAGTTGTAGTAGAATGTTGAATGTAGTATAATTATGTAGTATACTGGGTTGTCTGGTAGAAATCGCTCTCAGCGTTAAGACCGCCTAAATTATACGACTCTTTGTTGTTAATTAAATTTTATATATATGTATTTATTTATTTTGATGTACAGTGAAGAGTTATCTGAGTTTGAGTTTGAGTATATTGTATATTATTTTGTACGTAGTGTTTTTTTTTTCTAGGTATTTAGGAATAAGTTATCAAAATTTATGTTTTTAACCGACTTCAAAAACAGGATAAGTAATCAAAATTTCTGTTTTTTAATCGACTTCAAAAAAAGGAGGATAAGTAAGTCCGTAGGAGAACCAAAGTAACCGACCTAGCTCTCAGAATTGCTAAACTTGAGCGGTAGTGGGCGGGGAACAATGCTCGTAGAACAGATGGCCGTTGGGGCGCTAAAGTTCTCGAGTGGCAACCACGCACTGGAAAACGTAGTGTAGGCAGGCCTCCCACTTGGTGGACCGATGACCTGGTGAAGGTCCCGGGAAGCCGCTGGATGCGGGCAGCGCAGAATCGGTCGTCGTGGAGATCCTTGGGGTAGGCCTATGTCCAGCAGTGGACGTCCTTCGGCTGATATGATGAAGTTTTCAAAATTTCTGTTTTTCCAAAATGTTGTCTTTGTTATGTACACGTCTTCTGCCATTATTTTGTGATTATCTCTTTCCTAGGTCTGCTGTAAGAAATTTCTTAAAGAAATAAACTGTACCTTTTGTATGTTTTTATCTAGTTTAATGTTTGTTGGTCCCTATTTCTGTGTAGAATATATTATTGTGAATTAAACAAATAATATAGAATAGACAGTCGACTTATTCGTCAATGGGTAGGGATTCACGTACACTTGTAACTCGAAGCATCTTGGCCCTTGGCCCTCTGAATGCATTTTAATTGTGTTTTTCTTCAACGTTTAACCTTAAAATTTTATAACGAATGTCAAGTCGTTGTATTGCATGGACTCTGTCTGAAATTATTAGTTTTCATTTCCATTTTATATTCGTTTTTAGTGCTGAACACTTATAGTTTCGCCATGTATGTCTGTCTGTCCGTGGCTTAGCTTAGAGGCACTAAAAAGCTATTATTTGGCATGGGTATACATATACATCACACCGACAAAACGATACAATAAAATCTTTTTTTTTTTTACGGTACCTCTTGTACATGTAAATAGGCGGTAATTAATATCATCATCATCATTACAGCTCATATACGTCCCCACCGAGGGGCTCGAGCCTACCCTGAATCAGGGCGATTAGGCCTTAGTCGACCACGCGGGCCCAGTGCGGGTTGGTTAACTTCACACACAACCTTCGGAGTTTCTTTCGCAGGCGTGTGCAGGTTTCCTCACGATGTTTTCCTTCACCGTTAAAGCAATCGGTAAATATGTACGTAAGTTTTTTAGAAAAACTCATTGGTACATTGGCCGTCCAGATTTGAACCCGGTACCTCTGGTTAGATGGACCGAGTCGCTTTTTTAATCTATAATATAATAAAACTGTAACGGGGCCGCGTCTGTACATGAAATATTTTTGGAAAATAATAACTGTGGTGGACATTACTAAAGATATAGAGGCCAAAACAACAACTTTTGGAATTTTTGTCTGTCTGTCTGTCTGTCTGTCTGTCTGTCTGTATGTTCGCGCATCACGCAAAAACTACCAGGCCGATTTTGATGAAATTTTGTATGGTGGTTCCTCATAGCCCGGGGTAACATATAGGATACTTTTTATCCCGGAAAATTGAAGAGTTTCCGTGGGAAAATCAAAAGTATTCATTTATAGAATGGCTCACCACGCAAATGTGGCTTGACCTATTACAATCTAAGTATACACTTTGATACCCTATATCGCGAACTAAAACTGGGACATTGTGAATCCCAAAAATATTAAGGGTTCCTGCAGGAATGCAAAAAATTGTATCTTTACATTGGCTCAACGTAACAATATGAAACCTTTACATTGGGATAGGGTGTTTTGACCATCGTTGTATAGTCGGGTATTCTTTATCCCGGAAAACCAAAGAGGTCCCGTGGGAAATTAGATCTATCGATTCTTACAATAATAACAATAGAGTACTTTTTTCCCCATATTAGCTACACATACCACACATTATAATCATAGCAGCAGAATGTCAATAGATGGCACTGCAGGGATAATAAAACGCGCTCAAGTTGTATTAAAACATTAAAATATTATTTCATACTTTTGATTGGATTTCTTTTATGTATTTTTCAGCATACGCTACTTTACACAACTCTAACTCTGGAACTATGGCACGTAGCGATGTGTTTCATAGACGAAACGATAGGTAATTTTTTACAGATTCCAATCGTGTAAAAAAAATTAAAAACACATAAATCAAGTTTAGCATCTTTTAACAGGAGGCACAGATATGGGAACTCTTCTCACGGCGACTATTTGCGTGTGGCAGTTGCTCTCCGCGTGCAATATCAATATCTGTGATAGGTTCACTCAATCAATGTATTTGCGGGTCCATGGTGGAGGCAATTGGCCATCACGCACTGAGTTGCGGTCGTTGTTTGTGAAGATACCCACGTCACCAATTCCTGAATGACCTCATTCGGAGGGTACTGGTCTCGGCCAGATGAAATAGTCCATCTTTGATGCAGCCGCCGGGCTTTAGTCGATCTGATAGCAAAAGGCCGGAGGGTTTAAACAGTTGCCATGGCAGAGAGGAACGTGTCTGCTTTGGGACGCCACTTTTTCTGCCTCACAGCTCACCCGTACGGTACTGCTGCATTGAGCAGCGAGAAAGAAGCATAATAAGTACTCGGTCTTGGAGGCAAATTACTGCTTTGTGCCGCTGGTCTGTGAGACAACCGGCTGCTGAACCCTTAGAGGCCTTTGCCTTCATTAAGGAGATTGGCCGCCGCCTTCGAGAGCGGAGACGTGACGCCCACTCCGGGTCCTACCTGCTGCTAAGGTTGTCTATTGCCATCCAGCGCGGCAACGAGAAGTGCGTTATGGGCTCCTTTGGAGCTGATACGACTCGAGGATTTGACCCATATTAATATTTTTAGGAAGTTTTATTACTAGATTGATATAATGATTTGAATTAGTTTTTTGATAATATAGGTATATGTATTATTTCATCATATCAGTTTATATACGTCCCCACCAAGGGGCTCGACCTGCCCTGAGTTAGGGCGATCAGGCCTTAGACGATCACGCGGGCCCATTGCGTTGATCGACTTCACACATAAGCTTCGAGATTCTTCGCAGGCGTGTGCAGGTTTCCTCACGATGTTTTCTCACCGTAAGAGCTTCGGATAAACGTACATACGAGTATGAAATCGATATTCGTATAGATATTGGTAAGTGACAGGATTCGAACCACGGCCTTCCGGACAGGAGGTAGTGGCCCTAATGGTTACGCCATCGACGCTCTATATGTTATTTAAGATTTAGAAAATACTTACTTACTTACTTACTTAATATTATAAATGTGAAAATGTGTTTGTTTGTTTGTTGCCTATTCACACTTCAACACCTCTACCAATCTTGATGAAATTTGGCATGCAGGTAGCCTGTATCACTGGGAATTAAATAGTCTACTTTTTATCTCTGGAAATTATCATAGCCCGATGCAGTTCCTGAGGAAACTACAAGAATATTCTTTGTTCGTTAATTTATTTAAAATCGCAACGAAAAAATGGATTGGTGTGATTTTTAGCGCAGAGATGAGGTGGAAAATAATAATATTTACTAATAAGTATATCCTGACATAGTTCCCGAGGGATCTGGGGACAACTGTTTTCTACGCTCGCGTACGTCGGTGGCGTCGCAACGGAGCAACGGATTAAAATGTTTTTTTGTATAGAATTTGTTGAGGGGGTGGGAAGTGACAAAGACTGCTAATCCGAATAGCCCGATATAGTTCCTGAGATACCTGAAGAAAACTCATGTCCACGCTTGCGAGCTGATTGCGGCTCGCGCACCACTCACCCTCAAAAAGAGTCATAAAAGCTATGTCCATGCGGGCGAAGCCGCGGGCAAAAGCTAGTAATTAATAAAATAATTATCACTACATAGTATAAAACAAAGTCGCTTTCTCTGTCCCTATGTCCCTTTGTATGCTTAAATCTTTGAAACTACGTAACGGATTTTGATGCGGTTTTTTTTAATAGATAGAGTGATTCAAGAGGAAGGTTTATATGTATAATATATGCATAATGTAGTAGATAAACACTGTTAATTTTGGCGGTTTCTAATGTGATGTCGTAAATAAATACATTTTTTGCACTTACATTGCCAACGCTGGATCAACCCTACGAGATAGATCAAAATAATGTACTACAGTATTGTGCAACTTAAAAAGGTCTACGAAAAAGTCCGCGATGGTATATTTCTATCTCTTAGGGATAACCCACAATAACCAATTTTTATTCGCGCACCACTCACCCTCAAAGACAGTCATAAAAACGATGACCACGCGGGCGAAGGCCGCGGGCAAAAGCTAGTAATTAACAATTATAAAAAAGCGTAATAGTAATTAATATGTCTTTGCAAAACTACTGAAAGTTTGCTAAAACTATTACAGTTTGCGAAACCCTAAGCTTTAAAGTGCTAATTTTCGTTAGAGTCAAGTGCCCCCCCCCCCCCCCATCCGTCCCCTTTAGGCTAAACCGCTATTTCAGGACATCTGAAAAAAATTGAAAATGTCCTACACATATAATCAATTTAAAAAGAAAACTATTAAAGCTAAGAAGGCTTTCTTAGTTTAGGAGTAATAGCTGACCAATTTAAGGTGTGCAGTTGGATCTGTAAAAAGTTCATAGATTTTCCATACAAAATGTTATATTACCAACGGCAAATGTAATTTTGTTTCTTAAAATACACATTTTTTTTTTTTAAACTAAGGAACCCTACTTTTCGCGAGTCCGACTCGCACTTGGCCGGTCTTTATAATATATAGTTAGCTGGTAACCGACGCGTCGCTGCCGCAGATGGAATAATTTGAGATTTGAAAGAGTTATTATTAAGTTATGTTGCTTTGCCACTGAACACCGTTTCCAATTTCATCTTTAACCCTAGAACCGTACCCTGGGGTACAAATGGAAAAACTTTTTTAAATCGTTTATAACTTTTTTTATTATTCGATGGTTTGTTTCGCGCGTCCGTGCATTTACGCGGGTCGGGGGGGCGGGACGCGCGGATTTTTTCAGTCGGACGGCGGTCCTGCTTGCGAGTGGACGTGGCACGTTGCTTGTGGGGTACTCAAACGTGGGGTATTGCCAATGTCCCTACAAATAAGTATTGGAGATATATTAGGGAAAAGGAGACCAGTACTTACGGCAAACCTTCTCATCCAAAATCCGGAGGTTTTCTTTCTGCCCGAGGTCCAAATACCGCAAATCAAGCACACAATGTGCCACATGAAAATTTTCATTTGTACTGATCACTAGAAGTAAATTTGCCAAAATTGTTAATACTTCCTAATTCATCATCATTATCATCATCATTTAAGCTAATATACGTCCCCGCCGAGGGGCTCGAGCCTACCCTGAATTAGGGCGATCGGGCTTTAGTCGACCACGCGGGCCCAGTGCGGGTTAATTAATGTGATCTAAAGTGTTCAATAAGTCTGAAATATTGTTAAAATAGTCTATGTAGGTTGATTTAATAATAAATTAATTATCCTTTTTTTTTTTAAATTGCGGGGTACACCTGCACCCCAGGGTACCGTTGATAAAATTCTAAGATAGGTACGGTTCTAGGGTTAAAATCTGTTCCATAACCCAATCGCGAGCGAGTCTCAACTTTGTAAAGTTTGTAGCAACGAAACTATCCCCTCGGCAATTATCTGCAACTTTCTATACCTAGCGTTGGAGTGAAGAATACTGCCAATGACGACGGTTTGAACTGCCGAAACCGTTCCGTGGTGTTTTGCTAAGTGGGACGTGCGTTAAGGGGATGGCAACATGTTTCTAACGCTTTGTTTTTAATAAGGGAGTTTTTTGGCGGGATTTGCGGTGAACACATTCGTAGTTTATTTTATTGTTTTTGCATTGTTTTCTGCTAGAGTTTTGTTTCACAAAGTGGTGCGTTTTGAAGAAACCAGAGGTGCACGTGAGCAATGTGGAAAACAAGAAAATAAAATGAAGGACGTGAACACCCGACTTGCACTGGGTGCAATTTTATAAACGCCCTACTGTGACCGGGTGTTCCAACTCAGAATGAGGCTGCTGCAAATACTGTCAAGAATTCCAGAGAAGATTGGTAATGCACTGGCAATAGCATTTCAAATCAAAAATAAATGATGACGAAAAATTAAGATTGTCTCAAAAGAGCTTGTACCCAGAGACGTTAATATATTTTAACCAAACCAGCTTTGTTTTTAAGTAAAAACTTCTTTAGGCGCGCTGGACGTTTTTGAGATGGGAAAAAACTAATAAACTCACGACACTGTAACCATGTAACGTAACCTAAACCTTACCAGGAACACTCGCAGGGTCAAAACTGTATTTGAGATAGTAAAATTCTTTGAACTTGCGACACTTTAACCATGTAACGTAACCGAAACCTTAACAGGAACACTCGCAGGGTCAAAACTGTATTTGAGATTGGAAAAACCATTGAACTTGCGACACTGTAACCATGTAACGTAACCGACTTTTTTTTTTTTTCCTCGGGCTGTGTAGGAGGAAAATGCATTTATGCATACCAATAACAGACGGCTTTATATATATGTATGTATGCATATAGGCGCAGGGCTGTGAGTCCCACATAACCAGTACACTGGCTGGGTCAAAACTTATAAAACTGTAAAAAGTTTTTACTTCTGTCGGCACTCCCGGAGTGATTAGGTTTTTTTTTATTCACAATTGGTAAGCCCTTGGAATCCTCTCACCTGATGGTAAGTGACGATGATGCCGAAGATGGAAGCAGACTTAGCGAGATTTTCCAACCCTGAACTGGCTATGTTATCTTCAAGCCGAAACACATCAATGTTGTTGGAAATGATGTTTAGTTGTTTAGATAAGTTAGAAACCCCAGGTCATATGAAAAAGTTCTGTAGTTAAGTTAGAAAACTCAGGTCATATGAAAAATTTGTTTAGTTAAGTTAGAAAACTCAGTTCATATGAAAAAGTTGTTTAGTAAAGTTCGAAACCTCAGGTCATATGAAAAAGTTGTAAAGTAAGAAGCTTCAGGTCATATGAAAAAGTTGTTTGTTAAGTTAGAAACCTCAGGTCATGTTAAAAAGTTGTTTAGTAAAGTTAGAAACTTAAGGTCATATAAATAAAGTTGTTTAGTTAAGTTTGAAACCTCAGGTCATATGAAAAAATTGTTTAGTTAAGTTAGAAAACTCAGGTCATATGAAAAAGTTGTTAAGTCAAGTTAGAAACCTCAGGTCATAAAATAAATTGAAGCTAATTGTAAGAGGGTTAGGTTTTCAATGATTACTAAATGAGTTGTCCAAAAAAGAAGTGTAAGCCATAAATAACAATATCATTTGATACACTGAAAAACTTCGTGTTTGTGTATTTAAATCAAAGAATAAGGACTATTTACTTCCGCTAAAGAAGTTTCACTTCGCAAAATCATTTAAATAAATGGCGGCTCTCGCTACCACATAATAAAGTGCAATTCAGGTTCGCACAGTGCCAATTACCTACAGTTTTACTCACCCATAGCTCATAGGCACATAGTTTGTAGAACATATGGCCGTTGGGGTAGTAAAGTTCAAGAGTGGCAACCGCGCACCGGAAAAAGTAGCATAGGCAGGCCTACCACGCGGTGGACCGTCGACCTGGTGGAGATCTCGGGAAGCCGCTGGATGCGGGCAGCGCCGGACCGGTCGTCGTGGAAATCCTTGGGAGAGGCCTTTGTCCAGCAGTTTCCGGACGTTTTCCGGCTGATGTGATGACGATGATATTTACCTACAAATTGCCTCTCTTTGTATCGCGTAACTCTTATATCTTCTGTCTACTGATTTCCTTCCTGCAGGAGGCCGTGCGGCGTAGAGCGGGGCGCAGGTTTATTTTTAACCGACTTCAAAAAAAAGGTTTCTCAATTCGACCGTATATATGTTTTATTTTTTTTATGTGTGTTCGCGGATAACTTCGTTGAATGATTATTTTTATATTGGAAAGGTGATATCCCAAGGGTGATACCATGATAAGGAAACCGCGATCTGATGATGGCATCCCAGAGAAATCGAGGGGAACCTTAATTTCCTGTTTGAAGTCGGTTTTTTTTTTAATTATCATGCCTACAGCGCGTAGTGCAACACAGCTGATTTAAATCCAATCGTTCACGTGCCAAATAAATTTTATAAACAGCGAGTTTTTGACATTTTAATGTTATTTTTGTACAATAAAGTCTGCCCCAATCGAGAAACCAGAATGTGATAAAATAAACAAGATTATTTTTCGTCCTGTTTTCTAGGTATTTCGCAGTTCATTACACTTGATTAAAATATTGTCTATAGGCTAGGAAAATTGACATGTTTTTTTTAAGATTATCTTTAAGGGTGATTAGTAAATTATGTCGTTACCCACCTACTCAATCATCTCTGCGCAAACAAACACAACAATCGAGTATTTTTTTAGTTCCCTCAGGAACTGCATCAGATTATGCTATTTTCCCGGGATAAAAAGTAGCCTATGTCCTTCCCCGTGACACAGGCTACCTGCATGCCAAATTTCATAAAGATTGGTCAAGGCGTTGAAGCGTGAAAATGTAACAAACAAACAAACACATTTTGACATTTATAATATTACTAGCTGTCCCGGCGAACTACGTACCGCCTTACATTACATTACACTGCCCTACCCTACCCTACCCTACACTACACTACACTACCCTACCCTACCCTACACTACACTACCCTACCCTACACTACCCTACACTACACTACCCTACACTACACTACCCTACCCTACCCTACCCTACACTACCTTACCCTACCCTACCCTACACTAACCTACCCTACATACACTACACTACACTTCCCTACACTACACTACCCTACCCTACCCTACACTACCCTACCCTACCCTACACTACCCTACCCTAAAATAAAATAGATGTTGGCCGATTCTCAGACCTACTTAATATGCTCACAAAATTTCATGAGAATCGGTCAAGCCGTTTCGGAGGAGTAAGGGAACGAAAACTGTGACACGAGAATTTTATATATTAGATAAGTAAGGATAGGATAGGAAAATTTTCTTCCTTACATATTTATTACATTTTATATTATCTTGTTATACTCGTACATAATAAGGTTAAATGTGGCCTGAGACACAGCAGACCTAGACTAAAAACCGGCCAAGTACGAGTCAGAACCGCACACATAGGGTTCCGTACCATCATACTAGATGACGCTAATTTCTTCAGTTCCGTACTATCATACTAGATGGCGCTAGTTTTTTCACGTTTCTAAAAAACACTTTTTGTTTGGAGACTTTTACTTTTTCAAATTTTTAGTATTTGTATTAAGCGGCAACAGAAATACATAATCTGTGAAAATTTCAACTGTCTAGCTATCACGGTTCGTGAAATACAGCCTATTGACAGACGGACAGACGAACGGACAGCGAAGTTTTAGTAATAGGGTCCCGTTTTTACCTTATGGGTACGGAACCCTAAAAACCGGCTAAGTGCGAGTCGGACTTACAACCAAGGGTTTCGTACCGTCATGCACACGAGGACAATTCATTCATTCATATCAGCCACAAATCGTCCACTGCTGGACAAAGGCCTCCCCCAAGGATTTCCACGACGACCGGTCCTGCGCTGCCCGCATCCATCGGCTTCCCGCGATCTTCACCAGGTCATCGGTCCACCGCGTGGGAGGCCTGCCTACGCTACGTTTTCCGGTGCGCGGTCGCCACTCGAGAACTTTACTGCCCCATCGGCCATCTAGGACAATAAAGATACCCATTTATTTCAATCAAAAGACATAACAAGAGCGACAGAAAAATGTTTTATTTACTCAGTTCAACCGTTCTATTTACTCAGTTCAACCGGAACTACGACTCACACTTGGCCAGCTTTTAGGGTTTCATACGCCCAAAGGGTGGCCAACGGGACCGATTATTAAGCCTCCGCTGTCTGTCCGTCTGTCCGTGTATCTGTCTGTCTGTCAGTGGCCATATTTTATGAATCGTAATAGGTAGATTTCACAATGTGTTTATTCGGAGAGTGGGCTCAAGAACTTTACGACCTCATTCCCCCAGCTCCATTCCACCTTCGGTCAACGAGACGCAGGGGGAGGTTTTTTTTTATTCTCTATTGGTAAGCCCTTGGTTCCACCCTTTTTGTTGTTACGCTTTCTCATTTATGAAGCGATGGAGTGGAACTCCTTGCCTGGGTCTGTGTTTCCCGACTCCTACAATTTGGGGATCTTCAAGGCGAGAGTGAATAGGCATTATTTTAGTTTGCGTGTACTATCCTCGACTACAAACCAGGTCACTTTTCATCAGGCGAGATATAGTCAAACGCACTTAAATTTTTAATAAAAAAAAACTATTTCCGCTATTATGACAAATAATAAATATTATCAGAAAAAGTAAAAAAAAATTTGGAGATTTCTTATTCAAAAAACTTGCTTTTATAGGTATTTTTGAAGTATTTCTTATTTAGCTCGTAAAAATTGTGAAAATGGTAATACGTACAAGCGTGAAACTTGTTGTATTTACAGTACTAATTATGAGTAGAAAACCAATAATATAAACCGGCTAAGTGTAAGTTGTACTAGCACTAAAAAGTCCCAACCGAATAAAAAGTATATTTATGTCGCTCGCGTTGATGTGTTTTGTTTGTTATGTGAGTAGGTATCATTGTCATAATTGGTGTACTTAAGGAACCCTAGTTGCACGAGTCTGACTGGCATTTGGCTGGTTTTTAGGGTTCCGTAAAAACGGGACCTTATTACTAAGACTTCGCTGACCGTCCACCGTTTACCCACTTTTAACATACGGTATCATGTATTGGGGCAACTCTGTTAATATCCAGTCTACCTTCATTCTGCAAAAAAGATGTCTTAGGATTATTTACAAAATGACTAGCACTGAATCCCTGCGACCTGTGTTCAAAAAAATGAGATTTTTAACGTTGACTTCTATCTATATACTGGAACTGTGTGTTTTTATAAAAAGTCATAAAGAATATTTTACAAAAAAAAAAGAAATTTGTCGCAGAAATGAACTACGAAGTAGATATAAAAACGATATGTGTGTTGTATTAGCTAGAAGCTACATATTTAGTAAAAGCGCTATTGTAACGGGTACAAAATTTTTTAATCATTTGCCTAACTCAATAATCACTAGATAGTGCTCATTTTAAAATTTCACTAAAGGAGTGGTTGATTGAAAACACGTTCTATAGCTTAGAGGATTTTTTTTCATATAAAGTAGCATAAGTAGGTAATTTTATTTGATTATGTAATGACAATTTATGACAATGTAATTAACGATTATTGTATGCCCGAAATGGGTAAACTGTAGATGCCTAAACAATTTGTAACAACCCTTTGTACTCAGTTTTGGACAATAAATTTTATCTTATCTTATCTTATCTGTCCGTCCGTCTGTCACCAGGGTGTATTTCATGAACCGTGATAGCTAGACAGTTGAAATTTTCACAGATGATGTTTTTCTGTTGCCGCTATAACAACAAATACCAAACATTAAAAAAATTAAAAAACAAGGGCATACAAAAAAACGTGTTTTGTTTTAAACATGAAGAAACTAGCGCCATATAGTTTGATGGTACGTAACCATATATGTGCGGTTCTGAGTTCTGACTCGCAATCGGCCGTTTTTTTTATTACTTGTTATTTTATTTCAGGGCTTTTATTATACACATACGAAGTGTAACGCTTGTATGTATTTGCCGTTTTTACTTTAGAGAAAAACCAAAAATCCTTTTTTAAGATATTTCTAAAGGACAGCCTTGTTTTTTAGTTTTAGTTTTTACATTTTTTTGCAAATCTGCCATACTAATACATATTGTGGTTCAAAAGTTACAGTCTTTGAAAGTTCAGACAGACAGACGGACAGCGTAGGATTAGTAATAGGATGCCCTGGACACTTCATACAACGAGCCAGAAATGACATTTCAAAAAACGAATGACGGAACAAACAAAATGGCGGCGGAATCCTATACGTTCGACAACCAAACTATAACCAATCTGTATCAATCTGGGTGACGAGGGGGGAGGTCGCAATCTAGAGAGAGGCAGAGAGTGTCCATACTGTATATTAGTACTAATGTATATACTTTGGTAATACAGAAACCTGATACAGAAACCTGGAAATATTATAATTTATAAAACAATCAAATAGCACAAGGAACTAAACATTTTGAGAACATCCCCTTAATTGTTAACTTTGATAGCGTGGCGAAGTAGACTGAAAAGTTTGCTTGCACCAAGGGGAGGAGATAGAAAGGGGAGTGATGGGGGAAGATGCCCCCCCTCCCCCCTGTTAGCGTTCACGGCTTCATTAAAACTTTACTTAGTGAACGAATCACGCCAATGCAACACAACAAACATACAAAGATAACTGTGAAAAAGGATACTTCAATAGTAATTTGCACTGGATCTGAAAGTATACAGGTTCTTAAGGCACAGTGGTACCTAAAAATCCACTTAAACAGTTTTTTAGAAGTAGTTAACAATAAATTTAAAATCTAGGAAAACATATTGGTATTATTGAGAATAGTTACGAGGGATAATATCGAATGGAAACACGATTTAATAAAGTTGACTCGATACAATAATTTCGCATAGGTACCTCTTTTCGAGCCATTTTATCGTCTATTTTAGGTTTTATTCTTAAAATAAGTAATTTGATAATATTATTTATTTACTAAAATAAAGTTTATAGGTGACTGAAGGGAAAACATCGATTGGATTTTTATTTAAGATAAATATGATGAAAATAAGAACAAAAACATCGAAAAAGTGCAAAAGTGTGGTTATTTTCTTCCCTCTTTACACGTAAAGAAAAAGACAAAGACATATTTTTAAGTACCACTGGGCCTTAACAAAGGTATGCAATTATTAAACTGTACTCATGAAACTAAGAGCGTCGGTGGCGTAACGGCTAGGGCCGCCGCCTCCTGTCCGGGAGGTCGTGGTTCGAATCCTGCTACGTACCAATGTGATTTCGAATTTAGATTTCATATGTACGTTTATCCGACGCTCTTGCGGTAAAGGAAAACATCGTGAGGAAACCTGCACACGCCTGCGGGGAAACTCGCATGTTGTGTGTGAAGTCGACCAACCCGCACTGGGCCCGCGTGGTCGACTAAGGCCCGATCGCCCTACTTCAGGGTAGGCTCGAGCCCCTCGGTGGGGACGTATATGAGCTAATATGATGATTAAACTAAACAACTTTCCTCAAGAAACCCATGAACAATTCGCAAAAATATTTTTAGACTTACATACGAAGTTTTCCCGCTAGCTGATCGATTTGCATGGGAAGTTCAAATTTTTTTTGCGAATTGACTGGCTTTCTTGGGGAAAGTTGTTCAGTTTCATGAGCTCTAGTAAAAAAATAAGTGCTTACCTTTGTTAAGACCCTTTATTGCGTTTAAAAAAAACCTTGTAAAACTTATCCTTTTAGACAGTATAATAATGATAAATGAATAAGTAATTAAAAGTGTGAAAATAAATAATAATATAAAAATAATAAATAATAATAAATAAAAAGCGTCGGTGGCTCAACCGGCAACGACTCGGTCCATCTAACCAGAGGTACCGGGTTCAAATCTGGACGGCCAATGTACCAATGAGTTTTTCATTGACTTCATTACAGCTCATATATGTCCCCACCGAGGGGCTCGAGCCTACCCTGAATCAGGGCGATTAGGCCTCAGTCGACCACGCGGGCCCAGTGCGGGTTGGCCGACTTCACACACAACCTTCGAGTTTCTTCTCAGGCGTGTGCAGGTTTCCTCACGATGTTTTCCTTCACCGTTAAAGCAATCGGTAAGTATGTACGTAAGTTTTTGAAAAACTCATTGGTACATTGGCCGTCCAGATTTGAACCCGGTACCTCTGGTTAGATGGACCGAGTCGTTACCGGTTGAGCCACCGACGCTTATAACGACGCTCATTGACTTACGTACATATAATTACCGATTGCTTTAACGGTGAAGGAAAACATCGTGAGGAAACCTGCACACGCCTGCGAAGAAACTCGCAGGTTGTGTGTAAAGTCGACCAACCCGCTATGGCCCGCGTGGTCGACTAAGGCCTGATCGCCCTAATTCAGGGTAGGCTCTAGCCCCTCGGTGGGGATATGGACGTATATGACATGATGAATAAATAATAGTATTTCATCTACGTAGTAGAACCGAAGTAACCTACATAACTCTCAGAATTGCTAAACTTAAGTGGCAGTGGACGGGGCACCTAGCTCGTAGGACAATAAAGTTTTCGAGTGGCGACCGCGCACTGGAAAACGTACCGTAGGCAGGCCTCCCACTCGGTGAACCGATGACCTGGTGAAAATCGCGGGAGGCAGCTGGATGCGGGCAGCGCAGAAATGGTCGTCGTGGAAATCTCTGGGGGAGGCCTATGTCCAATGGCGGACGTCCTTCGGCTGATACAATGATGATGATGGTTATGAAAATAAATGAATGAATAATTATTGAGCAAACTGCGATCGCAGGTGAAGCGATTCAGTTTCAGCTTGGGCAAAAATACTTTCGTATGTCTGTCTGTCCAGCGGATATCTGGCTGTTCTGGTCGCATTTCTCAACTGATCCTCGTGAAATTTTTTTGAGCACGTTCGATGGATATGACGTTACGATCTGAGGCTATGATAATATGTACTTCTTTGTCAATTTTGTTTTTGGAAATTTTCAAAAATGGCGGGTTTGAAAACTTAAAAAATGTCTTAAATAATGATAAATGAAGAAATATTTTTATCATCTTTGTATGGTTATAAACAGGGCGAAACCAAATTGGTATAGGGGCCATAAACGCAGATACGCCTAGCAGCTGTTATAACACCGGTTTTTAAAAAAAAAAAAATTTATTTATTTTTTTCTAAGCTAGTAGAACGATAACAAGTCTCATGCAATTATAAAAACAAAAGTAAATTCCGTAGTAAGTAGGTTCATCAGGGTCTACTCATCATACTGAACAATTTTCCACAAGGGACTAATGGTCTTTGATAAATCGATCAGCTGTTTTGATTTATTAAATTTTTTTGAGAATATGATTAATTGCTTCTTTTGGAAAAGTTGTACAGAGTTAGGTAAAAGATCTAGTTAACCACAGATTTGAACAGAAGGATCCGCCCGTCTTTATATTTTACTCAGATTTTCTTGATACAATCAAAAAGTAGCGCCATCTAACATAACTCGTACGAACTAGCTTGGGCGAGAGTTGACGTCAGTGCCGCGTTATTTTGATTAATTTGATTACATTTTTTTACAAGAAAAAATACCGTAAGTAACTTAACGATGAAACGACATCCCATGTTTCTTTTTAGCCTTTCTTTCATGACTTTTACAGCCTCTAACAACAAAATAAGGCATTTTTATATGGAATATCTTTCGTCCGCACTGTACAATTTCCCGCAAAAGACTTAGTCGCGAGTGTGCGAAACTTTCGATTTTCGCACCAATTCGCTGGGAGCATTAGTCGCGTGCGTTGGCCGCGGGTCCTTACGCCAGTAATATATAAGTCACTGCAGTTAACAGTTCCTACTAGTATAACGACTATATCATGTAGGTATAACTGAACTTGAATTATTTATTGATTAGCCGTTACCCGCGACTTCGTTCGCCTAGAGATTTAAAGAATTCAAGATGTACTACTCTATATTCTGTACTATTCTCGATTTTTTTGTTTATTGTACAATAAAGCATGTTTGATTGATTGATTAATGTAATTGAAATTAGGTGCAAATTACACTTTTTCTGATAGTCATAAAATAGTAATTACACATAAATATCATTTGTGAACAATAAAAAAATATTAATCATTAGTATTAACTAAACGTTATTAAACGTCAAAATATAATCATACATATGTCATTAGAAAATGAAAACAATATGACACGAGAAGTTATGCATTAGAATCATTGAATGTCATTAATTCCTTTGACAAGAGTAGGCCACTTCACACGAACAGCACCCGGTCACGAGTATAACGCGAGCGTCAGCCATCGCCCCCCTCAACCATATTGGAGGGGAAAGAACGACCACGCCACCATCCGCACGAACATTTAAGCGAGCTTGCACCACTCGTGTCAATGGTAAAATTAAAAAATCTAAAATTAGTAGATTTATTTAAAAAAATACTTGACTTGTAATGTCATTTCGCTTCCACGTCAATTCTTACGTTACATGGTAATCATCTAATGATAATTAAACATAATTTGCGTTGATAGAAGTGGAATAACTTTACAAAATTTTAAAAGATCCGGAAACACTCCTTAATCAATACAAGTGTTGAATATATCGGAGAAGTAAGGGGCTAAAGTTTTAATTACAGACTTTTTTAAATTAACAGACGTGCCTCAAAGATCCTCAGTATTTTTAGTTGCAACAAATTAAAAGCTTGTATGATGTGTGTGGATTATTTTTTCGGAATGTTAAATCTTCTTCGCACGTTGGTACATTTTCAGACAGTAATCGATTTGCGAGAATAGGCGACGAGTCAAGGCTCTCGGTTGTTTTGAGTGGAACATTTTTAGAGAAAGATTCAGATTATTCTGTTGTCTCTGAGGTTTTAGAAATGAGACCACGACCAGTTTGCAGGACATATTGTTACTCTCGCGGCTTTGTTTTTCCCTTCTCTTTATTAATTGAAATTAAAGAATTCCTAACCCAAGATTAGGTGCCGCGGGACAGTAGAAAATTTAAAAGCACAGTTCATGTCTACACTGTATTCGGCTTGTCGAGTAAGGTACCAGCACATACGATAATAATTATATTTTTAACGGAATTTTTTCACATTTAGGTAAATAATTGCTGAAAAGAATCAAAAATCAAATCAAAATAATTTATTTTAAATAGGTGTTTACAGGTGGGTCGGTGGGGCATAGAGGGGTCGGTGGTGCATCGGCAAGGGCCGCTACCTCCTATCCGGGAGGTCGTGGTTCGAATCCTGCCACGTACCAATGTGTTTTCGAATTTCGATATCATATTATGTACGTTTATCCGACGCTCTAACGGTGAAGGAAAACATCGTGAGGAAACCTGCATACATCTGCGAAGAAACTCGAAGGTTGGGTGTGAAGTTGACCAACCCGCAGTGGGCCCGCGTGGTCGACTAAGGCCCGATCGCCCTAATTCAGGGTAGGCTCGAGCCCCTCGGTGGGGACGTATATATGAGCTGATGTGATTGAGGTTTTTATAGACACTTTTAAATAGTCAAAAAACTTATTGTACCTATATTACAAATTATGTCATAGTTCAGATTACAGTCTCAGGTAATGGTATTTGTTATAGAATCAACATATATATCTTTGTCATTTATATAATCTATTATTTTATAATATCCTCTAGAGCACAGGCATTTTTAGACATGAGTCTTGATTTTATTCTCTGACAAACTAGTTAGATTTTCTGGAATTTTATTGTAGAATATTATACACTACCCCACAAATTACTTTTTAATCCATGAAAGCTATCTCAAATTGATGTATAGTACCAAAAAATACTAAGAAAATATGAATTTCAAAGGATTCAGCTCGAATAAAAAACCTCAAAATTAAATACTCATTTCTTTGAAGAAGCTCAGAACGTCGACCTCAGGGAAAAATTTCAAGTTCGTCGTAAGACATAAAGGTCATTAACATTTTCGTAATTCTAGAAGGAGACGTCAGATTTAATTACATAGATTTAAAGGGAAATTTTCCTCATGTTACTCTTTTGACATTGTAGACTACGATGTTTTATTTTATAAATATTTTTCTTAATTGTGCTGCTAAATTATATACTTTTTTTAAATTTCCATTAAGTTTTACTTATGTTGGTGCCATATTCTATCACTAGATCACACCCCGGATACTGCATACAAACGGTCGTGACAGAGCAATCAAAAAAGCACGGCGAAATCCCATACGCTCGAGAACTGTAACCAATCTGTATCAATCTGGGTGACGTGGGGGTGAGGGAATCTAGAGAGCGGCAGGGAGTGTCCATACTGTATGTTAGTACTAATATATATGTCGCTGTCATCTGGTTGAATCTACTAATTGATTGAATGACTAGCGCCTTCATTGAATGACGAGATTCAATTGAATGACTAAAGGACAACTCGTCTAGTTGTTGAATGTAACGTTCAACGTCTTGACTGAACGTAATTTAGCGAAGTTGTTAAATGGGATATTCCGAATAAAAACCGACGATTTCTTCTTCTGCGAAGCATTCTGCTACCCATGGAGGGCTTTGACTGTATAATCAATCAAATCTGACCGAACCTAATATTCGCTCGCTCATTTACAGTTTTTTTTAGAAAAATCTAATTTTGGCCAACTCCCTTTTCGTTGTATGGAATTTTACGTTCACAATGTTAATAAGAACACTAAGTTACAAAGCCCTAATTCTCACAAATAAACTAAACAATGCCCAAAGGCCTTTTTCCAGCAATGGAAGATTTCCGGCTGATATGATGAAACTAAACATTAACTATAAACTAAATTTCAATCACCTGACTGATTTTACGTCCGCTCTGTTCAAAGGGCTATGTTACAATCAGCTAACTAGATGGACGTTGAGTGACGCTTGTTCAATCAACGTTTGGCCTAGTCATTCAATTGAATCTCGTCATTCAATGGACGCGCTAGTCATTCAATCAAATAGCAGATTCAACCAGATGACTGCGACATATATACTTTGACTAGATAGCACTAGTTAAGCCATGTCGGAGACCGTATTGATACCTTGAAAGCGCCTCCAGTGAGGTTGGCCACTAGCTCCACAACTATCACCAATCGAAACTTCACCTAGGTCGCCTCATGCCCGCTGGAACGTATACGTTCCAGTAGAGAGTGCACGACTTTGAACTCAATTAGTGAATAAATACGATACATAATCGTGTTTCTCTTTGTTGTAGTCCGGTACTAGACTGGTTAAGCACAGTATAATAAAGAGTACTAGCGGTTTAAGAAAAGACCCGTACCACTGTAGTGGGGACATAATGTAGGGGACAAATTGAAAACGGGGCTTGATGTGATTTTATTTATTTGATGTAGACAAGTAAACTGCGAACAAACACCCGTGCGGCCTGTGGACTGTGTCAGTGTAGTGTGTCGTGACCCTAACTTACTAAGTGAAATGTGTGGTGACCCTAACCCTTCACAAAATGAAGTGAGGGTAGATGGAGGTGTTCCTGCGATGCGCCGGCGGCGATGACACCGCGGCTCCAGTCTACTCGCGACCACGGCTATCGAAGCATAGTCGAAACGTTGAGGTAAAAACAACATTAATTATATAGAATCACGTCAAGCCACCTTTTCAATTTGTCAGTATGAATAATCGTGAAAGTTTAAAGTGTTATAATGTAGGGGGTTGTTAACGGATACTGAAATACATACACCCTGTAAAAGAAGTAGCATCGTCGAGTTTTCCTCGTTACCAGTTCATTAAAACTTGCCGGCGCCAGCCTACCGGTTGTTTATCTGTTAGCAGAATATGTTGGATATTCCCGGAAATATCCAGATATATCTGGTACCCACACAAAATATGTTTTCAGTGGAGATGGTACTTTGATTCTTCCTGGAACTGTCGCAGTGTTTAGTATGGTAAACAACTGTGTGACGAAGTCATTCTTTTTTGTTTATTTTAGATCTGTTATTTATTATTTTCATTTTTTTTTATTTTTGCTATGTTTTCATACTTTGACCTTTGTTCTGTCTTGTAATCTCTGTGTGCATAATCATATTTCATACCAATGACTTCCGTATTACTTTCATACCCTTATTATTTTGCTATATTTCATTAAAAACAAAGTGTCTGTTGTTAAAGTTTGTTTTTAGTTAGTGTTTTGTTCATTTCGACTCTGGTACCCTTGCCCTCAAAACCTCAAGACGCGAGTTATGGGCGCGTCGAAACCGCATCTAAAGTAGATAAATACGAAGTAAATTACATAATTAATAATAATAAATATAATTAATAAATAATAATAATATATTAATTAATTATTATTACCTCACGAAGTAAATTTTAAACATATTTGTTCATGAAACAATAAAAATATTCCAAGATATGTCAATTATAAGGGTTCTGAACACTCCTGTGGTGACCAACCCTATCTGAGCCTCCGCTGTCTGTCCGTCTGTCTGTCAGCGGGCTATATTTCATGAACCCGAATAGATAGAAAATTTAAATTTTATCAGAATGTGTATTTCCGTTGCCGGTATAACAACAAATATTAAAAATTAAAACAGTGAAAAATTGAGGGTCCAAAAAAAACATATTTTAGTAGATAATGGAGAGATATAATTGATTGAACTCTATCTCAAAAACGTTAAAGCATACAAGTTTGAAACTTAGTGTCATTATAGTATACTAATTCCGAAGAAAAATTAAAAATAATAAAAACTGACCAAGTGTGAGTTGTGCTCACGCTAAGGAGCACGAACCAAATAAAAAAAAAGCTTTCGTGCGCGTTGATGTAATGTGAATAGGTATCATTGTCATAATTGTGTGCAGAAGTGTGATAGTACGGAGCCCTCGAAGCGCAAGTCCGACTCGCACTTGGCCATTACGTAGCATCTATCAGGACAAAGTAATATTTTTTACTCTTTTCCCAGGACTTAACCGCCTCCATGGCGTAATGGATAGTCCATTCGCTTCACACCAGAAGGTCGCGAGTTCAATTCCCGGCGGGGTCAAATTTGTAAGACTCGGTTTGGTTGGTGGTAGGGCATTTTCATAGCTCGCCCGGCTAGCTACCACCATCTATCTAAGTCTTATCGCCACACATCAGTGTTAACAGCATTGATGTATTCCGGCTTGAAAATAAGATAGCCAGATCCCCATTGCGTTGGGGAATCTTGGTAAGCCCGCTTCCATCATCGGCATCATCGTCATTTACTATCAGGTGAGATGATGCCAAGGGCTTATCAATTGTGGATGAAATAAACCGGTAAAGTGCGAGTCAGAACCGCGCACAAAGGGTTCCGTACCATCACACTAGATGGCGCTAGTTTCTTCACATTAAAAAAAACACGATTTTTGTATGGATACTTTTTAAAATTTTTTGTACTTGTTGTTATAGCAGCAACAGAAATACATCATCTGTGAAAATTTCAACTGTCTAGCTATGACGGTTCATGAAATACAGCCTGGTGAAAGACGGACAGACAGACGGACAAACGGACGGACAGCAGAGTCTTAGTAATAGGGCCCCGTAGAACCCTTTGGGTACGGAACCCTAAAAAGATCAAAATCTTGTAATAAATTTTAGAGCGACTTCCAGTGGTATGATTGAGCTGAGGTATGAAGCCGTATATTGGAACCTTTTAGTATTTTTAAGTTGATCTGATGATAATCTTTGGAGGTCGAATCAAGATTTTGGGTATGGAACCCTAAAAAAGACTAAAGTCTCTTTTATATGACCGTATTTACCTACTCAGTCATTTAACCCGGTGCCAATGACGTGTTAAAAATAACGCGGACGATGACGCTGGGTCAATATGACCCGAATGTTTTTAAAGTAAAACTTTTATTACATCGTCTCATTTTTTTTCGTCTGTGTGTTGCATGTCGTGTGACGGTCGCTTTCGTCTGATGGTATGATCGTTTCGTCCTTTGTAACGTAGCGAGAGCAGCCATGAGCGTTTCGTCCTCTGTAAAGTTTCACTTTTACCGTGGTTTCATAAAACCACACACTTACTTTTTTTCGTCTGTTTGTTGCATGTCGCGTGACGGTCGCTTTCGTCTGACGGCATAACGATCATAATCGTTTCGTCCTCTATACCGTAGCGAGAGCAGCCTGATCGTTTCGTCCTCTGTAAAGTTTCACTTTTACCGTGGTTTCATAAAACCACACACTTACTTTTTTTCGTCTGTTTGTTGCATGTCGCGTGACGGTCGCTTTCGTCTGACGGCATAACGATCATAATCGTTTCGTCCTCTATACCGTAGCGAGAGCAGCCTGATCGTTTCGTCCTCTGTAAAGTTTCACTTTTACCGTGGTTTCATAAAACCACACACTTACTTTTTTTCGTCTGTTTGTTGCATGTCGCGTGACGGTCGCTTTCGTCTGACGGCATAACGATCATAATCGTTTCGTCCTCTATACCGTAGCGAGAGCAGCCTGATCGTTTCGTCCTCTGTAAAGTTTCACTTTTACCGTGGTTTCATAAAACCACACACTTACTTTTTTTTCTTAATTATCTGGTTATCTGCTGAATTATAACAAATTTAATACAAAGTAAGAACTATTGCATGACCACGAAGTCATTGTAGTACCAACATGTTAAAGTTAATTTAGATATCAAACTATAATTTGGTTTTAATGCAACAACCTCAAAAGGGCAACTAAAATAATTTTTCTTTTGGAACTAAAAATGTATGGAGCTGTAGCCGTTTTATTCAAGAAAAGGGATTTTACCATTCTTCACTGGCGCTTGTTTACAACACTATCTTACAAATCATTATGAATTGAGGTCTTATCTCCAGCTACTGGGAAAATCAATGATAATTATAACATGTTTTTTACGAAATTTCCCCAATTGAAAATCGTTTGGGTCAATATGACCCAGCGTCACTGGCGCCGGGTTAAGCGCTACTCATAAATAAAACACAGCGGAACACTTTGTCATTCCTGACCGAAACGATCAGTTAAACACAGGTGAATGTTTGTGAGTTTATTATTTCGTGGAATTTTTCCAAGCCATGCAATAGGTATGACGACAGCATCAGAAATAAATTATGAACTCTTGATCACTAAATTGCCCTCCTACCTAAGCTTCGGAAATTCTTACTTGTTTTGTTTTCCATCAAGTTTTCGATTTTTAATTCACCAAAATCATATAATGAGTACATAAATGACACTGCAAAACTATGACGTCACGCTTAGGTATTTCAAACATTTTTTGAACATAATTTCGTTTTTGACAGACGATAGAAAGTTACTCAAATGACTAGCATTCGTCATCCCTATCCCTATTCGTCATCCGGATCGCTGCTCCAATAAAGTTGCATAGAAAATTCGAGTTTTTTTTTAAATTCATAAATTGTAACCCCTTGACCTGATGGTAAGTGACGATGATGTCAAAGACGGAAGCGGGCTTACCAAGATTCCCTTAGACAATGGAGTGTTATCTTAAAGCCAGTTGTTAACGTTGATGTTTGGTGGCAAGACTTGGATAATATGGTATTGGCTAGAAAGGGGGGCTTAGGAAATTCCCGTCCAACAACCAAACCAAGTCTTGCAAAGTGAGACTCCGCCGGGAATCGAACCCGCGACCTCCTGATGTGAATACGAGGATCTTAAGCAAACCTGCATACGCTTGAGAAGAAACTCGAAGGTTGTGTGTGAAATCGATTAACCGCACTAGGCCCGCGTGGTCGACTAAGGCCCAATCGCCCTTATTCAGGGTAGGCTCGAGCCCCTCGATGGGGACGTATATGAGCTGATATGATGATGTACGTTTATCCGACGATCTTACGGTGAAGGAAAACATCTCAAGGAAACCTGCATACGCTTGAGAAGAAACTCGAAGGTTGTGTGTGAAATCGATCAACCGCACTAGCCCCGCGTGTTCGATTGAGGCCCAAACGCCAGGGTAGGCTCGAGCCCCTCGATGGGGAGTATATGAGCTGATATGATGATGTACGTTTATCCGACGCTGGAAAACATCGTGAGGAAACCTGCACACGCCTGCGAAGAAACTCGAAGTTTGTGTGTGAAGTCGACCAACCCACAGAGGGCCAGCGTAGTCGACTAAACCCACTACTTAGTATAAATAAATATGAAGTACCCAAGTATGTAAGCAACCAAGTTGCACGAAAGTATGCATACAAAACGGTCGGAGTCCCTGTCACCGTCACCAAGATCAAAATGCTTTAACACTAGTCTAGATATACAGTTAAACCGCTAGCTTTTTACAGCATCCGTGGCGTAATGTTAAGTCAATTAGCTTCACATCAGGAGGTCGCAAGTTCGATCCCCGGCGGAGTTTAACTTTGTTTGGTTGGTGCAAAGGTATTTTGTTAGCCCGCCTGGCTAGCTACTACTATCTTGTCTAAATCTTGCCGCCAAACATCAAAGTTAACAGCATTGATGTGTTCCAGCTTCAAGAAAAGATAGACAGTTCCCCATTGCGTTGGGGAATCTTCGTAAGCCTGCGTATCTCCGGCATTTTCGTCACTTATCATCAGATGAGATGATGTCCAGGGAAAAGTATATATTATATTAGTACTAACATACAGTATGGACACTCCCTGCCGCTCTTTAGATTGCGACCTCACCCTCTTGTCACCCAGATTGATGCAGATTGGTTACCGTTTGGTTATCGAACGTATAGGATTTCGCCGTAATTTTGTTTGTTTCGTCATTCGATTTTTGAAATGTCATTTCTCGCCCGTTGTGTGAAGTATCCGAGGTGTGCCCAGGGCTTACCAATTGTTGATTAATAAACAGTCACCAGCAAGCACAAAAACAGTTATGCAAAAAACATGAAAACATATCCAGATTATGACCGTGCTTATGGCTATCTGCTTGATTAGCGCGACCATGCAAGCCGCACTGAGTTAATATCACTAAGATATGACCGCTTAACGCTGAGCTAACACTGAGCTACGACCTTTTTACACTGACCTACAACCGCTTAAAACTGAGCTACGACAGCTTTACACTGAGCTATGACGTTTTTACATTGAGCTGCAACCGCTTAACACTGAGATACGGCCGCCTTACACTGAGCTACGACCTTTTTACACTGTGCTACAACCGCTTAACACTGAGATACGATCGCTTATCACTGAGCTACGACTAGTTAACACTGATCTACGATCGCTTTTTACTGAGCTACGCCCTTTTTACACTGATCTACGACCACTTAACACTGATCTTCGATCGCTTTTAACTGAACTACGTCCTTTTTACACTGAGCTACAACCGCTTAACACTGAGCTACGATCACTTATCATTGAGCTACGACCGTTTTACACTGAGCTACGGCCTTTTTACACTGATAAACAACCGTTCAACACTGAGTTACGACCGCTTTACACTGAGTTACGATATTTTTACACTGAGCTACAATCGCTTGACACTGAGCTACGATCGCTTATCACTGAGCTACGACCTTTTTACACTGAGCCACAACCACTTAACACTGAGCTACGATCGCTTATCACTGAGCTACGACCTTTTTACACTGAGCCACAACCACTTAACACTGAGCTACGATTACTCATCACAGAGCTACGACGGCTTGGAAGAATTAAATGTTTAAATTCGAAAATGCTGAAATTGTTTTATTATTTTTGGAGAAGAGCAGGCTAAAATGTCGGCAATATGAAATTTAATATTCGAGTAGTTTGCAATTTGCCCAGAACGTTACGATCTTGCATTATTAAAATCTTATTGTTAGAATGGTTCTTATTCCATTCGTAAGGAAAGAATGGTACTTTTAATAAACTATATTTCGTTCTGATTCTGTATCAAGCCATTTGTTGGAAACAAATTGGATTATGAGGTATTTCGACGATAGTATTATTGTCAATATTCACTTTAAATATCACTTATTTTGTTTGGTCAATATTGGTTCTCAAGAGTCAAACGCTAACAATCATCTTTCGTTTAGTTTTTTAATTTTGTAAATAAATCAATTCATTCGTTTTTTTAATAAGGTTCGTCTCGTTCTATTTTTAATCCGTTGCGACCGTGCTTCGATGCGATCGTTCGTTCAAAATACAGAAAAGTTTAAATCTTTTTAATATAGGTACTTACTTGTATAACATTTTTTGAAATCTCAAATTTTTTTTAATTTAAAAAAATATAGATTTTTTTGTTTTTGTTTTAGTATGTTAAATTAATGACTGTTATGTCATAGTACAAACACATGGCCATGTATAGGTGTACTGTGGCAAAAGAGTTCATTTAAAGATAATTAAATGGATTTCTATGATTTAAAGAGTACATTTTCTTTAATGCCTGACCTGAACGGGTTAAGTAGGTAATAGACCTATTACGGATCTATTACTTTGGAGCGACGAAGGAGTCCAAGCCAAAATACATTTATTGCAATTATAGGAAGAAAATTACGGTTTTAAGTAAAGTAATTTTTAATAACTAAATTTTAAAATGGTAATGTGAGTGTGCTAATGAAAACCCAAAGATGAGTCTTTTTTATCCAACTGCCTCAGAAGAAGGGTTATGTTTTCGAGTGTATGTATGTTCGTATATAGATGCGACTATGAATGTTACACTTTCTGGAAAATAAGTTTAGGGATAACTAGCTAAAAGGCATGGATCTCGGCTTAGGATGTACTTGCGGGTAGTCGGATTGAAGACAGGATAGGTCATCTTGTTTTTATCTTTTTATAGTTCACTTTTTACGGAATCGGGTTTTCGTTTTTTTTTATTCACAATTTTTAAGACCTGGCATCATCTCCCCTGACGGAAAGTGACGATGATGCCGAAGATGGAAGCGGGCTTACCCAAGATTCCCCAACGCAATGGAGACGAGTTATCTAACTAACTCTTTTACAATTAAAATTAAATTACAAACAACACATTCAATAATCGAAGCACAACACAAATATTATAGTTTTATGTCAATATAAGTAATGATAAATTGAATAAAATTGATATTACAATGTCTAATTTTTATGATCGATCACCTACTAATTGAAAAAAAAAATCTTGTCGTAAAAAGCCTTTATACTGTAGTAGAGTTTACCAAGAAGCCATTTTATAATTGCTTTTTTAAACGCTTTGCCTCCGACACTTGTACAAGAGTCTGATACATTCACTTAAGGTGAAAGAAGGTGTTGTGATGGCAAAAAAATCGAAGATAAATTTTAATTGAGAATTGATTGTCTTTATTAACAGCATAGGGGTATATGCATGAAATTTTTCATCGCATTTCTTGACAAAATATTAAAATTCCGTAAACACAACGTCAAAAAGTGAAATGAAAATTTAAACCGGCCAAGAAATACGGAAGATATAAGCATTTTCTGTATGGAGTTACTTTTTTTGTATGGAGACCCCCCCTTATTTTTTCAATTTTTCAAATTTGTAGTATTTTGTGTTATAACGGCAACAGAAATACATCATCTGTGAAAATTTCAAATGTCTAGCTATCACGGTTCATGAAATACAGGCTGGTGACAGACAGACAGACAGACGGATGGACAGTGAAGTCTTAGTAATAGGGTCCCGTTTTTACTCTTTGGCTATGGAACCCTATAAATATTTATATTATCATTAATTAAAAAAAATGTAGTATATTATGTATTATTTTGTTCGTAATATTTATTTGTTTGGTAGGTGTTTAAGAATAAGTTATCAAAATAGAAATTTAATTTTATTTAATTTACGTCGCAGTACTTAACAAAAACGTTTTTTTTAAAACAGAAGTTTTAAAAAAATCGTTTTTGTTAAGTACTGCGACGTCGTCTGCGTGACGCCGTAGGGGTCTGTAGCTTAGCAGATTAATATTATAAAAGAAACAGCAAGTACGTATTAAATATAGTTGTAGTGGTATATTTATTTAATACGTAAAAATCGATGATAGGACTGATTATTAATTCTTTTAAGCGAAACTATTGATAATACTTTCTTGCCATGAAATAGAATATTAGGGATCTCTGCCCTGACGCGCGGTCTTTAAATATGTACCACTTGAAAATGTACCTCTGTCCTGGCTCACGGCCCACCATAAAATGAATCTCAACTGTTTTGAAAAGCTTTCGAACGACTTACTAATTTGAATTTGAACTTATATTTTTAATTCGATTCACGCTGGCAAGAAAGTACTAAAGGAGTCGCGAGTGCGGAAACGTAGAGATATACGATCTCTACTGTACACGTCTTCTGCCATTCTTTTGTGATTCTTCTGCAAGGTCTGCTGGAAGAAATTTCTTATAGAAATAAGCTGTACCTTTTGTATGTTCTTATCTTGTTTAATGTTTGTTTGTCCCTATCTCTGTGTACAATAAATTGTAAATAAATAAATATCATCATCATATCAGCCGAAGGACGTCCACTGCTGGACATAGGCCTCCCCTAAGGATTTCCACGACGACCGGTTCTGCGCTACCCAAAAGAAGATCGTCTAAAATGTATTTTAGGTGAGTTTTTTCATTGAAGAAATATTCAAATAATAGATGAATGCCGTTAATAGTTCTTACTTAAAATACTGTCGTTCCACTTTCCAAGAATTAAATCTTAATTTCCAGAACTATTCTCCAACCGCTATTCAACTTTTAAAGTATCATTAAGTAACTAAAGTAGAATGCGACTCTGTTCTAGAGCAGAATGATAATGAGTCCTAGAGGTATTTTAAATATTCATAATTTAGTGGTGTCTGTATAAGAAAAAAATGTAAAATACGGTGTTTCATAAACAAATGATTTCTTTCGACAGGGTTGGTCCTTAGGACCCAATTTCTAGAAACAAAAAACAAGAAAAAATATTGTTTTAGTTGTATTCATATTATTTCATAAAATAAGATAAGATTAATACTCTTTACAGTACACCCTAATTAAAAAAAAACAACGTAAGACTAAAAAAAATAGTAAAGAGTCTCCAGGATACTCAAAATGAAATACAAAAGTAGTTTCGTTTTAATAAAAAAAAATGTTTGCCGGGTCGAATCTAAAATCTGCAGATAATAAATTGCTCATAATTGTTTTCAATGTAACAAAATAAAACGGAAAAAATTAAGAGTAAATTTCAAAATTCATAACAAAACTAAATAAAATAAGGCGGGAGTGAGCTCATAAAAACTGAACAACTCACATACAGATTTCGTAAAAAAAATTGTCATGCTATACAAACTTCGCTATTAGCTGATTTTTTTTGCGAATTGAGTGTAAATTTCTTGGGGCAACTTGTTCAGTTTTAAAAACTAAACACCCCCTTTAATTATTTTGAAATTCAAAAGAACCCTATTTAGTTTTTTTTAGTCACCTTTGGTTTGTAGTTTTGTTTATTACATTAACATACAATTAAGGACAGGGGTTTTGACTCCCGCTTCGGATCATTCCTTGTGCAGAGGCTGACCATAGCCTTGTTGTGTTTTTTTGCAAAGAGATGGTTCAGGAGGTAGGAAATGGCATAAATTAGTAATTAGCATATCCTGACATAGTTCCTGGGGGATCTGGGGAAAACTCTTTTCCTAGCTCGCGCACGTCTGCGTTGCAACGGAGCCGCGGATTGATGTGATTTTTTATATACAAATTGATAACAAAACAGTAATAATTAAACGGCAGCAGGTAGACGCTTAAAATATTTACAAAATATTGAGATGTATTATTCACTTAAAAAAAAATAAGATTAAAATAAAATTAATATATAAAGGGGCTTCCATACAACAATCGTGACTTTTTTAGATAACGGTACAGAACCCTTCGTGCGCGAGTCCGACTCGCACTTGGCCGGTTTTTATACATATAATAAATACAGGATATATAATAAAGGTGCAGTGATACTTTACGGTGGGCTTATACTCGTACTCATCAAAAACTGAATAACTTTTGTGCAACCACTTTGTTGAAATCGCGAATTTTTTTTTTGAATTATCCAAAAAAAAACCAGCTAGACTCACTAGACTCAGATAGGGGAGTAAAAAAACATTTAAATGTTTTTCTATCTACACCCATATCATCTTCTTGGGTAGGTTCTCGTATCACATCCATACTTACTTACTATAAAAAATCATGTCATATTACTCCACGCACATGCTCACACGCACACACACACATCACTCACACTCATGTACATATAAATAAACATGTTTTTATTTAGCAACATCTCTCGCAACTCGGTCCGGGCTATAGCAGAATAACAGCGTTTTGCCTTAAGGTAAAACTTACGCTGAGCTAAGCCTTTCGTAGCCTGCTGAAGAAATACAGACCCATCTTACTTCTGAGCCATGTCTACAAACTGATTTCGAGAGTCATTACGAATCGTCTCGCACGCAGGTTTGACGACTTCCAGCCTCCCGAACAAGCCAGTTTCCGAAAAGGGTTTAGTACCATAGACCACATACATACACTGCGGCAGATTATACAGAAGACCGAAGAGTACAATCAGCCACTATGCTTGGCGTTCGTGGACTATGAGAAAGCGGGCTGTGTTACAGTCTCTCCAGAGGTGCCAAATTGACTATCGATATATTGAAGTGCTGAAGTGCTTATATGAAAACGCCACCATGTCTGTTCGCCTCCAGGATCAAAACTCGGAACCTATCCAGCTGCAGCGAGGGGTGAGACAGGGAGACGTTATATCTCCGAAACTGTTTACCGCCGCCCTGGAAGATGTTTTAAAACTTTTGGACTGGGGTGGACTCGGCATCAATATCAACGGCGAGTACATCACCGATATCGTGGTCATGGCTGAGACTATGGACGACTTAGGCACAATGCTCGATGGCCTTAGTAGAGCCTCTCAACAAGTGTGTCTTAGAATGAACATGGACAAGACGAAAATTATGTCAAACGTCCGTGTCATACCTACTCCTCTGAAGGTTGGACGCTCTACACTCGAAGTTGTTACCGAATATGTATACCTGGGACAAACCGTCTAGTTAGGTAGGTCCAACTTTGAGAAAGAGATCAATCGTCGAATCCATCTCGGCTGGGCAGCGTTCGGGAAGCTTCGCAATATCTTTACGTCCCAGATACCGCAGTGTCTTAATAATAATAATAGTTCAACGCTTTCTCTCGCCGTCGCACTGAACTCCAGCTGACTGTGCTTCCGCTAGAGGTGCTCCTGCCACTTCGCCTAGTGCCAAGTGAGCAGAGTAGCTTAGGTTTATATATTGAGATAATATTAATGATTCATTTATTATCAGACTAAAAATCCATAGAGTACAAAATTCAAACATCACTTTTACATAAATATGAAACCAAATCAGATTAAAAATTAAAGACGAAGGTAAGACCAAGGTCTTCGACCAGTGTGTGTTGCCAGTGATGACATACGGAACTGAGACATGGTCGCTTACTATGGGCCTCATTAGAAGGCTCAAGGTCACCCAAAGGGCAATGGTGCATGCTATGCTCGGAGTATCTCTGCGTGATCGAATCAGAAACGAGGAGATCCGTAAGAGAACCAAAGTAACCGACATAGCTCTCAGAATTGCTAAAGTTAAGTGGCAGTGGGCGGGGCACATTGCTCGTAGAACAGATGGCCGTTGGGGTAGTAAAGTTTTCGAGTGGCAACCACGCACCGGAAAGCGTAATGTAGGCAGGCCTCCCACTCGGTGGACCGATGACCTGGTGAAGGTCGCGGGAAGCCGCTGGATGCGGGCAGCGCAGAACCGGTCGTCGTGGAGATCTTTGGGGGAGGCCTATGTCCAGCAGTGGACGTCCTTCGGCTGATATGATGAAGCCTTTTGTATTGCTTTTGTGTTACCCTTTTTATTAAAAAAGTTTATATTATTTCTTTGATGTTAGTAGTAGGTATTTATAGGTAAAAAAAATGTTTTTTTGTTTATTTTCCCTTCTCTTTTTATATTTGTGTTTGTTTACACAAGCAATACAATAAATAAATCATAAATCATAAATGTTTTAAACAAAGACTCTTTAAATTTTTTCCCACTTTCCTAAAAAAACGCCAAGTTGAAATACAACTTCGCGCCCATTTCACCTCGACGCGCGTCACGCCACGTCACAGTGCGTCACGCTCACGTCACATTACGTCACCGCCCCATATCGTTCAACTGTCGTCAATCATCGCTGACGAGTGCTGACGGTGTGACAGATACACGGAATATTATCTAGTCACTATCCTATCTGTTACTCGTAACGGTTATGTGAAATGAATTTGGATCAACTGTTGGTGGTTGGTACTTCTATACAGGAACAAAATTGGCTTAGGACCCGTAAGGTGGGGGTTCTAATCATCATACTGAATAACTTTCCCCAGGGAACCCATAGTCGATTCCCAAAAAAATGGAACCTCGATACAAAAATGCACGAAATTGATCGATCAGCTGGTCGGTTTGTATAAAGAGTTTTTTTTGGCGATTACATCAGTCATAGAAGAAAAGTTTTTCAGTATGATAATTAAAAGCCTCAGTTAACGGGACCTTCACCATTTTGTTACAGTAGCGAAGAAATGTTAATAGCGCGTTCTAGATATTCTATATGTTACTGTAAAAGCCCGTATATTGGTATATCTTAGGTTTTAATGGTATATCTTAGGATTTACCAACTTGGGTTAGGTTAGGTTTGGTTTAGATGTTAGGGTTTTATAAAAAAGGGACAATACTTCTGGCTTTTACTATTACAGTTTGGTACATGCTAGGTTTTACCAATGACGGTTGGTAAAAGTTGGACTTTTAGGTAAATGAATGATTAATCTGTGGTCATATTATATATCTCCCTCTCATATTCCACTAGTGAAATATTGACAATTTACCGTGATATTATAATCATTTTTCAACATTTACCATGTCTCTGAGGTAAAACCTAAGATTTACTCAGTGAATGGTGGTAAAAGTTCGAAATGAATGATGATCACCAAGCAGTCCAGACTTTCACCATTAAGAGTTGGTAAATCTTGGGTTTTACTGTAAAATCTTAGGATTTACCGAAGTTCGGGGTTTTACAGTAACATGTATATTTGGTGCTAACTTTGTAATTTTTAAGATTATTTCCTTTTTAGAAAAGTTAAATGTAGTTTGTGATGAGCTAGCGTATAGCTTTTGTTCATATTCAATGAAAAATAGTGGTCATATAAAGATGAATGCAGGAAGGCAACTCCGTTTCTAGTTCCAGCAACAGTTCCAAGTTTGTAACCATATACAGGGTGTAACGAAATTGATGTAGGTTCCATAAACTGGGGCTTCTACTCATCATACTGAACAACTTTTGTCCTATGAGTTTGCTGAAATCACAAAAAAAAATTAACTCTTCTTACAAATCGATCACCTGATCGACCAGTTTTGTGCATATAGGTATGTAGGGATTATATTTTTTTGAGAATTGAGTATGGGTTCCTTGGGGAAAGTTGTTCAGTATGATGAGCAGAACCCCCACTTAGCGGGTCCTACACCAATTTTGTTACACCCTGTATGTGCTAGAGATTATCATCTGTTCATTCGAAATTGACAAAAACCGCTCTATATAGAACCCTACCGCAAATATGGTGATGGGTAATTGACTAGGCAGAATGATGGGTTTTTTTATCTACAATTGGTAAGCCCTTGGCATGATCTCACCTAATGGTAAGTTACGCTGATACTGAAGATGTAAGCGGGCTTACAAAGATTCCCCAACGCAATGGGACACTAGATTCAGGAAGACATCTATGCTGTGGGTGTGTCATATAACTTTAGATAAAAAAAAACCTTTTTCATTATTTTTTGAGTTACATGTAAAACAACAACACCAGAACGCTAAACCTAGTATTAAGATTGTGTGCGCCTGAGGGGTCACACTACATACACGGGTTAAATTGAGCACTAAAATAACAAAAATATTAACAATAATACGCGTTTATAGCCAGTTAGGATGCTGCCGGGTGCAGCTGCGAACCACACCCTAGACACTTCATACAACGGGCCAGAAATGACATTTCGAAAAAGGAATGACGAAACAAAATCGCGGCGCAAGCCTATACGTTTGACATCCAAACTGTAACCAATCTGTATTAAACTGGACGATGAGGGGGGTGCGGTCGGAATCTAGAGAGCAGCAGGGAGTGTCCATACTGTATGTTAGTACTGATATATATATACTTTGTTCGAACCATGCAAAAGTAATTTCTTTAGATTAGTTTACTTTAGATGGATGGCTCTCTCAGAGCGAGGAAACTAAGACCAGCGCGAAGATGGTCAAAGAACATGGTTTTTAGTTCACACTGTATCTGAGCTATTTTTTAATATAAATGTGTATACTATCGTAAAATTTATGTGCTACCTAACCTAACTGTCTGTTTTTTGTGCACAGTGTTTGGCTTATCTAGGGTAATCTATTATTTGCATTGCTGTTTCTCTCCTCAATAAGCTTAATGTTAAATAAGTTTGCTGTTGATTGCCTTAAGTAAATAAATAAATAATTAAATTACTACGCTAGTACTCTTTATTTTACTGTGTCATTACAGTAGCTGGGCGTTGCTAGGCAAGACCAGCGAGGGACCAACACATGGCGTGCACTATAAGAGGCGCTTTCAGAAAATATTAGCCCACTGTTGCGTACACCCACAAAGGGCTCTTAAGGGCTGTTTAGATAGCTAACTAGTACGTGCGTCGCTTCTTAGGGTTCTGTATCCAAAGGGTAAAAACGGGACCCTATTACTAAGACTCCGCTGTCTGTCCGTCTGTCTGTCTGTCTGTCACCAGGCTGTATTTCATGAACCGTGATAGCTAGACAGCTGAAATTGTCACAGATGATGTATTTCTGTTGCGGCTATACCAACCTATACTAATAATAAAAAAAAGTGAAAAAATAAAGGGGTCTCCATACAAAAAACGCAGTTATTTTTAAACGTAAAGAAACTAGCGCTATTTAGTATGATGGTACGGAACCCTATGTGTGTGGTTCTGACTCGCACTTGGTTGGTTTGCGAGAAATTTTGTAATTAATGCCAAAAACAGGGTCCACAGTATATTTTTTTACATAAAAGTGGTAAAATTTTAATATTTTTTTTAAAATAAATCAATTTTTTATTACTTTGAGTATAATATATATTATTTCCATAGCGATAGCTTTACGCAGTCTTTCATTAATTTGATTTGAATATTGTCATTTGCGCTGCCCGCATCCAGCGGCTTCCCGCGACCTTTACCAGGTCATCGGTCCACCGAGTGGGAGGCCTACACTACGCTTTCCGGTGCGTGGTCGCCACTCGAGAACTTTACGGTCAGAACGGGTCAGAATCCTTGGGGGAGGCCTATGTCCAGCAGTGGACTTCCTTCGGCTGATATGATGATTGTCATTTGACCTATATTAAGGCCTTAATGTATAACATGCATTAGGGGGTGCACGTTGCACGACCCGATAATGCACGACCTGTCCGATAACTCGTGTCACGGCTCAAAATGAAATTAATGCCTGTAACTAAAAATAACTTCGTTTCTGACGGGGCTAAATCCTGTATACTCGTATTTATTACTCCAAGACTAAGACTAAAAGCTAACATTTTCCTTTAAAAGTCTGTATAACGACATAATGACCTTTTAAGGCGCGTTTAAGCTCCGATTAAGTCTCGTGGAGCCTTCGTGGGCATTTGAGCGGTGAATGCCCAGATAAGGGCTATTTGCGGGCATTTCAAAGGTAATTAATTTTATTGTGAATCTCGATGCTTAAGTCGTTTACGACTTTATTTGGGGGAGAATAATCGAGAATTATAATCAGAGTTGTTTAATGGTGTTAAATGACTTAAGTAAGGCTAAGAAAGAATGTTTAAAGAATTTTCTTTTTATTTATTTCGTCTTGAACTTTAATAAAGAAAACCAAAGATATACTTATTAATGAACAAAAGTAAACCCAGATTCACCAAAGTAGGAACCAAAGTAACTGACATAGCTCTCAGAATTGACAAGCTTAACTAGAAGTGGGCAGAGCACATAGCCCGTAGAATAGATAGTAAAGTTCTTGAATCGCAATCGCGCACCGGTAGATGTAGCGAAGACCGGCCACCCACTCGGTGGACCGAGGACCTAGTAAAGGTAGCGGGAAGTCTCTGGAAGCAGGCTTCGCAGGATCAGTCTTTGAAAAGTAAACAAAAAAAAAAAAAAGTAAAAAAAAGTATACAAAATGTAACAAAATTGGTGTAGGTCCCGCTAACTGGGGGTTCTACTCGTCATACTGAACAACTTTCCCCAAGGAACCCATAGTCAATTATCGGAAAAAAAAATGGACCCTCCATAATAAAATGCACAAAATCGGTCGATCAGCTGATCGATTTGTATGAAGAGTAAAAAAAAATTACTTTTTCAGCAAAGTCGTAGAACAAAAGTTGTTCAGTATGATGAGTAGAATCCCCAGTTAACGGGACCTACACCAATTTTGTTACAGCCTGTATATATTAGTACCATTATACAGTATGAACGATGGATGTAGTAGCTATATCCATCGTTCATACTGTATAATAGATATATAGTATGAACGATGGATATAGCTACTACATATATGTAGTAGCTATATCCATCGTTCATACTGTATAAGATGGTGGTAGCTAGCAAGGCGGGCTTAGAAAATGCCCTACCACCAACCAAGCCGAGTTTTACAAGTTGACCCCCCGGGAATAGAACCCGCGAACTCCTGGTGAGAAGCGAATGGACTAACCATTACGCCACGAAGGTGGTTGAAGTAGTGATATAGTATTTTTTTTTATATCTAAACTTGTTTTTTTTAATTATATTAAATTATTTAAGACGAATTGTAGGGTAAGCACTTTCAAGATGGACATCCCATTTGATTTCATGTCCACGAATTTATTTCTTTTCAGGTTGTAACATTTTAATGGGAAACCTAAACATGTTACAAAACAAAACATTTAAGTTCTCAACAAAAAGGGTCATTTTATTAAAATTTAAAAAAGGTAATTACAGCAAGGCTAAACGAGAGAATGTGGGTAGGTTGATTTAATTTTAATTTAAAAAAAATAACAAAGAAGGCTTTATTTGAATATTAAAGTCTCACAAAAGAAAAGGCCTGTTTTATTATTATGCGAGGAAAAGAAGTTACAGCGAGGCTATGCAAGAGAATGTGGGTTAGTTGATGAAATTTAAAAGAAATTACAAAGAAGGCCATATTTAAATATTAAAGTTTTTTTTTTATTCACAATTGGTAAGCCCTTGGCATCATCTCACCTGATGGTAAGTGACGATGTTGCCGAAGATGGAAGCGGGCTTACCAAGATTCCCCAACGCAATGAGGAACTGGCAATCTTACCTTCATACCGGAACACACCACAAAAGAAAAGGCCTGTTTTATTATTATGTGAGGAAAAACTGTTACAAGTGATGTGGGTTTGTGGGTTCAAAAAATAAATTAGTTAGCTAAGTTTAAGAGTGATGTTAGAAGAGTAGAGTAAGGTAAGAAATTAAAAGAAGTTACAGCTAGGCTCATACAACAACAATGAGATTCACAGAGCTAATTTTTAGATATTTCAATAAAGTGAGAAAAATTGAATAAAATGAGACAAATTAAGTCTAAACTTATAACCTGTGCACAGTACACAAAAATATACAAGATAAGATTTCACACAGATGACCGCTGGGGCAGTAAAGTTCTCGAGTGGAGACCACGCACCGGAAAACGGAGCGTAAGCAGGCCTCCCACGTGGTGGATCGACGACCTGGTGAAGATCGCGGGAAGCCGATGGATGCGGGCAGCGCACAACCGATTGTCGTGGATATGCTTGGGGGAGGCCTTTGTCCAGCAGTAGATGTTTTTCGGCTGATATGAAGATGAGGAGTAAGACATGGGTTTTGATTCAAAATAAGATTAATTCTAAGGTTAAAGCTACGTTTCTAAAAGTTAACAGAAATGAAGGGCGCCAGGCACCTGTACTGATGTACAATGAATTGCAGAGAAAAGTAGGAATAAAAATAAAATGTTTGGATACACCTGTATTGAATTTGCTGTCGCAGCGGATGGCTCAAGGCTCTGGCCGAAGGATGAGCTGTTGCGATTGTCTGCGAGGCAGCAGTATCTGGCAGCACTTGTTTCCGGAATTCCGGAGCGAGGAAGCAAGCTGGTTGACACCAAGGTCGAGGTTTAGCTATTGTATAAAAAGAAACTCCGCTTAACACACTTGCACTTTTAGGGGAGAGTAATTTGCTTGAAGAAAGAATCACAGCACTGTGTAACGCCCCACCAGGCTATACATACAAATATATATAAATATAAATATATAAATAACTAAACCTACCTATAATACGCATACGTACATACAACATACAACCTCCCACTATCTACCTATAAGAAGTATGTAAACTATACTTGATTTTTATTGCATTTTAAAATACAATTAAACGTTTGGCCAGATCGACTAGAGAACCCTAATTTGTGATCGCAGTAACTCAGAGTCTTTTTGAAGGTGAATGACAAGTTATTTTTAAGAGATTAATCTATCACGTTGTGTTTGGACGAACGAAGTAGTCTAACCCGTAATTTTGAAGTATTTCGCGCAGAACCCTAATTTCCCTACTGTGATTGGTCCCTATTTTGGGCCCCCCCAAATTGGGAAGGGTAGCTAGCCCCCAGTGCTCGGAATAACGTAATACTTGACTGACGTCAGTACTGCATTATTTTGGTGATTAAAACAATGTACATCTAACTCAAAGTAATTGAACGAGCGATTTTAGCTCTAAACAGATAATTACTACTACGTGAGCCCCGCTAGCTACTGTCTCTGGCAGGCCACTAAGGTACACGATCGGAGTCCACCACGCTTCAAGTGTAATTTAATTAAGCTACACTACAATGTAAAGTGTACTATGCCGTGTTCCACCCGAATCCCAAAGCTAGTGTATATAAAACGCTTGTGAGGCGCCTTATTATACGTGTATAGTGTGAACTATAGCTGAGTCTTTACAGCCATAGCTTGTCCATCCCTATTCGTCAGGTAGGATTAATACCTTCGAACAGTGATTGATCGCGAATACATATTAGCACTAAGTACTAAAATAAAGTAGATATTCCGACTTGAATGTCGCTCATCCTGTGAGAAGAGCACTACGGAATGTGAAATAAGTAGTTAATCTACTAATATGGTTCTTAGACCTGGAACTGTGCCATACAGTTGTATATAATGATATAAAGACCTGCGGTCTATATAACTAAAGCGAAATGGACACGATATCCATCGTGCCGCCGGCTCCAAAATAATACATAGTGTTAAAGAACTGTCCTTAGACGTAGTAAACCCTTGATAAAGGGCGAAAGTAATGTCAGTTTAATAGTTTGGCTGAACGTGAAGAACAACGAACCAACACAATCGCAACCCACTGTGAGACCCACGCGAATCATAGTCGCGGCATCACAATTAGGTCAAAGCGAGAAGGCGTGTAAGCCAAGTGTTTGGTCGAGGCGCTAGTTCAGGACGCAATAGGAGCCGACAGGACCCGGACACCGTGAACACTGCCCATAATATCCGAAAACCGTAGGATAGATTTAGTTTCTAAATCTAGCGCATATTAACTGACCCTGGCTACGGTTACCATCAGGATGGGTCGGCTACCTTCATCATAATCGGTCTTACTATAATCACTATTAGTAAGGCGCGAACGCCTAACCTATTCGTTTGTTTGCCCAATACTTTCCTAAACGCTCGGTCCGATTCAGGTGAAATTCTGCCAAGGCATGCTTGTGATAAGCTACAGATAGGACCTACCTATCTAAAATTACTTTAGTATCAGAATAGGCGAAGCTCGAACGCCTATAGTTTGTTTGTTAGTCCATTACATTTATCCCATAAAAGTGTGGACAGATTTAGCTAAAATTTGGTAAAATTAGGAGTTGTTCATATCTATGAACCACTAAACTACATAACTAGCCCATATTGCATGGAGCTTGGTAAACAGCCATCTCAAGTATGACATAGGCCTTCCCCTGGGACAGCATAGCGCCATACTATCTCGAATGAGATTAGTGAACTGAGTGGACCACGTGTTCACGGAACCCTAAAACTTATAATGCCGCGTGGCACTTGCAGTGAAGGCAGTTCGATAAAATAAGCCTTCCTTTCGATAGCATAGCGCCGTACTATCCCAAATGAGATTAGTGAACTGAGTGGACCTCGTGTTCACGGAACCCTAAAGCTTTGACCGCACACGTGGCCTCGATGATTTCATCATATCAGCCGCTGCAGAATAGATATCATCTCTCCCCAGCAGTGGACAGTCTCTTCCCACATCCTACACATGTGGCTACAGCAGTTATATCATCAGTCTCTGTTGGACAAATGTCCCAGCATTGGACATGCTCTTCCCACATCCTACAAACGTTGCTACAGCAGTTATACCATCAGTCTCTGTTGGACAGATACCCCAGCAGTGGACAGTCTCTTCCCACATCCTACAAACGTTGCTACAGCAGTTATACCATCAGTCTCTGTTGGACAGATACCCCAGCAGTGGACAGTCTCTTCCCACATCCTACAAACGTTGCTACAGCAGTTATATCATGTCACAACTGGTTGCATTGACGGATATTATCCCTTGTCCAACTGCGGGCCTACAAACTACCTATCCTAATCAAATAAATATAAAACCCTGAAATAAATGCATTAAAACCTATTAAATATAGACTGGAAATTAACACACATTTAAATAAGCTATGAAACCTGGAGAACATAATGAAAACACATAAACTCAAAGAAATAAATACTCACGTGCCTCGTAGAACGAAGATTTCCTATTTCTGTGTCATCTGACTTACTTAGCTGACAGGTCATGGACACGGCCCATGTGTGGGGTCGTCGGGCAGCGTGGCGTCCTCGCAGATGTCCTTTGAATGCGTGCTTCTCCTGTGGTGGTCTGACTGAATCCCCTGCGTCCGTGCGTCCGTGGTTTTATAAGCTTTCACACAGATGCAGCCTCGGCGGCGCGCGGGCAGTCGCACGCACACCTATAGCCATGGCGTGATCCAAGCCACCCGACATCGAGGCGCCTGCGCAAGCGTCGGTCGCTGCCCGGACCCAGACAGACTGACGCCTCTATCTCTTCGGCCTCAGCTTTCGCGCCATTTATTACCTTAGACAATCTGTTATAACGTGCGCACCGCGTGGTTCGAATGACGACCGACAGGTGGCAGCCTGGCTTCTCGGAAATAATCCCTGAGCTAATTTGTTCCAATAACTGTCTATTCACTCGACTCGAGGTTATTCCTCACCCGACCGAATAAAACTTAGTTATGTTTTTCCCAATAGACAGATTCCTTTTAGTCTATCAAGACTTACTGTAATACCTATAGATATTTATTTATACATATGGATCCGTTACAATCCAACCCCCTGAAAATTTTTAAAAATAGAATTCAGAGAATTGTCTTTTTAAAATTTTCAAAATAGCTAATAACTATTAAAATTTCCTGTTGGCACATTCTCCCCTAAGTGTGGTGTGTATTTAAACCAGGCATGTCATTTATTGTCCCTTGATTGATACGCTCAACCATAAACAAAACCGGATTAGCACAGGACCAGCTCCTGCCATCACAGAGGAGTTCGAACGGGCATTTCGGTTGTGAGTCGAAGCCACTGCTACGTTTCGCGCATAGGCGTATACATTGAGTGGACCACTAGCTTCCAATTCCCCACGCACCAGGAACCTCTACTGGCATAAGCGCATTAGTAAATTGTCAATCTAGTTTACCTCTCCAAACTGTCTGTGATATAACACAAGCGGCTCCCGCGACAATCAGCCAAGTTCTCCAAATAGAGCTTCCCCCAAGTGACAATAGAATCTTACCTTGGAGTATGTATAGTGTATAAGTCCAGTTCTTAGCTTCTGGTAGAGTAATTAGCCCAAACCAACGTAATGTAAGACTCAAAAGAACAAATTGTTGGTTTGTACTATTTTTGTATTCATGAAGTAGGACAGCGTGTGCCAACAGCTGACTCAGATATCCAGTATTTGTTGACTCTCCTTCAAGACCACACTTTCCCTTAATTTACCCCCAAAATATCAAAGCAACTCACTCAAAACCACTTTTCACATCACTCTCAAACAGCCTTTTGTGGTATTCCAATCCTGGAAAGGTCAACAAATCCTTATCTTCAGCCAGGATATTTATTGTAGTCAACACAAGAGAATATGTAGACCTATTTTCAAGTATTTAAACACAATTCTCACTTTAGTTTATAACCAAAACCCTCATCTTGCAAAAGAAAATAATATTTACTTCCAATGACAGACCGTGACTTCGTTCTAAAATCAGATCTGAAAGTTGAAAATAAATGAGCGCTAATATTTAACGCACCAAAGATGACCCACTTTCACCACAACCCGGCACAAACTATATAAGAGTAATAAATAATTGAAGCAGCATGCATCATTGCAAACTTAAAACTAACCGCAACCTTATAAAACTAATACCGACTCTCTACCTTTCCTATTCATGCGTAATTTCACTACATTTAGCAAGATTATAATATTTTTATTATATATTATAATATTTTTATTATAATCCTACTGTACCTTCTAATTTGATTACTAAAATTAGCCATTCACCAAAGCGTAGATATGCTAATGTTGAAATAACATAGCTTCACTGTACCTGTTATTCAAACATACCTTTACACATTTTACCGGGTTATCGAAATAAAAGACAAGTGTTTTTTTTTTTTCAATTTCATTTTAAACTAGGTAATAAAACTCAATCGATATTAAAACATTTAATTCAAAAATATCACAATTGTTATTCCGATGGCGTCTCCTTTTAACTTAAACTTATAAAACCTAACCCCCTTTTTTTTTTTCTTCGTGCGTTAATTTCTCGACTGCAAATAATTCCTAAACGCACGCGACACCTGAACTACGCTAGCGCCATTACTTATAAGCGGCAAGTCGACAGACTTTTATATCTGTGACAAACTCACTGTGCAAACTCAAATGGTCAGCGACACCTTGTGAAAACAGGCCGAACTACAAGAAATTTGTCTTGCATCAATATTCGATCGAATTGAACTAAAATATCTCTATCCTATTGAATAAATTCTATTATCGCCTAGTAAGTTAGAAATTCTACGAAACATTGTTTTCAATGAAACCGTAAAATTGTTTCGAACAAAATGTATGACCCGTGGCGCCATCTATTGAAAAAATGTCAAACTAACTCCTTACTTTCCCTGTGGCGAAAGGTCACACCTATAGTAGCTCTGCCTATGTCATTCGTAACAGCGCCACAATCAAAACATTTGAAGGAAATAGTAGGTACTAGCACGCCCTACCTATTTACCTGCTTTTTTATAATATTATACAATTAACTAATTTTTGGTACAGTATTTAATTAAAAGAAAGTAGAATGTTCCAGCTAAAATTTCCGCTGTTGTAAGACCGACTTAGAAATCTATTGCGCTAAACAAATAAGATCAAAACTGAAGTGTGCACTTCCTATGTATCTAATAATGTGACTATGTGTTTGTCTCAACTTCACTCCAAATCTCCTGAACTACGTACGTCTATACTATTTTATGGCTTGAGCCCCTTGGTGGGGACGCAAATGAGCTGATGTGATGATGATGATGATACTATTTTAGTTTCTTCTATAAATACGTGAGGATTCCCTAAAAAAATAAACCTTTGAGTATAGAATTCGGACCGACCAACCTATAGATTCTCTAACTTACCTACGTACCGAATAATAACCTATGCTTTTTTTATGTACTCTGCCCGAATAATCCGAATAATTACCTACTTGTCCGAATAATACGAATAACTAGCTATCTACTAGTAATAAAAGTTTCATACTGAATGATCCTTAAGATTGAACTAATGATAAGACCTTATTTATTAGTTTTGAATAATGTTTTAAATTACTTAAAATTTATGTACCTATTTTAGAGCTTCATCTCATCTCCCTATTTTACACACTGAAATGTGAAATGGTTGGAAATAATTTATTTTTACCGTTAAAAGGTTTTTCTAATTTAAATTGATATGCAAGTTTAAGGTACCTACACCTTTAGGATAAATTATCTATTTAAGTACCTTATATACTTATCCTAGACGCTATTTACTAGACGTCTTTATCAAAACAACAAAATGTTTCAAAACTCATCTATAGCCAACATTTACATAAGGTAAATGCAGGTAGGTAATTAAACCAGAGACAACTAAGTTTTCTTTTCTACCCACCTAACCTACTTAAATCATTACCAATATTACACACGCGAAACCTTACATGTACGGATGTACGTACGTTTGTTACTCCTTCACACAAAGCTACCTAACGTACCTAGCTGAATGACTTTAGTAGGCAAATAGCTTAGGATCCGAATTAACATATCGGCACCCTTCTCTCCACACCCGCGATCAGCTTGCGTCTCGCGCACCCCGGAACCTGCTTCCGCTAGCGAGGCCACTAGCCATTCTTACTGTCTTTTAACCAACTAGTCCTACGAGATACGTTAAAGGGAATCAAGTACACTAATATTGTTCACTTTTAAAAATACTACTTAATAATGCGTAAAGAGTGCCTATATAAGAAACCTAAAACTTATCTATAAAATGTTTTTTTTTTTTTACTAAAGTTTAAAAGTTAGCCTACTTATGTATTTATTGTCATTTCAATTTATTTACCTACACCTTGGACGCGGCTTAGTCTAGTGAAGGCATTATTTATACGTAAAATTAGATTTCCTACTAGTCACCTACACTTACAGTGAAACGATATTAAACTTAAAACAAGTTACATAGATATATGTAAGTAACCCTATTCCAGTAGAATACCGCAGTTTAGATACATGAATAAAAGAATTATGTTATATTCAAATGGGCTAAATCAAATAAGTTCCTAATTCATTTAAAATTATATTTAACTGGTTTTTTGAAACACTATTTCCGAATTAGTTTATATTATTTGATCCCATGGTTATTTTTGTTATGTGTACCCTTCCTATAACATCTTTTAAATGACAACAAAACAAAATGCTACCTATTTTAAAATACGCCTACAAATTGTTCTCCGCGCATACTGACGTACTCATTCATTTTAGCACCATAAGGTTACCTAACTACCGCGTATATACAGTGGCCCTATAAAATATAAGTCTAGCATTCCATCAAGCCGATTTTATTTTGATTCCTAGTAGAAGACTCGTCAACCCCCCGATCCTAAAGATTTTAAAATAAACCCCAGGTTTAATTTTCTATTCTTGAAATAGGATAAGATTAATATCCACTATTGTATGCCAAATATACAAAAGGAAACACATATGATCTAGCAAAACACGCAACTATATGCAAAGGCGGCCTTATCGCTCCAAACGACCTCTTTCGGCATCCTTTGTCGATCGGAAGAGACAAAAGTGAAACTATATGCGGGCACTCAAGCAACTAATAAAGGCTGAGCAAAATAAAGTATACGAAAACTATTACTGAACAAAGGATAAATTGCAAATACTAAATTAAATATTTATTATTTCATATATGTATTATTTAATCTTATTATTTCCACACTCATATGCTTATATCTATCATTTATAAAGACTATCCCTTAATTAGTCAGATTGAGTGACTACCGTGGACCTCACTCAACTAATTATTTATTGTTGATTTTGAATATTTAAATTCCGAGATACTAATTTAAAATAATTTCCTCGTATCTTAACTATCCTATAAGCGACTGCGGTTCGCTTCCGCGATAGTGCTATGTAAAATACTAAGTTCAGGCGCCTATATTACCTACACAACCCCCCGTATAGTAGACTTATAAAACCAAAGTTACCGTAATAGGATCTAGAATAAAACTTCCGAAATATTAAATATTGTCTACCATAACACTGACTACTCCCGGTATAATAGATATGTAACACTATAAAACCCCTTAAATCTATTTATCCTATCTACCCACCTTAATAAATTGTAAGTTGGAACGTCAAAGACAGGAGTCTTCGCATGAACCGATAGCTACCAGTTACATTCTACCCAAGTATACCACTCGATCGCAGCCAAAACGTACTCACGCACCTTATGAAAATTTGCCTATTTACCTTGAAGGTATTTTTTTTTTATTCAAAACGAATTATTTCTTAGAATAACCCACCATATGAACTAATCCGTTCCTAAAGACCCAATTCACTTACTGAAAGTTATTACCTAACAGCTGTATCTGTCTTAAAGTTCCTACAATAAAATTCAGAGCAGTACCTATTCCTGTTACTCTATTCCCAACATCCGAACATAAGGCTCGTAACACGACCATGCCTCATTATACCTCAAGGTCCCTGGTAGATATTTAAAACTAAATCTTTATTATGTACCCTATCTCGCATCCAATGTCCCTAGGTGCATATAATATACGCCTGAAAATCTTAATCTACTACGGAACAAACCAAACAAAACAAAAATTTATTTTTCTTAACCGCAACGGGAACCGAACCTGCGACCCTAGTATGCGAAGCTACTAGGTATTCCTAATATACAACGTAAATAAATTAAAAACTAAAATTTTTTTTTTTCAACCGCAACGGGAACCGAACCTGCGACCCTAGTATGCGAAGCTACTAGGTACTCCTAATATATAACGTAAATAAATTAAAACTAAAAAATATTTTTTTTCAACCGCAACGGGAACCGAACCTGCGACCCTAGTATGCGAAGCTACTGACTATTTCTAATTTACAACCTAAATATATTAAGAACTAAAATAATATTTTTTTTTCTAAATTTGCCTCCCTCGGGACTCGAACTGGCGACACCAAGTTACGAGGCCAATTACAAACTCCTAATATACAATCTAACAAAAAATAAAAATAAAATTTATCTTTAAAACAAATTACCTCTAACAGGATCGAACTCGCGACTGTAAATTGCAAGGCTACGGATATATTATTGTGCCATAGCGCACTAGCTTGAAGTTCCTACGACAATATCTAGAGCAAATCGCATGTCCTTCACAGACCTTCTTTTGCGATTCCAACGACAGTAGGCATTCAATATAACAACTGCTTCTTTTACGAAATGTAAATAACTTAAATATTACTATATTTTGTATTTTGACTCAAAATAGTATATAACCTACCTAAAATTTACTTAAATTAGTTAACCTACTAAACTTGTACTAAATAATCGCAAACTAAATTTAAACTGAACCTATATGTTCACAGCTCACACAATTACATTTAGTAACAAGGCAATGTAAAACGGCCTACTCAGAACCAGCTTGCGATGTCTCGCATTACTTACTTACTTATAACCGCCTAAAATTTATTTTTCTACACAACCTATTAAATAAGTGCAACTTCACAGCCCCGTCTGCCTACATAAATACACGCTATTCGTAACATTCAACTACCCTATTTATCAATTATTATGAGAACCTTTTTCTCTGAACTAAATCGTTAACTACCATCCTATACACCAACTAGAAAATGTACCTACCAAATATTTCTTTCGAACAAATAACTTATTTAATTAATTAAATCCGGAATTTTACCAACGGAGTATTGAGAAGAAATTATATTATCAATGCCTACTTCAAATACGCTGTCATATAAAAGAATTCAACGGGAGCGCTCACTCACTCGTCGACTCCTGTATTCAACCCCCCGGATATAAGACAATAGCTGGGGTTTAAATTAACCTATAAACTATAAAACTACATAGGATAAAAATAATAATTCTCTTTGTTTGATAGATTAATCATTCAGTTATAATTGTCATTCGCACTTCATTCCATTTCACGAACATCAAATTGTGGCATAAACCGAAGCCAACTAAAGTTATTTATCTATGTTTATCACAAATAACTGAACACAAAGTTTTATTATACAAAACGACTACCTACAAGATTCAGTCTACGAACGCGAAAATCAGATGTCAGACATCCAAGTTCTTTGGTAGCACTGTAACCGTTCCCCTTCCGAATCCTGATTTTGGCTATCCAAATGTAATATTTTGGACCCTCTTCTCATCCTGATCACGGCTTATCAAATTGTAACACCCCACCAGGCTATACATACAAATATATATAAATATAAATATATAAATAACTAAACCTACCTATAATACGCATACGTACATACAACATACAACCTCCCACTATCTACCTATAAGAAGTATGTAAACTATACTTGATTTTTATTGCATTTTAAAATACAATTAAACGTTTGGCCAGATCGACTAGAGAACCCTAATTTGTGATCGCAGTAACTCAGAGTCTTTTTGAAGGTGAATGACAAGTTATTTTTAAGAGATTAATCTATCACGTTGTGTTTGGACGAACGAAGTAGTCTAACCCGTAATTTTGAAGTATTTCGCGCAGAACCCTAATTTCCCTACTGTGATTGGTCCCTATTTTGGGCCCCCCCAAATTGGGAAGGGTAGCTAGCCCCCAGTGCTCGGAATAACGTAATACTTGACTGACGTCAGTACTGCATTATTTTGGTGATTAAAACAATGTACATCTAACTCAAAGTAATTGAACGAGCGATTTTAGCTCTAAACAGATAATTACTACTACGTGAGCCCCGCTAGCTACTGTCTCTGGCAGGCCACTAAGGTACACGATCGGAGTCCACCACGCTTCAAGTGTAATTTAATTAAGCTACACTACAATGTAAAGTGTACTATGCCGTGTTCCACCCGAATCCCAAAGCTAGTGTATATAAAACGCTTGTGAGGCGCCTTATTATACGTGTATAGTGTGAACTATAGCTGAGTCTTTACAGCCATAGCTTGTCCATCCCTATTCGTCAGGTAGGATTAATACCTTCGAACAGTGATTGATCGCGAATACATATTAGCACTAAGTACTAAAATAAAGTAGATATTCCGACTTGAATGTCGCTCATCCTGTGAGAAGAGCACTACGGAATGTGAAATAAGTAGTTAATCTACTAATATGGTTCTTAGACCTGGAACTGTGCCATACAGTTGTATATAATGATATAAAGACCTGCGGTCTATATAACTAAAGCGAAATGGACACGATATCCATCGTGCCGCCGGCTCCAAAATAATACATAGTGTTAAAGAACTGTCCTTAGACGTAGTAAACCCTTGATAAAGGGCGAAAGTAATGTCAGTTTAATAGTTTGGCTGAACGTGAAGAACAACGAACCAACACAATCGCAACCCACTGTGAGACCCACGCGAATCATAGTCGCGGCATCACAATTAGGTCAAAGCGAGAAGGCGTGTAAGCCAAGTGTTTGGTCGAGGCGCTAGTTCAGGACGCAATAGGAGCCGACAGGACCCGGACACCGTGAACACTGCCCATAATATCCGAAAACCGTAGGATAGATTTAGTTTCTAAATCTAGCGCATATTAACTGACCCTGGCTACGGTTACCATCAGGATGGGTCGGCTACCTTCATCATAATCGGTCTTACTATAATCACTATTAGTAAGGCGCGAACGCCTAACCTATTCGTTTGTTTTCCCAATACTTTCCTAAACGCTCGGTCCGATTCAGGTGAAATTCTGCCAAGGCATGCTTGTGATAAGCTACAGATAGGACCTACCTATCTAAAATTACTTTAGTATCAGAATAGGCGAAGCTCGAACGCCTATAGTTTGTTTGTTAGTCCATTACATTTATCCCATAAAAGTGTGGACAGATTTAGCTAAAATTTGGTAAAATTAGGAGTTGTTCATATCTATGAACCACTAAACTACATAACTAGCCTATATTGCATGGAGCTTGGTAAACAGCCATCTCAAGTATGACATAGGCCTTCCCCTGCGACAGCATAGCGCCATACTATCTCGAATGAGATTAGTGAACTGAGTGGACCACGTGTTCACGGAACCCTAAAACTTATAATGCCGCGTGGCACTTGCAGTGAAGGCAGTTCGATAAAATAAGCCTTCCTTTCGATAGCATAGCGCCGTACTATCCCAAATGAGATTAGTGAACTGAGTGGACCTCGTGTTCACGGAACCCTAAAGCTTTGACCGCACACGTGGCCTCGATGATTTCATCATATCAGCCGCTGCAGAATAGATATCATCTCTCCCCAGCAGTGGACAGTCTCTTCCCACATCCTACACATGTGGCTACAGCAGTTATATCATCAGTCTCTGTTGGACAAATGTCCCAGCATTGGACATGCTCTTCCCACATCCTACAAACGTTGCTACAGCAGTTATACCATCAGTCTCTGTTGGACAGATACCCCAGCAGTGGACAGTCTCTTCCCACATCCTACAAACGTTGCTACAGCAGTTATACCATCAGTCTCTGTTGGACAGATACCCCAGCAGTGGACAGTCTCTTCCCACATCCTACAAACGTTGCTACAGCAGTTATATCATGTCACAACTGGTTGCATTGACGGATATTATCCCTTGTCCAACTGCGGGCCTACAAACTACCTATCCTAATCAAATAAATATAAAACCCTGAAATAAATGCATTAAAACCTATTAAATATAGACTGGAAATTAACACACATTTAAATAAGCTATGAAACCTGGAGAACATAATGAAAACACATAAACTCAAAGAAATAAACACTCACGTGCCTCGTAGAACGAAGATTTCCTATTTCTGTGTCATCTGACTTACTTAGCTGACAGGTCATGGACACGGCCCATGTGTGGGGTCGTCGGGCAGCGTGGCGTCCTCGCAGATGTCCTTTGAATGCGTGCTTCTCCTGTGGTGGTCTGTTCGACTGAATCCCCTGCGTCCGTGCGTCCGTGGTTTTATAAGCTTTCACACAGATGCAGCCTCGGCGGCGCGCGGGCAGTCGCACGCACACCTATAGCCATGGCGTGATCCAAGCCACCCGACATCGAGGCGCCTGCGCAAGTGTCGGTCGCTGCCCGGACCCAGACAGACTGACGCCTCTATCTCTTCGGCCTCAGCTTTCGCGCCATTTATTACCTTAGACAATCTGTTATAACGTGCGCACCGCGTGGTTCGAATGACGACCGACAGGCGGCAGCCTGGCTTCTCGGAAATAATCCCTGAGCTAATTTGTTCCAATAACTGTCTATTCACTCGACTCGAGGTTATTCCTCACCCGACCGAATAAAACTTAGTTATGTTTTTCCCAATAGACAGATTCCTTTTAGTCTATCAAGACTTACTGTAATACCTATAGATATTTATTTATACATATGGATCCGTTACAACTGGTACCTACAGTTTAGGTAAAATCAGGAAATTTTACAGGATCTTAGCGGAGCTGATGTACAGGGTTCGTTTTGTTAGTTTGAAAATTAAAGAATTTGTTATACTGGGGTGCATAAAACGCAAAGAGAGATCTCCTCAGTTTTTCTAGTTGGCTCCTCAGAAGGAAAGAAAAAGGCTTGAAAGATGTCCTTGGGTTGTATTAATATCGGCTCCAATGGAAAGTTCGAGAATACCATTGCAACTTGTCTTACGTTCCTTATTCAGGATGTGACGTATTGGTATGGAAGGTTCCATAGGGAATGTATAGTTTAAGATAAATAATTTTGTTTCTAGACCAGGGAGATCTAAGGAGATGGGAAAGTATTATATTTTTGATTGAAATAAGTTTGTGGATTAATAACTTAAAAAAAATGTAGTTTTGTTCTAAATATGGATTACAAGAGAATCGAGTGAAAAGGAGCGCAATTGGAAGATATGTAGTATGGAGTCAACCACAGATACAGCGATTAGTTTTGTGATTCATTCGATACTAAATAATGGTGAAAGATGTGGGTTCTCTACAGTAGGTTCGCTGTTTTTTGTGATGGGTTATGCATAATTAGTTCTGTTTTTGGATACGTTGGACAGAGGAGCTGGTATCGTTAGAATAAATGGGAGTTATTGAAATATGGTTTTAGGAGTGTTTATTTGACATTTGATATGTAAACGAAAGCTCATATTATTAATTCAATACAGTTGTTCGAAAAGTAGTCCTTTATATGCCAGTCAAGTGTACGCTAAATTGATTTTACCGCACACGTGCTTTTACTTTAACACTTTTTTTATTTCTAGACCAAATTCTAATCTCTGGCTGTCAATATTTTAAGTCTTTACAGTAGGTCTAAGTTCACTAGCTTGCTTCATTTCAAGTTCAATTTCGCATATTGGCCTCTTGTACGCTAATAATAAATAGGTCACATTTGTCTCTTAGTTCTGAATTACACATAGCAACCACCCAATTAAATTGAATTTGATGTGGAAATTGAGCAAGTGTAAAAAGACGTAGAGGGAGAACGATATAGTGTTGTTATTATCCCAAGCCTTAGTGTAATCATTTATTGGAAATATAAAAAAAAACTTACGCATGCGTACGTGTGCCTATTTAAATTAAATATGGCCCAATTTTAGTAAAACTGAATTGAGTTGTTTTAGTTGTTAATACAAATAAAACTTTAAATAGTTAATATAAGTGTAATACAAAATATACTTATGTATAGGAAAAAACAGATTTAAAATGAGACAAAAGTCGCGTAAAATGAACTTTGTTTGCCGAAACATTGATAGGTATGTATTTTATTTTTCTGTCACGGTCGTTTTTTATTTTACCAACAGGTAAACATTCCCACAACTGTATTGAAAATTGTCGTATGACATGGTGTAAAAGGAAATAACAAACTCGTGACGATGGTTAACCCTCGCCTGAGGCTCAGGCTTACAAATGTCACTCGTTTGTTATTTACCTTTTTACCGCCCTTGTATCATAAATAACAATTATGAAAAATTGATTAAATAGATGATATTAAGTGTGCAAGATTAACTTTGAAGTAGTGCAGTATTTCTGTTGGAGTACTGGCTAAAAAAGCGTCGGTGGCTCAACCGGTAACGACTCGGTCCCCCTTACCAGAGGTGCCGGGTTCAAATCTGGACGGCCAATGTACCAATGAGTTTTTCGAAACTTACGTACATATATTCACCGATTGCTTTAACGGTGAAGGAAAACATCGTGAGGAAACCTGCACACACCTGCGAAGAAATTCGAAGGTTGTGTGTGAAGTCGACCAACCCGCACTGGGGCCGCGTGGTCGACTAAGGCCCAATCGCCCTAATTCAGGGTAGGCTCGAGCCCCTCGGTGGGGACATTTATATGAGCTGATGTGATGACTGGTACAAAGGTAGGTTTTTAGCTAATTTATTTAGAAATGTAAAGATGCTCTTTGAAATCGTTAGAAGGTGGTATTTTGGCGAAGACAATAAACGTTGCGTTCTAAATTTCTCAAAAAAGAATTGACAACGTTTAGTACGTTAAGAACTGACTTCAAACGCTGCAACTTACTAATATTTCACTACATTTTTTTTGTTATTGTAATAAAAAGTAATAAATTTTGATAAAACTAATATGAAAACAACCAATGGAGGAGGCATATTAATAAATAATCATAAAAACCGTCCAAGTGCGAGTCAGAACCGCACACAAAGGGTTCCGTACCATCACACTAGATGGAGTGTATGGAGACCCCCCCCCCGCTTATTTTTCACTTTTTCAAATTTTTAGTAGTTGTTGTTGTAGCAACTACAGAAATACATCAATTGTGAAAATTTCAACTGTCTAGCTATCACGATTCATGAAATAAAGCCTGGTGACAGACGGACAGAGAGACAGACAAACAGACAGACAGACAGTCGGACGGACAGCGAAGTCTTAGTAATAGGGTCCCGTTTTTACCCTTTGGTTACGGAACACTAAAAATGGATACACAATTGGCCAATATATCGCGTAAAAAACAAAAACAGTTGAATTGAGAACCTACATCTTTTCGTAAGTCATTTAAAAATGAATTCATGGAACAAATATTTTATTCTATCATCATCAACATATCAGCCAAAAGACGTCCATTCCTGGACAAAAGCCTCCTCCAAGGATTTCCACTACGACGATCCTACGCTGCCCGCATCAAGCGGCTTCCTGCGACCTTCACCAGGTCTTTTCATTGTATATTTGCCTAAAAAATAAAATTATACAAAATGTCTCAAAAGAATGTTGAACAGTCTTTCGTGTTTCATCCTCTTGATCCGACTAGGGCCGCCGCCTCCTGTTCGTGAGCTCGTAGTTCGAATCCTGCCACGTTGATTTCGAATTTAGATTTTATATGTACATTTATCCGACGCTCTTAGGGTGAAAGAAACCTGCGAAGAAACTCGTGGTCGACTAAGGCCCTATCGCCCTAATTCAGGGTATATGAGCTGATATGATAATTATCACTTAACACCTATCGAACTAACTCTCGTATAACACTAAACTAGTCTAAAGTAATCTATATAATCACGCTCTAAAACATTTTAAGGTGCAAGCTTTAATTTCAGTTCAAGTCCATGACATAAGCTATCGGCCGGCCATTATCGGGCATTATATTCGTGGTCGTGGATTTTTGGGTCGCGCATTATTGGGGCACATTGATGCTTGTTTCGAAATCCAAAAAAGGCGAGCACAGAATCCTACTGAAAAAAACAAACAATCCTGCGACCTTCATTCCATCCCAAAAATTCATCATCAGATCAACTCCAAATACCAAAAGGATCTATTGTCACGGGAATGTGGCTACATACCAAATTTCAGCTCAGTCGGTTCCCAGACAGTCACTCTAAATTATTATTATAACAGCTCATATACGTCCCCACAGAGGGGCTCGAGCCTACCACGCTGGCCCAGTGCGGGTTGGTCGACATCACACACAACCTTCGAGTTTCTTCGCAGGCGTGTGCAGGTTTCCTCACGATGTTTTCCTTCACCGTTAAAGCAATCGGTAAGTATATGTACGTAAGTTTTTTGAAAAACTCATTGGTACATTGGCCGTCCAGATTTGAACCCGGTACCTCTGGTTAGATGGACCGAGTCGTTACCGCTTGAGCCACCGACGCTTTACACTTTACACTGTCACTCTAAAATCGATTGCAAAATTTGACCCATATCAAAGTATATGATGATGATGATGATGAATGATGATGGTCCTAGCCGTTTTCGGCTACAGCGACCGCAGAGTTGTCCGGCTCAGCTGCAAGCGTCCCGCTGCTCCGCCTTCTCGTGCGCCCGCATGTGGCTGTTGTAGCCAATCTTCGCTCGGAACGTGCGGTCACACTTGGGGCACGTCAGGACACCGTTGCAGTAATTGTAGTGGATAGCCGCAAAGTATATATAAGTATATTAATACTAACATACACTATGGACACTCTCCGCCGCTCTCTAGATTGTGACCTCACCGCCTCGTCACCCACATTGATACAGATTGGTTTCAGTTTAGTTCTCGAACGATAGGATTTCGCCGTGATTTGGTTTGCTCCGTCATTTGTTTTTAGAATTGTCATTTCACGACCGTTGAATGCATTGTCCAGGGTGTGCCCATATTAACAAGGCAAGCTAAACAAAAGCTTGTAGAATCATTTGTAGGAACAACGGAACACAACGGAACGTTTTAATAAATAAGCTAGTGAAACAGATTTCCCAGGCAGCCTAACTTAGCTAATTACAAACTTCTGTAACAGTACATAAGTCAAATTAAAAGTGGCATCTAACTCGGTCGGAGTTAAAATAAGGTGTTTCATATTTAATTAGAGCTCTGAGCTTTGGACGTTATTGTAGGTATCTAGGGTAGGACGGACGGTAAATCAATAAGATTATTTTAATCTTTACTAATATTATAAATGTGAAAATTTGTTTGTTTGTTTGTTAACTTTCACGCTTCAACAGCTCGACCGATCTTGATCTTGATGAAATTTGGCATCGAGGTAGCCTGTGTCACTGGGAAGGACATATGCCACTTTATGTCCTCTAAAAATAGCATAGTCCGATGCAGTTCCCAAGGGAACTTAATAATATACGTTTTTGGTAAATTTCTTAACATCGCAACGGAACAATAGATTGTAGTGATTTTTCAAGCGACTTCCAAAAAGGAGGAGGTTCTCAATTTGTCTGTATGTTTTTTTTTATGTTTGTTACCTCATAACTTTTGACTGGGTGAACCGATTTTTATGATTCTTTTTTTATTTGAAAGTTAGTGCTTTCTTTGTGGTTCCATATAAATTTTATCAAAATAGGTGTAGTACTTTAGTAGAAAATTAACAAAAACCAAAAATAATAATGCAAAAATGTACTATTTTGTTGCGATGGAAGTCGGTTTTTTAACGTGTTTAGCGTTTTTTGTACAGAGATGGTTAAGGAGGTGGGAAATGACATAGATTGTTAATCAGTATAGTCCAAAAAAGCTTGCACATTATTAAATATATGTAGTCATACGATGACGAACTACTCAAAATAAGTAACGCAAAAGAGTTTATCTGTGTGTCTGTCTGTGGCATCGTAGTTCTTAAACGAATGGCCTGATCTTGATGCGTTTGTTTTGTTTGAAAGCTGACGTGATCGAGTTGGTTCTTAGCTATAACTTATGAAGATCTGTTCAGCAGTTTGAGGATCATCAGCTCTTATTTAGGTGATGAAGGGATGATGCGGGCAACTAATAGAGGTCTGATCGATCCAATATTAAGTGCCCTGTTACTTAAATAATATTGCAAAACCATGCTAACCTTGACTTGTTGCTGCAGCACCTCCTGGAATATGCAGGATACCCAACTCCTCACCACTTACAGCAGATGAATCATGTGGGCTCACTGGAATAGTCTCAAAGAATAGGTTTTAGATAGAACATGGTAACCTTGACCTGATGCTGCAGCATCTCCTTCTGATGTGAAGCGAGTGGACTAACTATTACGCTACGTAAACAAAACAAGTTTCCTTTTAGACTAGCCACAAATAAACCGAGGGTACGCTGAGGAAATGGATTACAGTGCAGCTAAAATATCCGCAATCGTGAGTGAGCAAGCTAACCCAAGATACAAAGTTGATGAGGTTTTTGATTAAGTAGTTAGAAGCGTGGAGCTGCAGCTCGAAGATAAAATCACGCTTTTATTAGCTTCACCTGTATGTATGAATGTTTGTATTAATGTTTGTAACCGACTCCTGTGCACTCGATTTTGACCCACTTTATACCGACAGATTTAATTCAAACTTTTTACATTTATCAAGAATCAGTGACAATACAATAACTTCATAAGTTTATCTCATTATCCTGATCTAGATCCCCAGGATTGAATCCACATCAAACTAAAAATTTAAAAATAAATATAGTTAAAAAAAAACTAAAAGAACACGCTTTTAAATCACATTAAACTAAAAAGTGAAAAATATTTCTTAATAATATAAGCTGAAAACAAAAATGAGCGAAAAATACTAGTATGATTGTGAAAAAAGCGTGGGGCGCTTTGTGCCATATTTTTCGTATATCGAGCAACCCATGCTTTTTTGACAATAATAATCCCACCAAAATCATTCTGTAAAAGCCAAGTCTCGATGGAGCTGCTTGTTTATCTTTAAAAAGTAATGAAATCTAGACAAAGTCGTGCCAAGTCTAAGGTTCCTCACTGCGATTTCTTAATTATTATAGTTAATGTTGTGTGACTTGACCGTTGAAGGGTACACAAGGGTAAAACAACAAATAAGTTCGTTAAAGACTATGGCACGTATGACGTCACTATGTCAGTAACGCAAATAATGGAAATGACGAATGATAGTCATCTGAGTCACTTTTTGTCATCTGTCAAAAGCGACATTTTGTTCCAAAAATGTTTTAAATACTTAGGCGTGTCATCATAGTTTGGCAGCGTCATTTATGTACTCATTTAGTGATTTTGGTGGATTAAAAATCGAAGACTTGATGGAAAACAAAACGAGTAAGGTTTTCCGAAGTTTAAGTAGGAGGGCAATTTAGTGATCATGAGTTCATAATTTATTTCTGATGCTGTCGTCATCCCCATTGCAGAACAAACTTTAGTTTTTGACAGTTGATAAAAAGTTACTCAAATGACTAGTTGTAAAATACCGTTTTGCTTGTACATTGTTATCGTTCTAAACTTAGTAAAATTAGAAAAATTGTGCGTTATGCAACAAGCTTATTTTAAAATTGTTTGAAGTGCATGAAGTGAGACCTTTGACCACAATGTATTTAAAAAAATTGTCATGCAATGTGTGTCAAAGTATATCATAATGCACTTCCAAGTGAAATAAAAATCTTACCACAACCACGCTTTCGTAAAAACCAGAAATAATGGCTAAAGAAAAAAATATTCTATTCAATTAAAGACTTTGAACCACACTTGATTATTTTGTTGATGTCAAATTATGATAAGAATACGATTTCAGAAGTATTTTCATTTTGTTTTTTACATAAATGCCATATTTACTTTTTTTTCTTAAATTTTTGTATGTCTTACAAATGACTAAATGTGCTGAAACTCACTATGTTTTGTAAGATCTATTGTATTAACCACATTAACAGCAATAAAATATCTTTATCTTTATCTTTTTCGGACATCTTTTTGTCTTCTCTCTACTATCTACTATAATGTTTCGTGGAACATTGTTCAGTATGATGAGTAGAATTTCCAGTGAACGTGTCCTGCACAAATTTTGTTACACACTGGGTGTGTTACTTTAATATAGGGCCACATTTTACCCGACTTCAGAAAAGGAAGAGATTTTCAATTTCTGACCGCCTCCGTTGCGTAATGGTTAAGTCTATAAATTAGCTTTTTTTTGACTGTCTTACAGGGTGAATGGTGCGCGAGCCACAAGCGGCTCTCGAGCGTATGTAATATAGCCTACGTCACTCAATAATGTAGCTTTCTACTGGTGGAAGAATTTTCAAAACGGGTTCAGTAGTTCCAAAGATTATCGTTTTTATTACTGTCTTTGAGTGTGAGTGGTGCGCTAGCCGCAAGCGGCTCGCATGCCTATGTCACTCAGAAATAATGCAGCTTTCTATTGCAGGGAGAATTTACAAAATCAGTTCAGTAGTTCCTACTTACAAACAAACTCACAAACTTCAAATTTTACCTCTTGATAATATTATAGTGTAGATGAACCCAAAGTAGAGCGTTTAGTTGTCGGCAGTGACTAAGATAAATAAAACAGTAAAGTCAACAGTGTACTACAGATTGATTGTCCATAAAATACACATCTTACTTGATTGACGGTGTAATATGAGTTTTTTTTAAGCAAACTGCTTTGATGGGCACAGGCCTGGACACTTCAACCAAATATAATGGACAGACCCTATATCAAAGTATCGTCAACCATATTGGTTACAGTTTGGTTGTCGAACGTATAGGATTTTGCCGCCATTTTGTTTGTTCCGTCATTCCTTTTTTGATATGTAATTTCTGGCGCATCGTATGTAGTGTCCAGGGTGTGCTTATATCATTAAAAACTCACGTTGAACTCACGTGGAGAGGGTTCCGTACAATGCTAAAGTCAAATATAAAATATCACGTTTTAAATCCTCACAGTAAGACGCAAGCTAACTATTACTAGCGCTATCTAGTAGTATTTTAGTGAACTATTTTCCGTATGTGAACTTATTATATTGAGTTTACCACTTTATTTTCAATTGATAGAATTCTTATCGGTTTTCCTATAATCCACAAGCAATTAACTATATAATGTTTTTTTTAATTTAGGCTCAGTAATTTTGGAGATCAGAGGGGGGAATGGTAAATTTTCGTCTTTTTACATGAATAAAATGAAAACGATTTTTTTTTACAATGATAAAAAATATATATTTAAGATCCTCATAACAAGCCGTTTCATTTTATATATGACACACGAAGGTTTGCAAAACTTTTTTTAAATTTCCTACTTTGTCCCTGAAGATGACTCTTATTTAAAAAAAATACTTTTCACATTTGTGTTTGGATCATAGGATTACACGATCCTCGACTTTTTCCTTTTTTTGTGAGGAACTCTAAAAATTAGTCAAAGTACGACTAAACGCAAACAAATACTAACAGCACTATGGTCTACCGGGTCGCGTTCAAATATATTATAGAGAATGACAGAGTTAGTTAGGATAAAACTAGGATAGTTGCCCCAATGGGTATAGTTGCCCCGATTGTAATTACTCTAGTTTCGTGGATAAATCGCATGCTATTTTACAAATCTATCGAAAGACTCTCTAACTACCACCTACACCATGTCTAGGGCTGCCACCTTTAAAAAACAGTAGACCCGGAGATTTGAGAAGATTTGAGACATGAGACATGGTCCATGTCTCATGTCTCTGTGCGATTGCATGGGAAGGCAAAATGCGATCAAAGTTTTCGCGGGATAAATGTCCTATTTCTCGGCAGTACAACTATCCTAAACGTAATTTACATGGATTAGGCCACTATCCCCTATAGATGTCCCAAAATATAAAGGTTCACAAAAATCGCTAATACTCTGGAAATATTAAAGATAATGTTTTTCACCTTTCATAATTTTGTAGGTAAAAAAATAGAGTACTAGCCAGTTTTACAAATAAAGTATTTTGCTTTTTGTACTGAGAGATATAGAGTTATTTCAAAAAGTATGGCAACTATCCGGCTTTCACCCTATTCAGAATGTAAAAATACAAACGAATGAGAAAACAAACTTCACTCACTTCGACCTTCAACCCATTTGGGGAATACTGATCGACACAGACGAAATTAGCAAAATCGCTTATTCTGTAGGCATCAAAACCGCTGTACGCGTAGCCTGGTCCATAGCTGTTATATTGGTCGAAGGGTGAAGACGTCTATATGTAGGTAGGTAGGCGGTCCAACAAAATAAAATTATCTCGCAAATATATCTGGTTCTAACCAGAAAGAAAATACTCCCCGGAGATTTGAACAAAGCGCTTACTTACCATCCTAAATTAGGGTTTAGGTCAGGCTGTCCGGGATTCCTTTGTTATACAGGATGACGTAAGAACTGGAAAAGTTGCGTAATTGTTCATTATCCGTGTGAAGAGGGCTGATAATACTTTGTTTCTCCTCGAGAATGCGCTCCTAATCCTACTATATCAATATTATAAACGCGAAAGTTTGCAAGAATGTATGGATGTATGTTTGTTACTCTTTCACGCAAAAACTACTGAATGGATCTGGCTGAAATTGGGTAGGTAGACAGATTAGGACCTGGATTAACACATAGGCTACTTTTTTTACACGCTCGCGTGTCACTTGCGGCTCGCGCACTGCGCACCCTCGAAAAGTCATAGAAACGTTGTCCACGCGGGTGAAGCCGCGGGAAACAGCTAGTCTAATAATAATGACGGAATAGTCCGGTGGTCCATTGGTTAGATTCTGCCTGCTGGCCTGAGGATCGTGGGTTTGATCCACATGCAGGGCAAAAATTAGTGCGATAAAAAGGTTGTTTACTTTATGTCTAAAGCTTAAAATTTCATCATCAACAGTGACCTTGTGACTCTACACGAGACGATTTAATCAGTGTCTCGGATACATTGTATTTAGTGACCGGCACAGTCTACCGCAGGAGTCACGGGGAAAGTTCCCGATACATGGATTACATTTATTTATATTTTTTATTATTATAACAGCTCATATACGTCCCCACCGAGGGGCTCGAGCCTACCCTGAATCAGGGCGATTAGGCCTTAGTCGACCACGCGGGCCCAGTGCGGGTTGGTCGACTTCACACACAACCTTCGAGTTTCTTCGCAGGCGTGTGCAGGTTTCCTCACGATGTTTTTCCTTCACCGTTAAAGCAATCGGTAAGTATTTGCGTCGGTGGATCAACCGGTAACGACTCGGTCCCTCTAACCAGAGGTACCGGGTTCAAATCTGGACGGCCAATGTACCAATGAGTTTTTCAAAAACTTACGTACATAATACTTATTTATATAAGTACTTATAATTAAAAATTTAAAACGTTTTTTTTTAGTTATATTTTATGGTTTATTATGCACAGTTAATGAGAAACACTTAAATACACGATTTACAATGAGTATGCATTATCTATGCAAGAGTTTTCTGATAACAAACCAGTAAGTAAAAAAATAAATACAAACGTGTAGAGGCGTGTACGAAAACTTGATAAGTACGGGAAATCTGATAACAAACCAGTAAGTAAAAAAGAAATACAAACGTGTAGAGGCGTGTACGAAAACTTGATAAGTACGGGAAATATAAAAAGCAAAATTGAAAATTTTGACAAGCCCACGACGACGGGTGTTAAAACGATTTTAAAAAACCGGCCAAGTGCGAGTTGGACTCGCATTTTGACGGTTCCGTACCACCACACCTCTCCACACAACTATGACAATGATACCCATTCACATGACAAACAAAAGACACAAACGCAAGCTACAGAAAAATACTGCTAGTGCTATCTAGTTGTGTTTCAGTAAACGATTTTACGTAAGTGAGCGTATTATATTGTGTTTACAACTTTATTTTCAATTGATAGAATTCTTATAGGTTTTCCAGTAATCTACAAGCAATGATCTATATTTTTCAAAATTTTAGGCTCAGTAATTCTGGAGAACAGGGGAGTGGTCAATTGTCGTCTTCTTCCATGATAAAATTAAAACTATTTTTTTATTAAGATCCTCATAACGAGCCGTTTCATTTGATATATGACACAGTGAGGTTTGCAAAACATTTTCTAAATTTCCTAATTTTCCCCACGAAAATGACTCTTATTTTAAAAAATATTTATTTATTTGTTTTGGATTACACCATCCTGCCAAGTTTCACCTGATTGAGTTCAGTAGATTCGGAGAAAAATGGCTGTGTCAGACGGACGGACAGACAGACAGACGCACGAGTGATCCTATAAGGGTTTCGTTTTTTTGTTGTTGTATGGAACCCTAAAACGGAACAAATAACTTATTTAAGTCCCCCGACTAGAAGAAAATAAGAAACGAAAGATAAATTAAAAAAAAAATCAAGTCGGGGACTGCCATCGCTCTTTATGGTCCAAATTTTAGTTCAAATATAGCAATTAATTGTTAAAAAAACTACATTAATTTACTTCATGAATGAATAAGTCAAATTTATAAAATTGCATATCATCATATCAGCTCATATACGTCCCCACCGAGGGGCTCAAACCTACCCTGAATTAGAGCGATCGGGCCATAGTCCACCACGCTGGCGCAGTGCGGGTTGGTCGATTTCACACACAACCTTCGAGTTTCTTCGAGGCGTGTGCACGTTTCCTCACGATGTTATCCTTCACCGTAAGAGAGTCGGATAAACGTACATATGAAATCAAAATTCGAAAACACGTTGGTACGTGGCAGGATTCGAACCACGACCTCCCGGACTGGAGGACGCAGCCCTAGCCGTTACGCCACCGACGCTCTTTTTTTAAATTGCATACATTCAATTTATTTCAGAGCAGAGAATAGCAGCCCCCGACGGAGTTTATTGGATTTTTTTTTAATATTTTTTTTGTTTCTTATTTTTTCTTCTAAAAGCTATTTTAATCCTTTTTCAATTACGTTTTAACCCCCAACGTGGGCTTTTCCATTTTTTTTATTTTGATTTTTAGAGATTACATATCAGCTTTTTGCTTTTGAGTAAGTTCTCCTTCCCATTCAAAGTCTTGAATTACTTAATCTCAAAGGTTTTGTTCTCCGTGTGTCGAAGTTTCTTTAAAGAACCCCGTACCAAAAGTATGGAAAATGAGGTTTCAGTTAAATAATCTGAGATTTTAGTATAATATAGATTTTACGTCCTTAACAAAAGTCTCTATGGGGGCTACCACTGTTGCCGAGTCCCTTTCAGAGTTGCGACTGGTTTTGTACCCTCAAGGAAATCGACTCTAATACCCGTTCGCACCTCGTCACAGTGACAGTAATATCAGTAATATGACACCTCCAGCGTCTTTCTCAAGTGCAAAATAAATCGTTTCATAAATATTTTACGAAGTTCTTATTACAACGACACAGCGTTTTAATGCACGCATATTTTTACAGTAGTACCAGACAAAACAAACTATTAATAACGGGTATAATGAAAGAAAAATAGTGTTACTCGTTAAATCTTATTTAACTAATAAGAGTCAATTGTTTAAATAAATAGTTGGTAATTGCATCTAATTAATGATTTGTTGTCTCATACAAAACCAGTCGTAACTCTGAAAGGGACTCGGCAACAGTGGTAGCCCCCATAGAGACTTTTGTTCAGGACGTTAAAATCTATATTACATCAAAATCTCAGAATATTTAACTGAAACCAAATTTTCCATACTTTTGGTACGGGGTTCTTTTTCACGTACTTTTAATACATTATGTATACTTTATGAGTTTTTATTGAGCTGCAGCGCCCCCTTATGGTCTGCGGCTGTAAAATATGTCTAGACTAGTCGAACCAATTTATAAAATTAAAAACCCGACTCCAATAAAATATTACCTCTCTTTTTTAAATAATCTGGTAAAAATTAATCCAATTAAAATTAATCATAGAAAAATTTTACGACACCTCGCATTCCAAAATCCATCAAACAGTTTAGGCTGCAGGTTCATCCAAAGAAACAGACATATATACATACATACACCCGAAATACATCACCCTCTTTTTTGGGTAGTAGAATACAAAGAGAAAAACCACTAGAATAAAAATGACACTTATACAAAGCAAAAATCTGCAGCGGAATCGATTGAATAGTTCCTGAGAAGCCCTAAAGCGCCAACTATCGCGTGGTTCGAATGACGTCAGACAGGGCGCCAGCCTGGCTTCTTGGAAATAATCCTTGAGCTTACTTGTTTCAACAACTGTCTATCCACTCGAGTTGAGATTAATCCTCACCCGACTCAATAAAACCTAGTTATGTTTTGTTCAATAGACAATATCTTTTTAGTCTATCAAGACTCACTATAATACCTATAGATATTTATTTATAAATATGGAACCGTTACAATAGCCAGTTCTCCATTGCGTTGGGGAATCTTGGTAAGCCCGCTTCCATCTTCGGCAACATCGTCACTTGCCACCAGGTGAGATGTCGTCAAGGGTGAATATAAAAAAAATATCTAAGAAAGCCCTCAAGCGCCAACTATCCTGGCTGCTGCAACGCTCTCTGGAGGTCTACCGCCATGAAACATGCCTAAAAACTTTCTCTGAAATGATAAATACAAAAAACCGTAAGGAAATCGGTCCAGTAGTTTCGAGACAAATATTATGGCAACATTCGTTTGCACACACAAACAAATAATCTCTAGCACATATAAACGTTCACAGTATCCGTTCCATCGTGGGTAAAAAAATGCTACAAGGTATAAAGTAATTATGTTAAAATATATAAATATTAATAAACATACCACATACATAAAATCATCATCATCATATCAGCCGGAAGACATCCACTGCTGGACAAAGGCCTCCCCCAAGGATTAACCTCGACGACTGGTCCTGCGCTGTCCGCATCCAGCGGCTTCCCTAGACCTAGTGGTCGTCGGTCCACCGTGTGGGAGGCATGCCTACGCTACGTCTGCCGGAACGCGGTTGCCACTCAAGAACTTTACTACCCCAACGGCCATCTGTTCTACGAGCTTTGTGCATAAAAAAAATAACAAGGAAAGCAAGTCAGGACAGGTAAAATGCTCTTTTACTCTCTTCTTAAATATGTATTAAGTGTATGCCAGGACTGTCACAAATTGAATGGGGAAGCGGATCCCAAGGTCTCACCGAATGCACAGAAGAAGACCACCATAGCTGGAGTAGCAGTAAGAGGAAGATTTAAGTAACAGAGATCTAATAGATCGGCAAGACTTATCTCTGGGAACCATGTATACAAAGCGATCACGCAAATATTAAGGAGATTGTGAAGGACTTTATCATCCTATCAGCTCATATAAGTGTCCGCCGAGGGGCTCGAGTCTACCTTGAGTTAGGGCGATTGGGCCTTAGTCGACCACGCGGGCCCAGTGCGGGTTGATAGACTACACACACAACCTTCGTGTTTCTTCGCAGGCGTGTGCAGGTTTCCTCACGATGTTTTCTTTCACCGTAGGAGCGTCGAATAAACGTACATACAAATTTGAAATTCGAAAATACATTGTTACGTGGCAGGGTTTGAACAACGACCTTGCGGACAGGAGGAAGCGGCCCTAGCCCTTACGCTACCGCACTCATTCACATTCTTCCCCAATACCTAATGGTGTCAAAAATAATTACGTGTCATCATCATCATATCAGATCACATACGTCCCCACCGAGGGGCTCGAGCCTACCCTGAATAAGGGCGATCGGGCCATAATCGATCACACGAGCTTAGTGCGAGTTGGTAAACTTCACACACAACCTTCGAGTTTCCACACAGGCGTGTGCAGGTTTCCTCACGATGTTTTCCTTTACCGAAGGAGCGTCGACTAAACGTACATATGATTATTTTTTTAATTTTTTTTTCTTAACAATTGGTCAACCCTTGACAACATCTCACCTGGTGGTAAGTGACGATGTTGCCGAAGATGGAAGCGGGCTTACCAAGATTCCCCAACGCAATGGGGAACTGGCTATCTTATCTTAATGCCGGAACACACCAATGTTTTTGAATGTTTGTGAATTTGAAATTCTAAAATTCATTGTTACGTGGCATGGTTTGAACCACGACCTTATGGACAGGAGGAAGCGGCTCTAGCCCACTCATTCTCAGTTTTCATCAATAACTAACTGAAACTGAAAGGGGTCCCCCAAGTGAAGAACGAAAACCTTAACGAGCTACTTTGTACAATTGGCAAGAAAATTGACTATCCCATCGATACCCGTCAAGTCAATTTTGTAACTCGGTTGCAGTCGCGTGATCCGGACCATCCAAAACCCATCATTGCCTGTTTCAACAACAGATACGTTAAGGAGGACTTCATCGCTGCCGCTCGAGCTGCCTCCAAGCGCTCGCCACTGCGGCCGTCTGATATAGGCCTCCAAGGACATCAAAGATTATTTGTCAATGATCACCTGACGCTTCATAATAAGGCGCTTTTAGTTAAGACAAAAAACCTGGCAAAAGAAAACGGATTCAAGTACGTGTGGGTGAAGCAGTCGAGAATCTTTGTGCGGCGAGACGATCTATCCCCTATCTACAATGTGAGGAGCGAGAAGGATTTGTCCAAAATTCATTAAATTCCACTGTCTATTCTTCTTTTGTGTTAGCAATATTAGCATGTTTGTTACTTACAATCAACCAAAATTTTTACAGTTTGAGAAACTCTAGTATGCATATGGTCGTCTATTCTATTTATCACTACTGGTCAATAACAGGTAGAAACATATTCTATTATGATGAGTCCATTCATACGGTCTCTAATTTTAACTATATTATATCGTGCAGTGGTCTTGTTTTTTCCATCTACCCACATTATTCTGTCAGTCAAGATTGTGCGGTGACATTAATTGTATTATTCGAAAGAGGTCTATTGATAATCAAATGTAAACAGAACAATGTAATTTACTTAATGGTTGTTTTTATGAGATTCAGTAGTACTCATATAAAATCAAATTATAGTCTAATTGTCAAGTGCAAAATTTAATCTGTACTATCAAAATGTACGCGGATTGCGTACTAAAACAAGTAATGTGTTACGTAACGTTTACCTTAATAATTATGATGTCATTGCATTTTCTGAGACATGGTTGTTAGATAGCATTAGTAGTAATGAGTTATTTGATAGTAGGTATCTAGTATGGAGGCGCGATCGTGACTACGCCCGCACTAAGCAGAAGCTAGGAGGAGGCGTGCTACTTGCGGTACGCCGTGACTTCACAGTCACTGAGCGGTCGGATTGGCGAAGTACGGCGGAAGATATTTGGGTTACTATATCATTAAAACAGAATCACTCAGTTATCCCATGTAAAGTTCATATGTGTGTATTGTATTTGTGTAATGAAAATCAAGGTAATTCATATAAAATCCAATTACGTAACTTTTTAGATAAATTAACTGACATAGTTTTATCGCATCCCCAAGACAAATTTTTAATAATGGGAGACTTTAATTTTAGCGACTTAGTCTCATGGCGGTCTCATGGTGAAGGCGCTGCACTTGAACCATTCGACATTGTGGGTGACTGTGCTTCCGATTTTGTGGACATCCTCAATATATGCCACCTCGGTCAATACAATAGCATGATAAATAGCAACGGCCGCATACTTGACTTAGTGTTATCTAGTGACCCGATCATTGTGCAGGACTCTTCTGATCCTCTGGTACCTGAAGATCCGCATCATAAAGCACTTTATATGGAATCTATCTCTGATACATCGGTGACTAGTCTTTCTGAACATCCACGTAGTAAATACTTATATCACAAGGGTGACTATACTGCAATTTGTTCTACATTGAACGAAGTAGATTGGTCTAAGCTTCTAAATAGCACTGATTTAAATGTGGCTATCTCATTATTCTACGATAAACTTTATGAACTCAGAGCGAAATATATACCACAAAAATATGTCACAACTAATAAATGTCCCCCATGGTTTAGCCAACCTCTAATCAAGATATTAAAAGAAAAACATAAATATCACCAAAAATACAAAATATATAAAAATAAATCAGATTATTTATCGTTTTCTTTACTTCGTCAAAGAGCTAAAGAATTAGAGAAAGAATGCTTTAAGTCATACATGTGTAAAATTCAAAATTCAATTGTCTTAGATCCAAAATCTTTTTGGTCTTACGTTAAGAGCAAAAATAAATCGAATGCATTCCCTAATGTTATGAAATACAACAACATTACGGCAAACACGGGTGATTCTATTTCTAACCTTTTCGCCTCCTATTTCAGTTCTACATTTCGTACAGTGTCTGGTAACCTAAGCTTTGCATCAGGCTCTTCTGGCTACACTGAAAATTCTGCCTCCTTCATAAGCTCTATTGAAGTCTCTTCAACTGAAGTCCTGAGGCTTCTTCAAAACCTTGACTTATCTAAGTCGGGTGGTCCGGATACTATGCCCCCAATGTTTATTGTCAACTGTTCGGTAAGCCTCGTAGAACCGTTGTGCATTATATTTAAACGCTCGCTTGCTGAAGGTACTGTCCCAACTTTATGGAAATCTGCTTTCATCACCCCGGTCCATAAAAAAGGCAACAAAGCTGATGTGGAAAACTACAGGCCCATTTCAAAACTGTGCCTATTTGCTAAAATACTGGAAAAATTGGTTCACAATCAAGTGTACAGCGCTTTGAAACCATTTTTCAGTTCGGACCAACATGGTTTCTTAAAAAACCGCTCCACAACATCTAATCTTTTACTGTCTTCAGATTACATTTCTGATAGGATGGACCGAGGTGATCAAGTTGATGTCATTTATACCGACTACAGCAAATGCTTTGACCGTATTGATCCTGCAGTACTGTTGACTAAATTATTGGATGCAGGTATCCATGGTGATCTGTTTAGATGGTTTGCATCATACATCGAGAATCGTAGTCAGGCAGTCGTCCTTCAAGGATATACATCATCGTGGACCCCCATATCCTCTGGAGTACCCCAAGGTTCCTTGCTGGGACCACTTTTATTTACTATTTTCGTTAATGACATAAAAAAATGTTTTCTGAATTCTAAAATTTTGTTATTCGCAGATGATATGAAAATCTTAAAAACAATTAAAACAGTCTCGGATGCGCAAGCTTTGCAAAGTGATTTAAATATTTTTTCATTATACTGTCTTACCAACAAATTAGATTTGAATGTCTCCAAATGCTTCCACATGACATTTTGTCGCAAGAAAAACTATATAAAATTTAATTATTCCTTAAATGATCAGAATGTTTCTAAAGTTGAGTTTACTCGTGACTTAGGTGTAATATTTGATTCGCATCTTCTTTTTGATAAACACATAGACAATATAATTTCGAAGTCCACGAAAGCCATGGGATTCATTATGAGAACTTCTGCTAACTTTGATAACATTAAGGCAATCAAAATTCTTTACTGCGCCTATGTTCGAAGCCATCTTGAATATGCTTCCCAAGTGTGGAACCCCCGATATGAGACATATAGATCCAGAATTGAGAGAATACAAAGGAAATTCCTGCGTTTCTTAGATTTCAAGACCCGTCAAACATCTCTTGACTACAACCATCGATGTCAGCGTTACCATTTCTTGCCTCTAGATGTAAGACGTAATATTAATGATATCAGTTATCTTTCGAAATTAGCATCGGGTGCTATTGATTGCCCTGAGTTATTGGAAAAAATAACTATGCGTACTGACCTCTTAAATTACAGAAAAAGACCTCTTCTCCATGTACCACTTGTTCGCACGAACTATAGACAAAATTCTTTCCTTATACGCGTATCTAGAAAATTTAACAGTTTATGTGATAATTTTGACCTCTTTTGCTCCAGTACCTTATCCATACGGCGAATTCTTGCTGCTGAGTTTTTCGAACTGTAATTTACTTCTTTCTTTAAGTTTTTGATGCTAGCTGTTGTTTGATTTATTTTTATTTTTGCTGTTGTTTGTTTTTTCTCTTTTCCACAATTGAATCACTTCTTTACATATATACATTTTTTTTTTTGTGATGCGCTTTTTTAATTTTTATTGGTGGAAACTTTTTAATGGCATTGTTTTTTATCTACTTAAGTTTGTTTATATTATTTAATTTGTCTGTAAGTTTTCCTAAAACAAATAAATAAATAAATAAATAAATAAATAAACTAATGGTGTCAAAAATAATTACGCGTATTACTTTCTTATTTATTCGCAGGCCCCTTTATCGTTCAATCATAATCCAAACCCAATATCTGTTAACCTGCCATCAATGCTTCGCTAAGTTTTAATGAGGGCAGAGCATCGCCGGGAGGTCAAGACTGATCTGGTTACATGAGGAAACATACAAGCTGTGAATCATACTTGGCTAACAAGCGCCGCCGCTATTAGTTAAAAAATAATTACTCTCTGAGTACATTAACGAAAATTGTAAACGATGGAAATAAAAAATATTATTTAGAAACTCTTCAACTCTGTGAAATATAGATCGCTGTAGTTACTTGTAGCGTAGGTCCTAAAACGGCGGTATTTAGGAAGAGGGATCCCCTTTAACACATGGACTTAGTAAGTAAGGATGACAAATCGAATCAAAAATTATAAGTACAGTCGGGTGAAAAAGTGAACTTTTGTGCATTTAATAGAAAAAATCAAATTCAAATTCAAATAACTCTTTATTGTACATCAAAATACAAAATACATATACAAAATTAATTTAGAAAAATGTTACAGGCATAAATGAATCCGAAAGTTTTAAGTACAGTCGGGTGAAGAAGTTATTTTTTTTGCATATAAAAAAGATTTATGGTATTTTTGGCCTTCCCGCCGTTATTTCACAGTGTATTTTGCGTTTAGCTTTTACGCTATGATGAGACTAAACAAGTTTTGTTATACAACTTCCTACAGAAAAAAAACCCATACTAAACGGACTAGCTGATTAGCCAACCTTGTGAGAAGTCAAATTTTTTAAGAACGTAACGTTCGAAAGAAACGTTTAAAAAAGTTGTTCAGTTTCATGAATAGAAGCCACTGTGACGTTTTAATGGCCATTCCAATATAGCCCTGTGTATGAATGAACATAATAAGTCAATGAACTCATCAACTCAGCTGTCCATAACTTTAACTTTGTAAAACTCGGTTTGGTTGGTGGTAGGGCATTTTCATAGCCTGCCTGGCTACTTACCACCATCTTATCTAAGTCTTGCCAGCAAACATCAGTGTTAACATCATTGATGTGTTCCGGCTTGAAGATGAGATAGCCAGTTAACCATTGCGTTGTAGAATCTTGGTAAGCCCGCTTCCATTTTCGGCATTATCGTCACTTACCATCAGGTGAGATAATGCCAAGGGCTTATCGATGGTGAATTAAAAAAAAACTCTCGGCCGCTACAGGGTTTCCTACCCGTGTGTCAACAAAAAATCCCCGAAGAAAATAGCTATTCGGACTGAATAGTCCAACTTTGGGGCTGTCAAAGCCTCCTTGATCCGTATCCGGACAATTTGGGACGAAGGGACGGAGTCCGGATTGTACTTTTCTCCTTTCTTGTCCCGAGAGTTTTTGAGGTATTACGAATACAAAAGATATAGGTAAATAAATAAATATTCAGGGACAAATCACACAAGGCCATCTTGATCTAAATAAGAATTCCTTGAACACTATGGAAACCAAAGATCGATTATATTAGGTCGCTACCTATAAAATTGCCGATTGTATTATTATATCAGCCGAAGGACGTCCACTGCTGGACTTAGGCCTTCCCCAAAGATTTCCACGACGACCGGTTCTGCGCTCCCCCGCATCCAGCGGCTTGGCGCGACCTTCACCAGGTCATCGGTCCACCGAGTGGGAGGCCTGCCTACACTACGTTTTCCGGTGCACGGTCGCCACTCGAGAACTTTCCTGCCCCAACGGACATCTATTCTACGAGCAATGTGCCCCGCCCACTGCCGTTAAGTTTGCCACTTTAATTCTGAGAGCTATGTCGGTTACTTTGGTTCTTCTATGGATCTTCTCGTTTACCGACGTATGAAAATAAATATTAAGAACAATAGTTATTAAAACAAAATTTATTTTCAGAATAGCATTAGACTATTAGAAATTAAATGGTGGTAAACATATGCCTATTGTTTAGATATTTTGAGAGCACGGTGGCTTTAACCCCATGATGTTGGGTTTTTTCACCCGAAAAAAAACGCCTTTATTAAGGCAATAAATATATATTTTTAATTTTGAAGCTCTAAGAGTAATCGCAGCAGTTTCTTCGTTACTAATGTCATATTTGGGAATACCCCGCATAAGATTTCGTCACTTTCAGAAAAAATTCAAGAAAATTAACTAGTCTAAAAAATTGCCCCATCTGACCACTAAGTAACGCCTTTCTTCCATTCAATGGTACAGAGCTTAACGGATTGCAACATGAAAGACATGCCACTAGATACTATTTAAAGACCATAAGTAACATAGTGCCACAATAAGGTCAATAATAAAAAACAATCACTTTTTTACATTTACATTGAACTTTTTTTTATTTTTTTTTAAATTAAAAATTTGAGTGCGTTTGACTGCAACTCACCCGATGGTAAGTGATGATGCAGTCGAGGATGGTACACGCAGACTCAAAAAATGCCTATTCACTCTTGCCTTGAAGATCCCCAAGTTATAGGAATCGGGAAACACTGACGCAAAAAACTTCAAAAACTGAATCGGCAATTTCATAGGTAAATACCTATTATGTTCATTTTACATAAAATCATGTACATCATATACCTACCAAAACTAATTTTAATATAAAACCACTGTTAAAGCATACATAATATTTGCTAATACGTGGGTTTTTTTTTACGTTTTTTAGCATCCCTACTTAATGTTATACATGTGAAAATGTGTTTGTTTTTTGTTACCATTTCACGCTTCAGCACCGCGACCGATCTTGATAAAATTTGGTCCGCAGGTAGCCTGTGTCACTGGAAAGGATATAAGCTAATTTTTATTCCGTGAAAATAACAAAAACCGATGCAGTTCTTGAGAGAACTGAAAAAAGGTTCTTTTTTTGGTTAATTTCTTTAACATCGCAACGGAACAATGGATTGTTGTGATTTTTTTTACCATTTCACGTTTTAGCGCCTTGACCGATCTTAGTAAAATTTGGCATACAGGTAGCCTGTGTCACTAAGAAGCATATTATAGTCTACTTTTTATTCCGTGAAAATAGCATAAACCGATGCAGTTCCTGAGAGAACTGAAAAAATGTTCTTTTTTGGTTAATTTATTTCACATTGCAACGGAACAATCGATTGTTGTGATTTTTTGCACAGAGAAGGTTGAGGGGGTGGGAAATTACATAAACTTACTAATAAGCATATCCTGTTATATATTAACAGAGGGATCTGGAAAAAACTAATTTCCACACTCGCGCACTTCGGCGTCGCAACGGAGCAACTGATTGAAGTGATTTTTTGTATAGAATTGGTTGAGGGGGTGGGAAGTGACATAGACTGCTAATCCGAATAGCCCGATGTAGTTTACTCAACCTTAAAGACAGTCATAAAAACAATGTCCACGCGGGCGAATCTGCGGGTAAAAGGTATTTTACTACAAAAAGGGTTAAAAACTTACACCTGATTATCAAAAAAAAACTTTTATTAAAGTAAAAAAAAGGTACAAAACTATTAACCGTATTACTTACGAGTAAACAAAATAAACTAAAATGTAAGAAATAAGTTAGGTGCTGATTGCTATCATCGTATTATTGAGTACTAGCTGTTGCCCACGGCTTCACCTGCGCAGATCCCGTTTTTTGCCTATCCCGTGGGAATTTCCCAAAATCCTTTCTTAGCGGATGCCTACTTCATAATTGTTATCTCTCTTGTAAATTTAGCCCGATTTGTCGAGTGGTTTCAGCTGTGTGCGTTAATAGATCAGTTAGTCAGTCATGGTAGGAATTTCCCAAAACATTTTGTTAGCGGTACGCCATAATGGGGAATATATAAATATCGGATCTCTCTGACTAATTAGTAGTAGAAAATGCTTATTAATATAATATATATCGTATTTCTTGGCCGATTTAAATTTTCATTTCACTTTTTGTCATTGTATTTACGGAATTTTCATATTTTGTTAAAAAATGCGATAAAAAAAATGATGCATACCCCCTATTTTTATCTCTCTGCCAAATTTCAGCTCGATCCGTTCAGTGGTTTGAGCTGTGTGCGTTGATAGATCAGTAAATCAGTCACTGTTTCCTTTTATATATTTAGACTAGAGGGTTCGCGGTTAATTTACACCTACACATTCCTCGTTATTATCTTTGTTATTAGTGAAAACCGTATCAAAATCCGTTGCGTGGTTAGAAGAAGAGATAGGAGGAGAAACAGAAAGAAACAGACATCGACAAAAACCTAAAAACCGACTTCAAAAAGAAATTCACTCAAAAGTATGAAATAATATTTTTATAAACGAATACACGAAATTAACCAACAATAACGAAATCAAAGGTAGGTACGAATCTAATTAGGGGTCTAAAGTTTTTTTTGAGGTCGGTGCCAGCAAGGCCATCGAATCTAAAACATTTGACAGGTAAGTAGCTGTGTGCTGGTACCGATCTCAATAAAAATTTTAGGCCCCTAATTTGATTTGTAACTATCTTTGTTTTCGTTATTGTTGGTTAATTTCGTGTATTCGTTTACAAAATATTATTTTATACTTTTAAGTGAATATCTTTTTGAAGTCGGTTTTTAGGTTTTATAATATTAAAGAAGACAAGTCTTTTGTTAGTATGTTAGATATTCCTGTTTATTTAATTTCATTAAAATCTTATGGCAGTTTCATATTCATCATCATCATCATAGCAGCCGAAGGATGTCCACTTCTTTACACAGGCCTCCACTAAGGATTTTCACAACGACCGGTCAAGCGCTACCCGCATCCAGCGGCTTCCAGCGACTTCTAGTTTCATATTAGTAACATAATAATTAGGGATGCAACGATACTTCTATTACGATACCGATACGATCGACGAATGCATCGTAATAGCTATTACGATAACGAATGCATTACGGTTTAATTATTGACAGTTATTAAAAGAATTACGTCGGTGGCGTAATGGCAAGGGCCGCTACCTCCTGTCCGGGAGGTCGTGGTTTGATTCCTGCCACGTACCATAGCTGTCCCGGCGAACTACGTTCCACCCTATACTACTCTAACTATTTTTTTTATTGATGAATATCATATTTTAATACTTATTATTCTATTCCCGACGAAGACAAATGCAAAAACACAAAAATTATAAAAATTGATCCAGCCGTTCTTGAGTTATAAATGGTGTAACTAACACGACTTTCTTTTATATATATAATATATAGATATATACAACAGAAACCTATACCAAAAGTTTCTGTTGCTGGTTTAATCTTTTCCGGCCAATTTTCTAGATATTTTTAGGATTCTGTTTTTTTTTTTAAAAAAAAAACGTCCAGTAGTTTGGAAACTAGAGCACTGGACAGAATTACAGACACACACACTTTTTTTTTATTTTTTTTAAACTATTAAGTGTAAGACAATAAAAATCTCATTTTCGTTTTTTTTTGCCATTATAATACCTTCTTCACTGTTTCGTCGCTCGAAAGTAAAAAGGAATCAAGGAATCCTTTGGGATCACTTCGTTATCCATCTATCTATTCGTCTGTCAAGACCCTTTTTCTCAGGAACGTGTCCCTTGCAGCTGTAAAAACCCAGCCAAGTGCGAGTCAGAACCGCACACAAAGGGTTCCGTACCATTATACTATATGGCGCTAGTACAAAGGGCTCCGTACCATTATACTATATGGCGCTAGTACAAAGGGTTCCGTACCATTATACTATATGGCGCTAGTACAAAGGGCTCCGTACCATCATACTATATGGCGCTAGTACAAAGGGTTCCGTACCATTATACTATATGGCGCTAGTACAAAGGGCTCCGTACCATCATACTATATGGCGCTAGTACAAAGGGTTCCGTACCATTATACTATATGGCGCTAGTACAAAGAGCTCCGTACCATCATACTATATGGCGCTAGTACAAAGGGTTCCGTACCATTATACTATATGGCGCTAGTACAAAGGGCTCCGTACCATCATACTATATGGCGCTAGTACAAAGGGTTCCGTACCATCATACTAGATGGCGCTAGTACAAAGGGCTCCGTACCATCATACTAGATGGCGCTAGTTTCTTCATGTTTAAAAAAAACAGGTTATTTTGTATGAACCCCCCTTATTATTTCATTTGTTTCTAATTTTTTGTATTTGTCAATATAGCGGCAATAGAAATATATCTCTGTGAAAATTTCAACTGTCTAGCTATCAGGGTTCATGAAATACAGCCTGGTGACAGACGGACAGACAGACAGATAGACAGACAGCGTAGTCTTAGTAATAGGGTCCCGTTTTTACACTTTGGGTACGGAACCTAAAAATATAAGTTACTCATAGTCAACGCAATTAAAAAATATGCCGTTATGCCGCAAATTTAGACACAACACTCGCGAGTAAAGCAAGACCTATAAAGTTAAGCGCGGTCTCAAAGCATAAGTTATTTATGGTATAAACTAAACAACACGCTTTTAAAGCACACCAAACTAAAAAGTGAAAAATAATTCTTAATATAAGTTGAAAACGTTGATAAACAAAGGCTTTGGTTTAACTGTTTACCAAATTAAATAAAAATCGCAAACCAAAAAAATGTATTTTTAACCCAAAAAAGGTAAATGTCTACCAAAATTTGACACCCTATTTTATACTAAAACGCATACATTTATTTAATTTTACATTAGCCAATTAAAGCACATGAGACCCAAAATAAGCTAAGTTTGCCCACATTTTGAATAGCATTTAATTATTCAATAGACTGTCAAATATTAACATAAGGGTACATACCTATTTTAAAGTTTGTCGATTTTAGAACTCCCCGTTCCACACTCTTCCTACAGTGTTGAGTGGTCGACGGAGCACCTTCGGGGCTCCTACTTCTGTGTTCTCATGTCAAACCTAACACTACGACTGTGCGGGGAGGCGAGCTAAGCTCGCCTCCCCGCACAGTCTCCGAACCTAACGCATCCGAGTCGGGGTGCTCCGAAAGTCCGAGCTCGCTTCGCTCGCTCCCGCTTCCATTTAGAACTCCCCGTACCACACCCTTCCTACAGGTGTACTGAATTTGGTAGACATTTACTAATTTTGGCTTTCGATTACATTTTAAAGTTCGAGCATAACTTTATCAGATAAACGCACTTTTTTAATTGCGTTGCGGATATACTTTTTTACGCATTCGTTTTTTGGTACACTATTAATTTTTTGGTATACCTTGTCGTTTTAAGGTAAACGTGTTTAGGTATTAAAAACTGATTTTGGTATACAATATATTTGTACCGATAAACAAATATAGTTAAAAAAACCTAAAAAAACACGCTTTTAAAGCACATCAAACTAAAGAGTGAAAAATAATTCTTAATATAAGCTGAAACTAATAATGAACGAAAAATACTAGTATTATTGTGAAAAAAGCGTGGGTTGCTCGTTATACGAAAATTATGGCACAAAGCGCCCCAATTATACGAATTGGGATTATTAGTTTCAGCTTATATTAAGAATTATTTTTCACTCTTTAGTTATATGTGCTTTAAAAGCGTGCTTTTTAGTTTTTTTAACTATATTTATTTTTCAATTTTTTGATCAGGATTATGAGTTAAACTTATGATATTATTATATACTGTCACTGATTCTTGATAAATGTACAAAGTTTGCATTAAATCTGTCCTTTTAAAGTGGGTAAAAATCGAGTGCAAAGGAGTCGGTTACAAACATACATACATACATACATACAGGTGATACAGGTGAAGCTAATATAAGCGTGTTAAGAAACTCTGGTCCAATCACGACGGAGCAGAGTTTTGCTTACAGTCACGCGTCGGCACACTTACCATCACTTACCGTCAACATGCTGAAATGTGCTGTGACATGTCTCAAATGCACCTGTTTGAGTGAAGTACATCAGTGAAGGATAGGAACTATCACGTGTCGAAACATTATTCGAGGCCACCGCATAAGGTAAAGATGCATTTTTTTTTTTATTTACAATTGGTAAGCCCTTGGCATCATCTCACCTGATGGTAAGTGACGATGTTGCCGAAGATGGAAGCGGGCTTACCAAGATTCTCCAACGCAATGGGGAACTGGCTATCTTATCTTCATGCCGGAACACACCAATGATATCAACATTGATATTTGGCGGCAAGACTTAGATAAGATGGTGGTAGCTAGCCAGGCGGGCTAACCACCTACCCCTACCACCAACCAAACCGAGTCTTTCTATTGACCCCGCCGGGAATCGAACCCGCGACCTCCTGTGTAAAGCCAGTGAACTTTGTCTCTGAGCTACGGAGGTGCTTAAAAACTATACAGAATGTTACATAAAGGTGGGCTTGTACTCATCAAATTGAACCACTTTTGTTCTACAACTTTGCTGAAATCGCATTTATTTTTGATTTTTCGTACAATTCGGTCAGCTGATTGCCCGGTTTTGAATGAAAAATCCAATTAAAATTTCGCGATTTCAGCAAAGTAGCGCGATATACATATGCATGCAAAATTTCAGCTCAACCGGAAACCGGGTCAAATTTAACTTGCAAGATGACACCCGAACATACATATGAACATACATACATTGCAAGTTAAATAAAAACTTGTAAAAAATGTGCCGCCGCCTCTGTCGTGTACTAAACTGTATAATTTGTCAAACTCTAGGATAAAAAAGGAAACATCATTATTATCTATACTTAATGATAAATAAAAAACAGACAGCAAATGTATTCTTTGTTATAATGGAGGACAGTTCAGATTGCTGTGGGTGGCCAATTATGTTCGCCATAGTTCAGTCAGAGATTGCGGGAAGCGACAAATGAAGACAAATCGTTGACAGAGGTTCGATTCTCAGGGGGGACATGCCTCTACTATCGGGCTTTCTGCTGCGTCTGTAGCGAACTTCGCGGATTTTGTTGGATGTTTGTTTTGGTTGAATTTTGTTGAATGAATTCATAAAGAATTTTTCTTAATCATTGTTTCTTTTTTTTTTTTTTCTCTCTTATGTTGTGCAATAAAGTGTTTTCAATCAATCAATCAATCAAAGAACTTACTCTTGATGTGTTCCTACATGACGAGAACAATAGGAGATATCTCCGCCAGGCGAGGTGGTGTGCCTGG